>PVLA01001044.1:0-413790 GCA_004027455.1 Hydrochoerus hydrochaeris
GAGGCCTTTCTGCCACTGTTCCTAAAATCCTGGTATTTTTTTCTCTCTCTCTAGAATGTCCTTCAGTATTCTCTGTAGGGTTGGATTGGTGGTCACAAACTCCCCCAGTTCCTCTTTGTCATGGAAGCATCTTGTTTCTCCATTAATTTCTAGTGACAGTTTTGCAGGGTACATCAGTCTGGGCTGGAGGTTATTTTCTTTCAGGACTTGGAATACTTTGCTCCAAGCTCTTCTTGATCTGATAGTCTGTGTCAAGAAGTCTGCTCTGATCTTGATGAGTTTACATTTATAGGTAATCTGTTTCTTTTCTCTGATGGCTTTTAATATTCTGTTTTTATGTTGAATTTCTGGTATCTTGATTATTATATGTCTGGGTGTAGATCTGTTTTGGTTGTAGGTGGCTGGAGTTCTGTATACCTCACATAACTGAATATTATTTTCTTTTCCCATGCTTGGGAAGTTTTCCTTAATTATTTCCATGAATAGCCTTTGTAATTCACCTGTTTTTATTCCTGCTTCTTCATTCATGTTTCTTATTCTTAAATTATAGATTCTCTTGTCATCTTCTGGCCTTTGTATTGTTACTGCCTGTTTCCTTGTTATTTTTAAGAGATCTTTCCTTTCATAATCACACACTGCAAACTTGTCTTCAAGTTTTGATAGTCTATCCTTAGTTTCTTTTAAGCAGTTTTGCCAGCTTTCAATGGTTTTTTTTAATTTCCTGGTAATCTCTTTGAATCTGCTTCATGTATTCTAGATTTTCTTTATATTCTTTATAGAATGTTTCTCTCCTTTTTTTGCATTCCTCCCTTCTTCTGTTTGTATCTTCTTGAGAGGTGCTTAGCATTTCTTTTATTAATCTATTTATATCTTGCTTTACCTGATTTAATATTTCAGTTTTGAGCTCTTCTACAAAGTCCTGAAGATATCTCTTAATGTCCATTTAAGCCGAGTCTGATGTTACATGTTTCCTGCCCTCAGTCTCTTTTTTTTTCCCCTCTCCTGGATCAGTGTTCTCAGTGTTTTGGGCTGGGGGCTTTTTCTTGTTTCTCTCTCTTGTCATGGCTTTGGTTTCTTCCATACAGGTGTATAGTGGAGGTCTCAGCCCCTTTCCTTGTTGGTTATGGTTCTTCTGAAGCATGCTGGTGAGGGATTTCTGACCTCTCCTGTTTGCTCTTGTCACTGAACTGGACCCTCCCCTCAGGGCCAGTCAAACTTCAGGGGGCTTCACCAGGTTAGTGTGTGCTAGGCATAGGGAATTGGTTTGGGATGGCTTATTGGGTCTTGCTAGGGATGTGACCCAGGCCAAGAGAATTCCAGGAATGTGCTCTGAGGAGGGAGCAACCAACTGAAGTCACTGTTGTTCCTAGTTCAGTCTCCTCCTTCCTGATTCTAACATGTCACCCATTTGGTAGTGCCCTTCGCATTGGGGGGTTCTTATTCCCAGCACTGACTGTGGATTAATGAAAGTCCCTTCACTGTCTCCGTTCTCTGTTGGGCTCACTGACTTCTGACTTCAGTTCAGCTGTTGCTCCTGTAAGTCTTGGTGGGAATGAATTTGGGCAGCTCTGTGGGTCACGGTGGGTTGGGTGGCTCGGTGGGTCACAGCAAAAGCACCATGTCTGCTAGTTTTAGCTGTTCCAATTTTAGCCCTGATACTTCATGTTTGACGAGCTTTTTTCATTTTAATTTCTTCCTGTGTCAAGACGATCCATCTCCCTCTGTCTAGATCTCTCCAGAATATTTTTTTCTGGCATATGAGTTGTTTCTCCCCAGGAGGCTCTGTATTTTGTTGCTAACTGATTGGCCATCTTTAGCTCCTTTATATGCTCACTTTTTGTGGAGGTTTCAGTCCATAATCAGCTGGGTCCTAGGTACCATAGCATAGCACTGGGACAACACTTGAAGGCAACACCCAGAGCAAAAGGGGGAAAGCAAACCTCTTTTTCTCCCTTATATTGCACATAGGCCACCCCCATACCCCAGTGTGGTTCTAGCACTCAGAAATCTCTGTGCCCGCTTCTTGCACAGGATAAGGATATTTACAAAGTAAGAACCCTGGCTCCCTGTTGAGTCTCTCAGTTAAACTTCCAAACTTCTCAAGCTAATACAATGTATAAACCATAATATACGGTCATTTTTATGTCTATCTAGTATGTATTTCAGTACCTTTTCCTAGGGTTGGTTTGGTGGACATGAATTTCTTCAGCTGTTCTTTGTCATAGAAGTATCTTATTTCTCCATTAATTTTGAAATAAAATTTCCCAGGGTACATCACCTTGTGTGAAAATTGTTTTCTTTCAGGACTTGAAGTACTTAACTTGAAGCTCATCTTGACTTGAGGGTTTGTGTTGAGAAGTTGGATGGGATTCTAATGGGCTTTCCTTGATAGGTGAGCTGTTTCTTTTGTCTAACAGCTTTTAGTATTCTGTTTTCATACTGAATTTCTGGGATCTTGATTTTTATAAGTCTGTGTATAGGTTTATTTTGGTTATGGCTGTTTGGAGTTCTATATATCTCACTTATCAGTATATCAGAGTCTTTCCCCATGCTTGAGAAATTTTCTGCTATGACTTCTGCAAATAGTTTTTTAATGTCATTTTTGTTAACTCCTGCATTTTCATTGACACCTGTCAGTTTTATATTGTTTTTCTTTGCATCAGCTTGGAGCTGTTGAATTGTTATTTCATGGTCTCCTGTTATTTTTAAGAGTTCATTTATGAGCACTAGCTGTGAGCCTGTCTTTAAGGTCTGACAGTCTATCTTCAGTTTTATTCAAACAGTTTTGCCAGCTTTCAATGGATTTTTAATTTCTTGATATTGCTTTGAATTTGTTTCATGCATTCTATTTTTTCCTATATTGTTAATTCAAGATTTCCATCATTTTCCCATGCTCCTGTACTTTTTTAAAAATCTCTGTCTTCTTTAGCTATCCTGAGCAACTCCTTTATTAAGGTTGTCATTTTTTTCTTTACCTAAGAGATTATTTCTAGTATGATTTCCTCTATAGCCTCATGGATTTGTTTTTCTTTCTTTCTTTTTTCTTTTTGCAGTAATAAAGGGGCTTTTAAACTTATTTTTAAATATCTGTGACACAATCTTGCTATGTAGTTCAGGCTGGCCTTGAATTCACTGTACAAGCTAGGCTGTCCTTGAACTTGCTGCTATACTGTCTCAGCCTCCTGAATGCTGGCATTACAACCATGCACCATTATGCCTGGTTAGAGGCCCTTTTAAACTAGAACATCAAATTATAAGATCATCCAAATTGGTGAAGAATGTGAATATTTCAACATGCTTATAAGTTTTTTAACATTAAAAACTGAATTGCCATACTAGGAAAACTGAATATTACTTCTGATTTTCTAAAACCAATGTCTGAGAATAAAGCTAAATTTTAGTTATATTAATGAAAATAAAGGTGAATTACTTTCTTCCTTCAAATTCATAGTTACCCCCTGACATCTATCAGGTGAAGAGTCCTACATTAGGGGGAAATCACAGAGTTAGGATATGTAGAAGGTTTACAAGAGGCAAGTCCTTGAAAAGCCCAAGAAATTCTCACCACAGCACAACAGAATTATGTGCTATTTCCTTCCTTGTTCTCCTCTTGAACACTACAATTTAGATCTAAAACAGCCCTCAAAGCCTTGTGTGTTTGGTAGGTGATGAATTATGGTTGGGGAGCATGATAGCTGACTTGCTATTAGGACATGAGGTCTGGTCAGAAGAGGAAGTTCACTGGGAATGTGGCTCAAAGAGTGTCTCTCTCTCCCTGGCTGCCATGAGGAATGCAGCCTTTTTCAGCAACAGGCCCTTCTGTAAGGCCATTTCTGCTCCAGAGCCATATAACAACAGGCAGACTTCTAAAAACAGGTAGCTCAAAATAAACCTATCCTTAATTTGTTGGTGTCAGGCATTGAATCTCAGGAATATGAAGTGACTAAGGCAGATTTTGGTACAAGGAGTAGGGTCACTGCTCTGATACTACCTGGCCACATGATTTAGAAGCCTTTTGGAACTGGTCCTTGAGGGGAGGGGTATTTGGAAAGGTTTGGAGATGGCAGCTAGAAAAGCCTTAGTGCTGTAAGTCAAGCTTGAAGGGAGATTGTGGTCAGAGTTCAGAAGACCAGAATGGTAAAAGGCAGGTGCCATCAAGACCAAGTTCAGGAGATTTTGGTTGGGAACAAGAATCCCATTGGCAATTGGACTCCAGGCCATGTGTATTACATGGCAGAATTTCTGTTTATATTCTGTTCATATCCTGAGACTTACTGGGACACTGAAATGAAAGTGGCTTGCTAAATTAGGAGGAAATTTCTTTTTTATCATTCTTTTTTATTTTAAAGATGATAAAGCCAAGGAAAATAAAACAGGATAAAACCAATCAAAACAAACCAGTGAACAAAATACAAAACCTCCTGGGAGAAACAACTCATATGCCAGAAGAAAACCCCTTGGAGAGACCCAGACAGAGGGAGATGGATCCTCTTGACACAGGAAGAAATTAAAATGTAAAAAAGCTCATCAAATATTTTGGGACTACAACTGAAACAGCTAAAAATTAAGGCACACAGCATTTTCGTGGTGACTTGCCAAGTCTGCGCCAGCTTGAATCTGCACGGCAGGCAGAGCCACCCAAATTCGTTCTTGCCGCCGCTCACAGGAAACACAGCAGTGCTGAAGTTGGGGGTTGGTGAGCCCAGCAGAGAGTGGAGCAGGCGAGGGGACCTTCATTGTCCACGGTCAGTGCTGGGAATGAGACCCCTCCCACAGGAAGGGTGCGACCAAATGGGCGACATGTTGGAATTGGGCAGGAGGAGCCTGAACTGGGAGTGAGAGTGACTTCAGTTGATTGCTCCCTCCCCAGAGCAGATTCTTGGGATTTTCTTGGACTGGGCCGTGCCCCTGGCCAGGACCCAATGAGCTGTCCCAAATTGATTCCCTGCACCTAGCAAGTACTAACTTGGTGAAGGCAGCTGAAGTTTGGCTGGCCTGGTAGGGAGGGGCAAGCATATGCAGCCACTGCTTACACCTCAGGGACAAGAGCAAGCGGGAAAGGACAGAGTTCCCTCACCAGTGTGTTTTGGAGGAAACGTGGCCAACAGGGAAGGGGGCTGGGACCTGCACTGTAACCTGTGTGGAGGAAGCCAGGACCATGACAGCAGAGAGAGGCAGTAGGAGGCCCTCAGCCCAGAACCCTGAGAGCCCTGATCCAGAAGAAGGAAAAACAAGGGAGACTGAAGGTGGCAAACACACAACATCAGACATGGCTTCAATGGACATGAAGAGATATCTTCGGGACCTTGTAGACGAGCTCAAAACTGAAATATTAAATCAGGTAAAGCAGGATATGAGTAGAGTAATAAAAGAAATGCTCTCAGGAAGCATCTCTCAGGATGATACAGATGGAAGAAGGGAGGAACACAAAAAAAGGAGAGAAACATTTGATAAAGAATATAAAGAAAATACAGAATACATGAAGCAGATTCAAAGAGACTACCAGGAAATTAAAAACTCCATTGAAAGCTGGCAAAACTCCTTAAAAGAAACTAAGGATAAACTATCAAAACTTGAAGACAAGTTGGCAGTGTGTGATCATGAAAGGAAAGATCTCTTAAAAATAACAAGGAAACAGGCAGTAACAATACAAAGGCTAGAAGATGACAAGAGAACCTACAATTTAAGAATAAGAAATGTGAATGAAGAAGCAGGAATACATACAGGCAAATTACAAAGGCTATTCACAGAAATGATTAAGGAAAACTTCCCAAGCATGGGAAAATAAAATGACATTTGGTTATGTGAGGCATACAGAACTCCAGCCACCTACAACCAAAGCAGATCTACACCCAGACATGTAATAATCAAGATGCCAGAAATTCAACATAAAAACAGAATATTAAAAGCCATCAGAGAAAAGAAACAGATTACCTATAAAGGTAAGCCCATCAGAATCACAGCTGACTTCTCAACATAGACCATCAGATCAAGAAGAGGTTGGGGTGAAGTGTTCCAAGCCCTGAAAGAAAATAACCTCCAGCCCCGATTGATGTATCCTGAAAAACTGTCACTAGAAGTTGATGAAGAAACAAGATGCTTCCATAACAAAGAGGAACTGGGGGAGTTTGTGACCACCAATCCAACACTACAGAGAATACTGAAGAACATTCTAGAGAGAGAAAAAAACCCAGGATTTTAGGAACAGTGGCAGAAAGGCCTCAATGAGTGGGGCAGGCAGTAGAATGAAGGAGAAAACTAGACAAACAAAGGCAGAAAAATAGCATAGCAGAAATGAGGCAGAGAAGGATAACTAGAAACTATAATATAGATGGTCTTGATATGCTATATTGTAAATAGTGCCACATTACCCACCCTACTCTGCTTAGACATATTATATTCTGTTCCAGTCATTTTTACCTGTACAGATTTGAGGGCACAGACAGTAATCCCGAAAATAACAGGATATAGTACGGTAATCATCCTTAATTTCCTATTAAGTTAATCTAAAGCTCTGTAAAACCTACACTGTTTTACCATGACTGATCGTAATTGAATCTGGTTTGTTGGATCATTGTTTTGTATTGATAGATTTTATTCAAAACTGTTATGATTGATAATATCAAGTCTGAGAGTATAGGCAACTGCACTTAAGATGACAAGATCCACTAGAATATCCACTATGGTTTGATTATTACCTGCCTTTGAAGTTTTATACTGTCTACAATATTTTATTTTTACTAATATTGTTATTTACTGCTATACTCAATTATACTGCTTTATTCAATTATGCCTGTTGATATAGATATTCTATTGAAGATAATAAGAAACAACACCGTAATCATTGTAGATCACCTTGCACTGTGTTTTTATATGACTTTTTGGTTTCATGTTTTTATAGGAATTTGTTTTGTTTTATCTTGCTAAGTTTTATTTTTCCCTCTAATACAGAAAGTATAGAAATACATGTAAAGACTCATGCATGCATATAGCTGCCTACATTCTCACTGTTTGACTATCTACTTTGTATGCTTTAATTTTGTAACTTGAGCAACTATTTCTAAGAGGACAATATGTAATTTTAACTAGTGATTTCTTATTGTTTATCTTTTTTTTTGGAATTCTGTATTACCTCTACCCTTTACATGCTTTTGTTTCTCTTTAAATTAGAAAAAAAAAAAACAGTGTAAGTGATATAGGAATTCAAAACATTACAAAATCAACAATAGTTACCATAATGCCTTTTGATGTCTTTAAAATAGCTACAGATACTTTCAGATATAGTAAAAGTCAAACAGGACAGAATAGAATGGAAACAATAAAACAATAAATGTAATAAAAAACTTCAAAACAAGACAATAGTAATTCCAAGATGGCTGCCATAATGTATCTTGTTATCTTTGAAATAGCTGCTCATGCCATTGAATATAACAAAATCAAGCAAAAATAAAAGAGAATAAAACCCAACAAAACAATGGACCCCAAGACAAGACAATTAAGAATCAACAATGGCTACCAGGAGGAGATCCCCCTAGATGCCACTATATACCACTGTCTTCTGAGCAGATCATCCAATCACTGGTTCTAGACCTGCAAGGTCAATGAAACACCAAAACGCCACGAGCATCAAATGGCATTTCACCTAAATAGTTATCATCATAGCCCGTGTTTCTCTGGTCACTTATGTAGTAGGGGGAGGCATGGTACTTCTTGTTGGACAGCCCACACACTGGAATGGGCTGGGGTCTGGCTGTCCCCATTCTGGCGGTGGCCCATGCACAGTGCTGGTTCACAGGGTAGGGTGCTTGCTTCTCGATGGGGGCTTATTCTCTCCCCTACACAGTCCATGAATGGTGCTGACTCATAGGGAAAGGCCTGGATCTGGCTGTCCCCATCTGGCAGTAGCCCACAAATAGCACTGGTTCACAGGGGCACTTGCTTCTTGTGGGAGCCTTATTCTCTGCTCCCACAGTTTGTCAATGGTGCTGACTCACAGGGAAAGGTTTGGGTCTGGCTGTCCCCACTCTGGCATTGGCCCATGCAGGGTGCTGGTTTTGGGGGGGCACTTGCTTCTTGGTGGGGCCTTGTTCTCTCCTCTGCAGTCCCTGAATGGTGCTGACTAACCAGGGGGAGGAAATTTCAAGGCAGACCAATGTTGAGCCTGAGGCATGGGTATTGTTGGCAGCTTTTACCCAGATGTGTATGGAGAATCAAGAGCAAATGAAACAGCCCAGTGACTGAGAGTTCTGAGTTTCACCAAAAAGGAAGTTCCTGTAAAGTTGAGGCCTATAAAATTGTGGCCAAGGAAAGCTTGGTTGCTAAAAAGATTAGCATTATAAAGATTGTTTCTTTATCTCATTTGATATATTTTTAGAAATTTCAGATGCATGATTTTCAATGACCTCTATTTTGATGTTTCCTGCAATTGTTCCAAATGGACTATGATTTGAGATAGCACTTCACTTTTTCATTTTGTCATTTTTGCCTCTTGGATTAATGTCTTTTCAATTCTGCTAGTCTTGTCTGTCTGTCATGTGTATCTTAGGGTCCTACTGTGTGGCTGACATTCACCCAGTTTCTGGGTCCTACAGTGTAGAGCAGGGGTCAGTTACCTGAATTCCCCATTCAGGCCAGTTGTATGAGTCTTATATTCTTTCTAGGCTGACTACCTAGGAGTATTTATGTGAACCAACTCTTAGCTTGTATTGTTACTGCAGCTTCAGGCTGTCCAAGGCTGCCAGACCCAGCTGTGTGTAGTGTGCACCCCAGCTGGAAACTTACTGTGTCACTGAGGGTCTTGCAGGCCCAGTTGGGTTTCTTTGGGTTGGGGGAGGCCTCACTGGTGCTCTCGCCAGCCCACCCAGGGTTCTCTGTACGGAAGAATGATTCACCAGCGCTCTTACATGCTCACCAAAGTCCTCCCAGTGAGAGGAGTTCACTGAGACTCCTGTTTACCCACTGAGGTCCTCTGCTTGGAGGGGAGACTTTCCATGTTCTCAGTGGCCCTGAACTACAGGTGGTGGAAGGGGTAGCTGATGCTCCTGTGGGCTGCTGAGGTCATATGGGTGTGGGTGAGGGGTGGCTGAGTCTCCCCTTAGCTACCGAGATGCTCTAGGAGTGGAGGAAGGATGGTCAATGATCCCATGGGCTGCTGAGTCTGTTGGGGTATGTGGGAGGGGTGACTGAGGCTCCCCTCCTCTGCTGAGGTCTTCTGGGTGTGGGGGAGGGGTGGTAGAGGCTCCTATCAGCTGCTGCAGTCCCCTGAGAATGGAGGAGGGGCAGCTGACTATCCCCTGGGCTGCTGAGGTCATCTGCATATGGGGGGGGTGTTGGCTGAGACTCCCCTCAGCTGCTGAGGTTATCAGTGTGCAGGGGAGGGTTGGCCAAGGCCCAGAATCCTGTCTTGCACTTGAAACAAAAGCTGTTTCCCCAGTTGTCCTTGGCTTTTACATTAGATAGCCTGGGTAGGTTTAAACCTTTAATAATTTTTTAAATTTTGTTTTGTTTTCTTGAAATAGGGTCTCCCTATTTCAAGGCTGGCCTTGAATTCACTGTGTAGCCCAAGCTGGCTTCAAACTCATGGCAATCCTCTTGCCTCAGCCTCCTGAGTGCTAGGATTGCTGGCATATGCCACCACACCTGACTAAAGCATTACCAATTATGACAGCTCTAATCTTAGCCTCTCTCCTTTGTCTCTCCTCTAAATCCCAATTGTTGAACACAGAAAAGGCCATATCCAGCAATTGGGCCATAGGTGTCTGTGGCCCCATCTGAAGTTTCTGTGGGGGCTGGGGATTTAGCTCAGCAGAATAAGTGCCTGCCTGGCAAGTGTGAGGTTGTGAGTTCGATCCCTGGTACAAAAAAAAAATTGTTGGAGCTGGGGATTTAGCTCAGCGGCATGAGCGCCTGCCTTGCAAGTGCGTGGTCGTGAGTTCAATCCCCAGTACCAAAAAAAAAAAAAAAAAAAAAAATTGTAAATGTTGAATTTTCTGTGGTTTATCTTGAGTATCTAGGGTTGACTGACAGATGAAGTGATTTCCTGTTAGTGCCGCTCTCTCCCTGCAAGATGAATCTATATTAGTTCACCTGTGGAAGACCTCTAATAATCAGTTATTAAACAAAGCTGAATTTTTCTCTTTATCCTGTAAGACTTCACCCACTTACTCATAATTAACAGACTTTTTAATGCACCTTTTTATTCCCATGATAAGAGCAACTATTATACTAGACATCACTTCTAGTCCATGCCTAGTATGGTTGATTCTGTTGAAGGGAGACTAGTTTCTGTAGGGTTTCTTTCCCTTTTCAAGGCATATTGTTCATCTGCAGAGTTTCTAGCCTTTTGTAGGATTCTTTGTTTTTCACCTGGAGTATAGAAAGTATCAAAAATATATAAGATACATCACCCCAATAAACCCAAAACAAGGGCCAAAGTTGGAAAGCCATCTGCCATCTAACTAGGCTCTGCTGACAGTTGACCTAAGCATTCCTTGTACTTCAACTAAAAAGGGACCTACCCTCAAGTATTCCCTCCTGGTCCTGGGACTTCTTCTATGGGCAGGATAAATTGTGAATTAGGGGAGTAAGAAGCACCACGTTGGATTAAAACTGTCTGAAATGTACAATAAGGAGGCTGAAGATCACTGGGTTCCCCAGGGACACTGGGCTCCATGTTGGTGCCTGAGTCACTTGGAGGGGATAGACTTGATTTATTGGGCTGGTGCTATAAGGAGGAGCTCAAGGAGGCCTGATATCATCAAGCAGATGAGAGAGTCACATCTCCTGAGAGACAAATGAACAGGGTCATCCAGAATATTTTTTTCCTCTTCAGGGGGTACTATAAACACTACACAGCTCCTTAGAGTTCCTTTCAATAGAGTCACAACACCCTGAACCTTCTATGTTTTAAGCAGAAATGCTGTAACTGGAGAAAAGTCTCATGATTTAAGCTGTCATTTCATACACATCTCTCACTGCCTCCCAGTTTATATTGGATCCAAACCATATTGCAATAATAGATAAACTGCTCCCATTTGAGAATGGCAGGATTAAACCTTTTACATTCATTGAGAATATGGCCTAGTGGCAATATTGGTCTGTATAGTTACAAGATCCAATAGATTTCCCATCTGCTTGTCTTTTTAAAATTTATTTTTATTTTTTGTCTTTTTGAGACAGGATCTTATTATACAGTTCAGGCTGGTCTTGAGCTCACTTTGTAGTCCAAGAAGGTCTTGAACTTGCAATGATCCTCTTGCCTCAGCTTCCCAAATGCTGGGATTACAGGCATGATACACTACGCCCGGCTATCTGCTTGTCTTATACGGGGCTTATAGAGAGGAGACAGCTAGGCCTGTGCTCCCTAAGAAGGCATCTCCATGCATATGGAGGAGACCCAAGGATTCCACCAAGTGTCCTTTGTGGGATCCTAAAACCTGTCTGTCTTCAAGCAATGCCAGGATAATTTAACAAGGCACCACCCTACAGTATGTAGATGATACTGTAGTTTAGAACCCAACTCAGAAATTTTCTAACTATAACACTGTACAGAGTCTCGACTTTGTGTCTAAGACAGAAAGTCAACCAAAAGGCCAAAGCTACTCCTGTGAGCCTCTGGAAGACTTTAGATTACTCTTCAAAAAGGCAAGACTCTAGTGCCACTACAGAAGGCATAAAAATCTGACCTGCTCCTTATATTTGAGCAAATAGTGAAGGTCAATGGTCATTAACTCTTTTTTCATTGTCTCCTGACAGGTTTTTCTTTCTTCGACCCAGCCAGTGAGCCACAGTACCCCAAGGTAGTCGGAGAGCACATAATCCCCAGTAGGTAGGGTCTACAGTGCCTTCCAGCTTGAAGAAGCTATAGAAGACAGAGACCTCCACTCCCTTGTCACCCCATAAAGAATTATGGGGATTTGTGTCTCTCCGAGGGAAATGAGATAGGTGAGTAGGGGTGACAGAGCTGGCTGGGGAAGTAGGTGTGACCTGTTAACTAGGATGGCCCCCACACAGTTCCCAAGCCACGCAAATGGACTTTTAGGAGAACTCAGGGAAGTTTTCAATGGGATGGTCTAGACCTGATGTCAGCCTGAGGCCTGGGGTCCTAGAACTGCCCTTTAGGACCTGCATATAGGAGTTCTTGTGGGTGCCCTCCAGATTTGGACAGCATAAAAGAAAGGCAGGCAAAGGAGGTGTCATCATAGCTTTCCACGAGAGCCTACACTGTGTTTCCCTGCTCTTACCCTCTTTTTCTGTTTACTCAGCCTAAGCTCACTCTGTAGAGAAGAGTTTCTCCCCTATTCTTCATTTTTGCTTTCTTGAATAAATTTTGCCACTGCTAACAACACTAAAAAAATGATTTGGCACATATCAAGAATATGAATTATATGTCTATATTATTATATAGTATATAGAATTACAGTATGTAAAATTAGTATATATACTTTTGTTGGCTTGAGCCACTAAGGTATTGGAATTTTTGTTGCTGTAGTATAACCTAGATTATTCTACCTGATATAGAAGTTGGTCTATACTAGAACATGCAGAAATATCCCACTCTTTTTATCAGGTGCATATAAATCTGTTTTTTAGATATCTTAAAATTTATTTAATTAGTTGCCTACTGATTGACATTTAGTATATTTCCCAATATTTTTCCATTACTAAGGATGCTACGGTGAATACCTTTGTAAATGTTGTTTTAAGGCTGGACCCTTTTCATCCTTTTTATTTTTTTCACGATATGAAGTTGTATGCAGTTAACATAATCTTTACTTCCTTTTAGCCAACAAAAGCAGGCCACTGTGTCTGCTGTGCCTCATGGACAGGGGGATCCTGCACACATGACCTGATAGGTGATTTATCATTTCGTTCTGTCTCCTTTGCCTCCCCTCGGTTGACCTGCAGGGCTTACTCGTAAGAGGAATTAATAGTTTTTACCACCAGTGTGTGTTGCCTACTTTGCAGTCTCTGCTCTGCTGCTTTGGCTGAGATCTGTAGTCACTAGTGCTTTTTTTTTTTTTAACAGCAGCTGCCTGCACCTTGTGTGATGCTCCATGCATTTGGCAGTTCCTCCTCACACTTTGTATCTGGGTGCTGATGCAGGTCCTCCAGTTTCATCAAAGATGTGATTTGATTTATGTTCCCGATTGTCTTTGTTTTCAGGGACTTCCAGTAGAAGCAGGGGCCATGTCAGTTTTATGTCATTTTAAACCTGAACATTCCCTTTAACTTTTAAAAATATTTGTATAGCAGTTGTCACTGGTTATTTTCAACTGCAGACTGAATCTAGGAGGCTCATGGAACCCTCTTTGGGATTTACTTTAAATGATATGAAGTTTGAAACTTTACAGTAAAAAAAATTTAGAAGATAAGCAATTACATATAGCTCAACTAATACACTAAGAATCTGTTCACTACAGAGAACAGTACTCTGCTAAACACAAAAGGCACAGTGGCCACAGCCCTCTGTGCCTGACTCAGGGGTCATCAGGTGCCCAGTCACTCAAGCACAATGCTCTACCTGGCATCATAGCCTCTTATTTGAATGCTCAGGCTTAACTCAAAATGGCTTAAAGTACAGAGTGGAGTAAAAATTCTCGACAGCATTTTTTAAAGCTACACAACTATGTTAACACTAAAGTTCATATGTTCTTCCATTTCTTTCAATACCAACAGTCTTTATAGATATTTTATAGAGACCTTGCAAATTATTTCCCTAAATCACAGTATGATCCCTACTGAAAATAGTTAAATAATGAGTTCCTAAGTACCAGAGTAGGCTGCCCCATTGTCCCGGGGTTTGTGCTATGGGGTGTAGCAGCCGTGGTCTGTGCTCCACCTGAATCCCCTCACTGTCACTGATCCTCAGTGGGCAGCAGCCTCATACCTGCAGCTCTCTGTGAACAGTGTGTCTCTGGCTACAGGAGCACAGTTGGCCCACACAGGGCTGCCAGAAGTGCTAAAGTTAACACTGCCAGGAGGAGCCCTCAAACAGTGGCAGAGAAGAGCTAATAGGTAGATATCCTGGGTTTCTTGCCACTCTGGTGGGAGCACCCTGGGGAGGGCTCAGTGGAATTTCCCAGAGTTTGAAAAGGGGGACTGAGCCCTACTTGCTTGTGGGGGTAATAAGTTCATTAATATATAATTTTAACTTTCTTTTCTTTGTCTTATGTTTCCCATCCCTTTCCCAAATAAAAACTCTTTGTACTAAATTTTGTATTAGGCTTTTGTCTCAGGAAATTCTACTTTAAGGCTCTGGCTATCAGGAGTGGTCCAAGAGACCAGATCTTTAGGATGAGACTCTTGAAGATGGACCATTCTCTGGCTGGAAGGTGACTTGGAGCCCACTCCTGGGGTTCCATACAATAACCCCTGGTGTCCTGTGGGATGGCACTTACAACACTCTCACCTCGGATGAGCTGGAGTGAGGGGAGACATTGACTTAAAGAATAGCTGTAGTGTTGAAAGATGTGGACAGTGGTTATTAATGGACTATAGAATTGGTTGGCTTGTGTTCATGGCCATGAAACCCTAAGGGAAGTAAATGACATATTCAGATCAGACAACTATCAACTCAGGACACAGTGTAAAAATGAAAGGGACTTATGACAGCCACATAGGTCCTTGTTTCCCTGAGCAGGAAGCTGGCTAGGCTAAAGTAAGGACAAGGTTTGGTAGAAAGTTTAATAGTTACAAAGCTGAATGCCCTGGCAGGGAAAAGGTAGGATTATAAACTCTGGGATAAGAGATCCTTGAACTATTTAATCCGGACTGGTGCCTTGGGTTGCCAAGACTGCTGCAACACATTGCTGCCAACTGTGTGGCTTAAAAGAAATGTATTATTTCATAGTTCTGAATCCAGAAGTCTGAAATTCAGGGGCCAGCACAGTTGTTCCCTTCTTGGGGGCTGTGAGGGAGACTCTTCCATGTCTCTGCCTCCAACACTTCTGATGGTTACTGGCATTCCTCAGCTGGAGATGCATCACTGTTTTTTGCGTCTGTTGTCATGTGACATCCTCCCCTCTGTACCCATGTGTCCTCTTAGGACACCAGAATGACCTAGCTTCACGTGATTGCATCTACAAAGAGGCTGATTCCAAATAAGGTCATATGCACAGGTATTGGCTCTTGGGGTTTTAAAATATTTTCCTTTTGTTTTGAATTTAATTATTAGTTTAGCTGTAACTATTTATGAGGTACAGTATGATAATTCAGTACATCTATGTAATGTGATGATCAAAGTAGTTGGCATTTACATTTTAAAAATTTTATTAGCATGTTATTATTGTACATATTTACAGGGTACAATGTGATATCTCAACAAATGTGAATAATATGTGCTGGTAAAACAAGGGTAATTAACATTTCCACTTTCTTATTACTTTGAATTTAGAGCATTTGAACTCCTCTTTCCTAGTTATTCCTAAAATACAGGTTACTGTGAACGGCAGCCACCCCACTGTGCTATAGAGCAACGGACTTATTCCTTTTATCCAGCTGTGTTTGGTATCAGCATATTTTTCAGGGGACCAGGTTCAGGCTGTGGTACCTGGAGAACAAGCACATGGATGCTCTATAGGATTATACTTACCCTTTTCAAGATTTGCTTCCCTTTAAGATCTGCTTCTACCCCAATAACTGGAACTGTTACAACATAACCAAAGCAGAAACAAACTTTCGCTGATATGAAATGAAAGAAGCATTCATTTGAAGAGAAAAGTATGAATAAGAAGACTAAGTCTGTGGATTGATCATTTA
This sequence comes from Hydrochoerus hydrochaeris, assembly GCA_004027455.1. NCBI lineage: Eukaryota > Metazoa > Chordata > Mammalia > Rodentia > Hydrochaeridae > Hydrochoerus > Hydrochoerus hydrochaeris. The sequence goes on from PVLA01001044.1 coordinate 15,760, forward strand.
TTTATTTATTTATTTATTTATTTATTTATTTATGGTACTGGGGATCTAACTCACGACCTTGCACTTGCCAGGCAGGCACCCAGCCCTGTGGATTGATCTTTTAAAAAATTGTTTTATTTTAAAGGGAATAAAACAGAACAGTAAAGTGAAACTAAACGAAACAGTAATAGGACAGTAGGAAACCCACAATCATTACTATGTTGCATACTGCTATCTGAATAGTTGCTCAGACTACTGGTCCTAGACTTGCACAGTCAATCAAACAACACAAGCGTCAGGTTGCTTTCCTGTATCAGTTATCATCTCAGCCTATGTCACATCCAATTGCTTATGGGGGAATATGGGGTGGAGGTGGCTTCTTTGCTGGTTCTCCCCTGCCGGCAGGACTGCTGATGGCACATGGGGAGCTGCCCAGCTTCCTTGCTGGTTCTCCCCAGCTGGCAGAGCTACCGCTGGTTCATAGGGGACTGCACTGCTTCCTTGCTATTTCTTGCATCTGCCAGCACACAGGAAGGCTTCATGGCTTCCTTGCTGGTTCTCCCCATCTGGCAGCGACTCCACTTGCACTGGAGGGTGGGGTGGGAGCTGCATGGCTTCTTTGCTGTGTGTCTCCCTGCAGGGCTGCTGCCCCTGGTCTTCTTATTTTTGCTGGATTCCTGGGTTATCTTTCTCCATGGGCTTCAAGTCTCAGTTCAGAGCCTTCCTGGGTCCATGTGACCCACCTCTCTCCTCCTCCTTTTCCTCACGTTACTATAATCTAGGGTCTGGACACCAAAACTTGGAGAGGTTCTTTCTCTGCTTCTCATCACTCTGCCATTTCCCCAGAAATCTTGTGGGTTGACCTTGACAGTTTGGACCAAGGAGGGAAGAAGACAAAGCTGATATAAGAGAACATGTGATATAGATCAGAATTTAATATATTGGCAAGGGTAGTTACAGCCAGGCCTCATATTCTGATGGGATAACCCCTCAAGCTTGGGAACAGCACAAGTATCCAGCACATGAGATAGACATGCTAGACTCACCTCAATAGGTATTGAATAAAGGGATCAGAGGCTTGGAAAGCCAGACCTGTTTCAAAAGACTCTGATGTGGACATAGAACTCAATGAAAAGGACAATCCAATAGAATTGATCAGAGACATTTCTCTGTATTTCATTAAGTCTTTCCCCCAGCTTATTATTGTGAAAGATTAGAATCATTATCCAAGATAAGTTGTAATGATAGCTCTATGGTACTTAAAGCTGTGATTATAGAAACTGGAACACTACATCTATCCCATGTGTCCTTACTGTGATGGGATGGGTGTCTGTGTCATGTAACTGAGATCTTACAACTTTTTAGAAACTTCAGAGTCAGGGAGTTTGGCCAGGTTCTTCAGTTTCTGTATCACCTGCAGTGTGAGGCATCTTGTCATCTACCACTTTGGAATCAGCAGGGACATATCTGTGTATCGAGCATGAATACTTTGTGGCTCTTCTTGTCAGGAGCCACCTGGTCAATCAAGCATCCAGCTCCATGGGCTCACAACCACAACATCCATGTTCCACATACATGTCTCCCTGAACTTTCAAAACCCTTTCAGTTTCCTCCCCAAACTTAACTTGAAAGCAGCTGCTTAGCTTTTGCCACATATGCAGGTACATTTATTAAAAACTTAATTATATTTTGATCTCTATTAAGTACTGGATTTATAATTCATTGCAGAGAATCTTATTCTGGAGGAGCAAATGAACTGAAAATTATCTTTTTTTTTTTCTTCCAATGGTTATATGGAATCTTCAGTCACAGTGTGTAAGGAAATTGTTACGGAAGACAAGAAAAAGCCCCCTATTGTGAGAGCAAGAAGAGTGCTCCTGTTACATAGCTGGGCCATGGGCCTAGAAAACAGACAACTTAATTGAACAATTAATTCAGCAACTGGTGGAGTTTTACATTTTCTTAACCAGACCATCAATTATCATAAAAACAGAACATACCCTGTTTCTTGCATTTGAAGCAAGACATAGCAATTAGGGGATGGGATCTATTGTGTGTGGAGTGCAAAGAACAGATGACTCGTGGATCCTGACTGCCTTTGTGAAAATCCACTTAATTTTCTTGCAAGGGTCTTTCTTGGGGAAATGGACCACTGCTCAACTTGTTGCTTTTGGCCCTGGCAGCTTCTTGGCCAGTTCTTCTTTGTTCTACTTGCCACACTTATTTTTGGCTACCCTTGGGTGTATTCCATCCTGAGGTTGCTAACCAAAGATACAGGCAGGATGTTGCTTGTGGAGCTGACATGAACTGGAGGTGGATGAACAGATTATGCAGCAGGCAATACGGCAGAAAATCACAGCATCTGAATTCCCGAGGGGTTTTAATCACCTAGGAGTGTAAGTATGTCACCCTGGAGGGTGGCAGTTCAATTAGCAGTTAGCAAGTAATTCACCAATCAAAATTCGTGTTAGAGGTACATAATTATTTGTTTCTTAAAAGTTTTAATTTTATAGGTACATTTTAGATACACATAATGATCACAGATGTCATAGGGAATTTGTACTTGTACAAAATATCTTTTTGGGTTTTTTCTGTACCAGGAATTGAACTCACACTTGCCAGGCAGTCACTGTGCTACCGAGCTATATCCCCAGCCCTTGTATATGAAATTTTGATTGTTCTTTTTCCCCCAATCCCTTCCCTCCCTTTAAACTCTCTTCCCCTCCTTATTTACAAAAGTTTCACTTGCATTTTTTCCCTTTCTAGTCTCTTTTTTTTTCTTTTCCCTTAACTCCCCTTCCCTCTCCTCTCCTTTTTGTTCCCCTTCCCATTTAAACATTTTCTTCCTATTTCCCAATATCTATTATACATTTTGGCCCTTATTTTCACTTTTGGTTTCTCATACCAGAGAAATGATGTGATATTTAAATGTGTGTTTAATTTATTTTGCTTAAGAGTATGATCTCAGCAAGGTCATGAGTTTGATTCCCGGTACCAAAAAAAAAAAAGAGTATGATATCAAAGTGCATCCATTTATCTAGAAATGTCTCAAGAAAGTCCTTCTTTATGGAAGAGTAGTACTCTATTGCATAAAAAGTCTTTTTTTAGCCATTAATCTGCTGATGAGCATTTAGGTTGTTTCCAAGATCAAGCTATTACAATTTGTGCTACTATAAACATGGGTGTGGTATGAGTATTACTCTGGTATGATGATTTCAATTCTTCTGGGAAAATACCCAGGAGGGGGATAGCTGGGTCAAATGGGACCTCTAGCTTTAGTTTTTAAAGGAATTTTCACACTGATTTCCTAAGTGGTTGAATCAGTCTACACTCCAACCAGCAGTCTGCACTCCCCACCGCCTGACCAGCATTTGGTTTTGGTTGATTTCTTGATAATAGCGGTTCCTTCTGGAGAGAAATGGAATCTCAGTATTGTTTTAATTTGCATCTCCCATATGACCAGTGATGTTAAACATTTTTTCATCTATCTGTTTGCTGTTTGTTAGATTACATATCTATTTAGATTAAGGAGAAAGAGGCTGAACACAGGACTAAGCTCAAAAAAGGGCTCTGTTGAACTTTTGAACATAATAGCCACATTAGATTCTGATGAGAAAATGTTTTGCTGCTTGTAACCATCACTGATGACAAAACGGAATCTTACATACTGCTTATGTTTGTGTATACCATCACATTCAAAGAAAAATAACGGTAGCCTACATTCACCCAATATTTATTACACACTTGGCACTCTCTGATGTTTTACAAGTATCAATTTATTTTTTGCAGTCATGCATTGCTTAATGTTCTGAGAAATACATCGTTGGTCATTTTGTCATTGTTTGAATATTATAGAGTATACAAATACATGTTCTAAAATGAGTTTATCATTGGTGATATAATTTTATGAAGCTACCATCATATATGTGGTCTGTCATTAACAGAACATTTGCTTTGTGGCAAACAACTAGACCAAATCTGGGAAATAGATACTATATTAATCCTCTTTCCACAACTAAGAAACCTAGTCAGCATAGTACAATTATATGCCTGAAGCCAAACCGTGAGTAGTAAGCTGAGATTTGAACTCAAGTCGCCATCTCCAGAGGTCATCTTCTCCATCATCGCTACCTTCTAGCTGATGGTAAATCCATTTGCTCACTGTTTCGCATGAGATTTGTTCACGTAGTTACAGAATTGAGCTCAGGACACTAAGTGTGGGACCGATCCCCTGTATAAGAGTGCAATCCTTTCCCACAGCTTAGGTTTCTATGTTGGGTTTAGATGTCTGCTTGCCACTAGGCATGTCGGTGAGAGCGTGGGTGGTTTGGCACACACCATTCTCTACCACTGGACTAACAACCCATATTGCGTGCTGTGTGAGTCAGTGGGGCTGGTGTTATCTCTGCATGCACTTACTATATTTCCAAATTGAACAGTCAGATAAAAACCTTCAGCTCTGTTCCTTCTACTTAATGGGAAAAGTCAGAAATCATAAAGGGTACAATGTGAGACAAGACAGCCATGTGATCAAATGGTAACTTCTAGGTTAGAGAAGTTCTACCCCTGTTGGCTAAGTGGAGAAAACCACCCCACTGGGTATGGAGGATAATAAAATGCTTGGTGTTAGAGTTGCAAGGGATTATAATTTAATACTTGTTTGTCTTTTCCTTGTTCCAACTGAAAACTGAATGAAGGGTGGAAGTGAGAGAAGGGCATGTGTCAAGAGCCATGCTTCCCTAGACAGGCATGCTCATCAGTTGCTGGAGCAGCAGGGAGGTAGCTAGCTGCCTCTGCACAGACAGGGCCCTCACCACGCTCCCTGGACAGAGAGGAAACCTCTCTGCAGTCACACTGGCTCTGGAGGAGCCCTTAAGGAGCTGAGCAGACCATGCCCAGTTCATGTTTCTAAATTCAAAAGTCATTTTCTCCAGGGAGTAAAGAGCAGGGCAGGTGGCCAGCAGGATTAGTCTCAGTGGTATTCTCTGTGGAAACAAATTGGTAGGGAGTGGGAACCAATGGGGATCTTCACTAACTCCAGCTTGGTACATATGGTAACACATACAAACAAACAGTCACAATATGACCACTATAGGTATAGTAAGACTACAACACAGAAATACACAAGAGAGAGGCATTGTAAGCTAATGCGGTAGAGAGGCCCTGTGATGTCCAATATTGAGGTAGTGAGTAGAGAAGAAAACCAAGGAGATCCAACAATGACCTTCCAAGTTTTACATAAAAATTATGGAAATAGATAAGAAGATTCGGTAGTCTAAAACATATGCGATGATGGTCCCATAAAGTATATCATCTAGTGACACTGTAGCCAACTTAATTTGTGCAAGTACAGTTGGCATTCATATGACATTGAAAATTACCTAATGACAAATTTATCACAGTGTGTTCCTGTCCTTAAGTGACAGAGGACTGAATATAGGGTTTGGCAGCATCCATGGTATATACTGGTATCTGGTAACATTTCTCCTTTGGATAAGGGGGAACACCTATATGGCATTTTTTTCTTCTTTCCAGTTGTTGGGATCTCCGGAGGTACAAGTAATTTTTTTTTTTAAAGATAGTGAATCAAATGAACAATGGAAGACAAATCACTGAAAAGAATTGATGCTCCTGTACACCCTAGGTGAATTGGAGTCAATGGTTCCACTCAGACCAATCCTGAGAAAGATACCCAAGAGTTGGCTGCCAGCTTGTGGCACTATTGGGAGGTGGTAGACTGTTTAGGAGACAGGGCCTAGTGGAAGGATGTTAGGTTGTTGGGGGTAGTATACCACTGAAGGTGATATTGGGGTCCCAGGAGGTAGACAGGCCTCCTGTACTACAACTCCTACCATGGTATACTGTGCTTCCACAGACCCAAAGTAACAGGGCCAAGTGACTGTGGATTGAAATCTCTGAAACTGTGTACTGAAACAAACCTCCTCTCCTTTTTATTTTAGGTACTTATTACAGCAACAGATTAGTAGCCAGGGAAATTTGGGATTTCCTGTGACAATATTGGCTTAATTTTCTAGTTGTTATTTCTAAACTATTATTATATTTATTTCTCACACACTCTGTGGTAAGTTGTCTGTGGTTATGTTAGTTATTCCCAGGGGGGTGAAACAGGAGAACTTGTGGTAAGAATTGACATCAGTTATCTGGAGAATTCAGGTTAACAGAAAGTGATACAGCTATTTTACAAAATTGAGCAGATCCTTGTGTTATTTTGGTTGATTACACGGAGGACTTGGAACTCCAACAGTGGGCACTGCTGCGTTGAGAGAGCCCTGACGTAGCTGTAGCTTCTCTGTGCTTTGGGTTCCTACCACACAAAATAGGCGCTATTAGCATTATTTTATTAACAAGAGAGAAAAGTGGATCTCCACAAGTGTCCACTATTGCTCAGAAGCAGGAAAATAACATGAGGCTTCTGTTAGGTAATGTGTGAGAAGATTTTGTAGACCCTAAGCATGAGTTTAAAAGCATTTGACTTCACACATTCCTTGGTGAGATTTCTTTATTGAGCATCATAAATTGCTTATTATTACTGAATATAGAATTTCTTAGGTAGGTTCTCCTTTTAGGCCTCAGGTTAAGAAGCTAAAAATTCTCCTTTCCTCCATGTCTCTCTTTTGAATAATGGCCTGACTCTTTAAACATATATAAGATGTAATTGAAAAGTATGGTGAATATTTAAATTTTAAAAGTTTCTTATAATCAAAAACACCTTGCCATTGGTCCCCATCAAAGTGCTACCCCTCACTTTGAACACATTTATCTTATCATTCTTGCCACTTCCTGAGGCAGTTCCGGAAGTCTTTCATGACTGTCTTATATGTACTGTCATAGCTGCCTCAATGTCCTCCTGAATTGATTCAAAATATTTACTTTTTGTGTCGTTTTGACTTTGGGGACAAGCCTGAAGTTCACGCTGCTAAATATAGTGAAGATGGTGGATGAGGACACACCGGAGGGTTTTTACAAGGCTGCTTTTCCCTTAGAAGCCTCTCAGCTGCAGCGCCCACGATAGTTATGATCACGCCGTGTGAGGCTTCCAGAACTGCTTCAGAAAGTGGCAAGAATGATGGAATAAGTGTGTTTAAAGTGAAAGGAATTAAAAACAGTGTGTCTTTTCCTGCAATATATTTTAAAAAGTTAGACATTCACTGTATATTTTAACCATATTTTGTATATGACAAAGTTGTGGTTTGCAAATCCAGGGAGCTACACTGACTCCGTTCTACCCCTATTCCTTTATACTATCATTGCCTCTTAGAGGCAATTATCTAAAATTTCATCTGTTTTATGCCTCCTTAGATTCAGGGCACCAATTTTCCCTTCTCACCGTTTTACTGTTAGGTGAGTTGGCTGAATACCATATATTGCAAAAACAGTCCTCCCTTCTGTGTTCACTTCTTTGCTCACCAACCAAAAAATGTCACCGGAACAGGAAACGGAGTGGAGAGGGAGAGCAGTGAGGCAGGTGTGTTTCAGGGCGTGCAAGGAGGCCACCATAGCCTCCGTCCTGGTCCTGAGTCTCTGGTACACAGAGCTATCCAGCCAGGAGCCTGAATATTTTAATTACAGTTACCTTTAGGTGTGTGTAAATCTTGTCTTCTTAATCCCCCATTTTGATCAATAATATTAATAGTTAATATTTGCTGCTTTTAAAAAACATTTTTTTCTTATTTTATTTGGTCCCTAGGATATATTTATCTTTTTTTTTTTTTTACTAGATGGGAAAGAGAATTGAAATTCAAAAGAAATTAATTTAGAACCATATAAGCCAGTGTGTGTGTGTGTGTGTGAATCAGGACCAGAATTCAAGTTTTCTAGTTCCAAATTCTGTTTTATTCTTTTCCTTCTGTAGATTCTCCTTTACCATGATGATTTTAAATAAACTGAAATTTTAGGATATGTTCACCTTCTGGATTTAGAGAACAATGATTTTTTGAACACATACTATGGGCCAGCCATCATGCTTTGTGAGTCCCCTGCTTTGTATGATTGGGTCCTCCCAGACTCTGAATTATGCATGTTAGCCCCATTTAACAGATGCAGAAGTAAATAACTCTCAAAGTCACATGGCTGACTGGTAAATGGAAAGTTGGGATTTCAATCTTAGGCTTTGAAGCTCAGCTCTTAGGGATGGCTTTATGTTGCTTTCCTAAGATCAGACTTAATTGTGATGACTTTGAGAGTTCCTTCGAAGCTAGTAAGTGAGAAATTAGAGGGAGAGGTCCCATAGGTGCCTGGAAAACACAGTAATGGATCCTTAAAAAAGTTGTGGCAGGCAAGCCTCTTGCAAACACGTAACCTGATCTGCTGATGCAGGAAAGTATGTGATGCACTGTCCTGGGGTGAAGCCCAGGGGCTTGGAAAGACTTCTACCTTTTACCGAAGTTCCTTTTAAAGGAAATTAGAAGACAGAAAGGCTGCTTAGGAAACTATAAGCTCATGAGCTGATTTTAAAACACCCAAGGACAGGCTGCCATGTCTGAAAGTAATTCAATACCTCTGATTGACTTGTTTTCCACATAAGAATTTATGCTAGGGAATGTGGCATTTAGTATTTTTTAATGTTTAATTTTTTTCTAGGATTTTAAACATGGAACATACTGTTTTGGATTATGTCTTGAGTATGTGAAAAGTGAAGTCATTCCCATTGCCCTCAATCTAGTCTCATGACTGCAACAAAGAACTTTTGCAGTGAGATATTTTCTTGCTGTCTCTGAGCCATGACACTTGCAGCAAAAAAGCTTTCTAAGCGGCCCCAATTGCAGTGTACCTAGAAAAAATATACCGTTCATGATTTTGTTTACCAGCTTGAAAATGTTGAGGAAGTGCAAATTCTATATGAATTGGCTCAATCTGGCCTCTAACCTTTAGATTCTGACATTAATGTGTTGTGATGAATCTATTTGATCAAAATTAGTGCTGCAACTATGTTGTAGAAGATACAGGAAATATTTTGTTTTAGAAAATTATGGATGCAAGTTCCCTTAGAGAGGGTGGCTATATGATTGTTGTGCAAGCTGGGCTGCTTTTCAGTGTAAAAGTGGGCATGACGCCTAGTTCTACCAGGACAACATTCTAGATTACATTTCTCCCAGGGATATGGGACATATGGTCACCCTGCTTTGCTGAGTCATACTTAGTAGAAAGAGGTTTCTAATAACCAAATGTCAAATGTTGTCAATTAATCACCCATCTTCTTGCTTTGTTCAAAATGAGCCATACAGTGTCCTAGGCGTTATCCAGATAGAAATGTCATTTACTGTTTTACTCTGACATCTTCCCCAGGCTGTGTTCACCTGGGCAGTTAACTTAGCAGGCCCATAATACAGAGAAATACCAATCACACTGGTCTTGCTAAAAATGAGACCCAGGGGCAGCGTTCTGTGCTGGCTCTGCTCATTTACAAATCACAGGCTCAAATCTTGGTCTTGTTCCCTATATTTTGTACCAACATAAGAGAATCTAATTTTCTCCCTTGAATCTTCATTCTGGCAGTGGGAACATTCATAATTCCTATTCAAGCTATGCTGTGAGTTTGTTGTGAGGATCCACAAACAGAAGCACCTGATAAACAGTTCAGCACCATACGCATGTTGGCTATTGATTAAGCATTGCTTTTATTATTAAACTACCTAGTGGAGGACACTGGATACTCTCTAAGCATTGTGTTTCCTAATCCATAGACAGAGAATTACATTGTCTTTGCTGAGGGCTTGATTAAGGGCAGAGAGTGCCTCGTCCAAACAAACGTGAATTAGTCCTCTGTGAGTTGGGCTGTCCCTGGAACACTGCAAGGAGTGGTGGTGGATTGTTTTTCTCCTCACACTTGTCAGGTGGCTGAAGCCTGCTGTCTCATATGTCCCCATTTTGGACAGAAGAACCCGGGTAAGCTCTGTGGACCACCTGAGTGGCTCTGAGGCAGGGATGAGGATGCTGACTGGTGCAGAAGTTGGAGGATTCCAGGGACAGGCCCAGGAGTGACAGACTGCAAGCCTGCCAAGAAGCAGCACGGGGAGCTCCTTTGCTCACACTGCTAAAAATACTGCTGGGAAAGTAATTTCTCTGGTCCTATTTTAGAAGTCAGACACAGATCTACCATATTTGTGTTTGGATCCTGGTCAGACTTCTGGTTTGAGTTTTAAATTTCAAGAGATTTTTTTTTTTGAGGGAGGGGGCAGTTAAAATAGTCTGTAGAATTTGAAAATAAAAATTTGAAAATATTGTTTAAAAAAAAGATATGTTTGGCACTATTTAGGTAACTACTAGCAGTTTTTTAAAAATGTTGTTAGAGATAATCAAGATGTCACCATGACAGAATCTGTTACTTATTTGCCCATGTAAGCCTGTGACTGTTTATACATCCATACTTCTAAAACTATGTATTTGTATATTTAGGTTTATAAATGTAGAATATTTTTAAAAGTACATTGCAGAAAGATACTTTCTTTTTTCTCTCCTTTTGCTTTTTTTTCTTCTTTTGTTCTTAATTTCCTTTCTTTTTTTCCCTCTTCCTCTTCTGAAGCCCTCCATTTCTCTCTTTCCTTCTGTCCTACCCTTCTGTCTCAGTATTTACACCACTCTGAGATGGAGACCTTGTCTGTCTTCGGTATTTTTCCAAACATTTAGTAACTAATCATTCCCCCACAAAAATGTTGCATTATACCCTTGAAAAACATGGTGGAAAATATAAAGAAGAATAACACAGAATTCTCATCCTTAAGGGATCCAACAGTGTAACAGGAGAGACAAAAGTTTAAAACTGAAACAAGGATGCCCTGGGGCTGGCAGACTTGTGTGTGGAAACAGGCCAATTAACTAAAATCAACTTGCTGAATGCATTTCACCAAATGACCAATATGCTGATTCACTGAAAACCAGTTTGCCTATAGCCCAGGGTAGCTGAGTGTTACAACAGAAACAATTTGCCTGAAGGTTCTGTAAGGGAAACCTCAGTATTAGGAGAAGGGCCACTTTTAAATTCCAGTCCAGGAATATATTTATGGTGAGAGGTCTCTTGGATCTGCCTATGGGAGAGAATTTTGTATACAAAATTGCAGTAACCAAAAGTATAGTTTGCTTAAATATCACAGAGTACTTAAAAAAAATTGACATATCAGTCATAGTTCCAGCAGGAAACAGATGGCACCCGAAAGCTGGAAATGTGAAGATCATCTAGTAAGGAGCTTTTCCCAAGGCGTGGGCAGGAGTAGGGAAGCCAGCAAGGGATAGTGCAGCAACCTGTGGGTAGAGAAGCAGGAGCCACGGCCGCCAGCGCAGCCTGGGGAGGGAAGCTACCGCAGAGGACCAAGCTGGAGGAGGGATCTGTGCTTGTCTTCTCTTCAGTGTGCCTCACCTGGGCCATACCCATCCATAAACTGAGGAAGGAAGGGGGAGAGTGGGTCTATAGGGCATTTGTCATACCAGGTTTGGATTCAGTACATGGCATGTACTTCGTATTCAGTTGAGGAGGATATTGTCATTCCAGACTTAAAGTTTGGTATTGTGCCAAAAGTCCCTCCATACTACCAAATTTATCAATTGAGAGTTTAAGTGTATGACAGTATGCCCCTATAAAATTCTTTTGAACATCAGGAATTCTGAGCAGTTCACTGTGTAGGTGGATCACCATATAATTTTGTAGTAGATCTTTGTTCAGAAAAGTCATCTGAACTAAACTCTCTAGTGTGCTCACTGCAGGTCTTTTGAGAGGGTATATATAGCACAATCCTTTGTGTTGGAGCATGGTGGATCTATCTGCATTACATGCCCTAGACTCACAATAAAGCCAAAAGGGTTTTGGGAAAGCAATGAGGCCTAACATGTGACTGAGACTGTAAGTCCACTGGTTTGATTCTCTCTGAAGAACTGTGCCACTGCATGGTGGCATGGATGGAGAGAGCTGACCCTTAGGTTATAGGGGTCATTGTTATCACAAGACCACACAGGATTGGTGTTCAACAGTGACATCATGTGGTAACTGAAGTATGGTACTAGTGGCAACTGCGTTTCTTGCTTTCCATCTGGACTCATTTCCTTTGGGTTTAGTCATCTCTGTGGTTCTTGGGTACTCAGAGAAGAGGATGTCCACAAGAGGGAGATCTTAGAGTTCCTCCCAAAAAAGACAGGAGGCTTCGAGGGGTTAGTAAGTGAGATGTAAGTTGATGTTTACCCTAAATTGATGAACAGATCATCCTTGTTACGAGAGAATGCTTCAGTGGAAAAAGGTCTTTTCACTGTGGACTATCTTTTTTCTTTTTCTTTTCCTTCTTTTTTCTTTCAGTACTAGAGATTCAGCCTACTACTTTCATAGTGAGCTACCTCTGTAGCCCTTTAAATTTTTTTTCTTTTTTAAACTTTGAGATAGTTTCTAAGTCTACAAATTGCCTGGGCTGAGCTCAGAGTTGCTATCCTCATGCCTCTGTCTCCCAAGGTGCTGTGATTATAGTCCTATGCCACCACTTCTGGCTTTAAGTGCCTTTAAAGTGAAGACTTGCAGGGGGAGGAGGCGGAAGCAGGGATAATTTCCCAACACCTCCCCAGCTTCACTTTGGAGGTGTGGAGAGGAGATTAGAGTGAAGGCAAAATAGTATCTTGGTGTAATCTGGGGCTATAAAAGTTGAATTTCATGAAATTGTATTTCCTTTTAATCTCTATCTTATACATCAACTTTCAATATGGAAAGGAGATTCTAAAAAGGGTATTAGATTTGAGGTATATTGAAGAGAAAAAATTGCTAATGTGATTTGTTTATTGGTCAGAATGGTCTTTGTGGGATACAGTTTTGTTTTTTTCTAATCCCTATCCCTTTCTACCCTAGCTATATTATGGTGGATGTTAACTTTTCTTTGGTGCTCAACCACTGAGCTACACCATTTTTTAAAATTTTATTTTGAGATGGTCTCACTAAAATGCCCAGGATGGCCTTGAACTCACAGTCCTGCTTCAGCTTTCCAAGTCACTGGGATTATAGCATGCCGCTATGTTTACCTAACCTAAATCTTTAAATTCTTATGAATCCTGTGCCTTAGATTTGAGTGGGGGGAGCCATTGTTCTAGGACCGCTTCATCCTCTGTTCTCCTCAAGGCTCTAGAGAATCTCATGGGTTAGGGAACAAGAACGAGTGATGGTGGAATTTACCTTCCAACAGCAGAAGCCTGTCTGAGGAGGGAGGCCGCCCTCCTCTGTTCTGGTCCAGTCAGCGTCCATGCACTGCTGCGACTAATTCTTAGAATGGTGCTATCAGCTTCAGTTTCATCCCAGCCCTCTCGAACAGTGAGAACCCAGCTATGCTCTTTGGTCCTCAACAGAGGCGTATCCTTGATAAAGCATCTTTCTGGATGGGTCAGCCCTCATCCCTGTCCTTCTTGGGCATACCTTTGGTCTGTGTGCTATCCTTCAGCAGTTCTGTGGGAACTGCTGATCTTCTCTTCCACACCTTTGAAAGCTGCAAGTTTCTGGAGTGCAGGGGAGGGATACCCCATATTCTTCCTGGTTTGGGAACTTCACCATCATCTTATCTCATCCAAATGTTTCAGGTAATTTCTCAAAACTCCACGTCTTCAGGGTGCTCCAGATGAGAAGCAGACATTGTGCCCTGACTGACTATGCTTCCAAACACTTCTTGTGAGGCTTCCCCCAAATGTATCATTCTGTTTTGCTCTGATGAAAGCATTAGGTTATTTTGCTGACTTTTGTTGAAGCTATTGAGCATTTGATGAATGAAAAACCACTTTTTCTTTTTGGCAGATGCCTCTTGTTTACAAGTAATTTCCCTGACCTCCTTCTCTTGCCTTGGGATGCAGAGGACTGAGAGTCAGGGAGGTGGGTCATTCTTCAGGTTTGACAAAGGCCTTCAGAGCAAATTTGATAGCATCTTTTGATCCAGGAGCTAAGGGACCTCAAGGGAGATACACTGCCTGAGGTAGGAGAGATTGAAGTGGCTCCAGGTTTCAGTCTAATAGCACTGTCCCAGGCACAGCAGAACAGGGAGATTTGCCCGAGAGCAGTATTCCTGTCCCTGGGTGTCTCATCTCCTAAAGACTGTGTCTCAATCCTGGTAGGTAGAGAGAGCTAGTTCAATTAAAAAAAAAGGAGCTGTTTTTACACAGTCTCAGACTGAAACCTCAGGAGCACAAGACAGCACTGTTTTGTGGGCCATGGCACAGAATAGCACAAAAGCAGGAGAGAACCCTCCCCATGGGCACAGGGTGTGGAGTGACCTCAGTGTGGGCCTTTGGCACTGTGATGGCTTCTGCACAGTAGTGGTGTCTCCAGCTCTGGTGCTGACTGCCAGCACAGTGCTTTCGCTGTGGTGCAAGAGAAGGCAGAGGAGGTGGGTGGGGCTCACTCAGGACAAGGGAGAAGAATGGAGAGTGTGGGAAATGGAATCCTTGGCCTGGATGCCAACACCTTTCCCTTGGGGGTGGGGAGAAGCAGTGTACAGTGTTCGGTTCTGGCTCCCAATATAGGCTTAGGAATAGTCCAGTGGCATTGGACTAATCAAGGGCCTTCTCAGGTCCAAATGTCAACTCATGCCCATACCTCAAAGGCAGATGGCACCATGCCATCTCAGCACAGCGAGTTATTCTTGAGAACTCTGTGTTGTTCTTGAGAACTCTAAGTTCCTGGAATAATTTGGGAGAGGAAGAACCACAGGAAACCCAAACTCTATAGGTTTGAGAGGTCACCTTTCCATGTACCAATGATTGACAGTGGTATTTCCCTCAGCACATGAAGAGGATGGGTTTTTATGCATGCACCTCTGTGATTTTGCTTATAATTTATCAAAAGAAGAGAGAATGAGATAGACAAAAAGAGTTTCTCAAGATTTAACATATAAGAATAGCCCAATAAACCTTCGAGTGACAGATCTTGGTAGAAATTTAATGTAAAATATTGGTAATGTTTTAGTGTCAGAGGAACAGAGAGTTATTTCTCCATGTTACAAAGGAAACCTGCTTCTGGCCAGAAATGAATATTATTAGATCCCTGAATGAACATTAGATCCTTCAACCAAGAGATACTACTTTCCTGGCAAGATTATCCAAGGCAAATAGTGGATCGCTGAAATTAGAAAGGTTCTTTGCATTTAAAATGATGACAAACTCATAAAATCTTTCCTAAAGTAAAACAAAACAAAACAAAACAAAGAAACAAAAACACTGATCAGTCATTAATTTAATCAAGAAACCAAAAAGTAGCAGTAGCAGCCAAGGGCTGAAGTTGGAGCTCCAAGGATTTGCAGAGTGACTCTGATATGAAACCATCTCAGGATCCCAGCCACTGGCTCTGGAATAAGTATGCTGATAGTATCTATTTCAGAGGAACATTGAGACCTGAGGGGAGATGAGACAAAAAAAATTCTAGTAATTAGTGAGCCTAACATAGCTGAAAGCAACCATAAATGTTATAAATGTTTAGCTACATGAAGGGAGTTTGCAGATGTCTCTTTCATCACTGAGAATTCCAACTGTGGATGCCCTAGCCCAACAGTCTCACTGCACTGGTTTGGAATGTTCCCCTCAGTGAGATTTTGAGCAGGATTTCACCAAGACCTGTGGCTTTCTCCTAGAAATAAGCCAGCGTGGTGTCTGTCCCTCCTGCTCACCTCCATCACTCTTGGCCCCTACTACTCACATACTGACTTCATTTTCCTTGCCTCCCTCCCTGTTTCTCCTCCCTCTCCCTGCCACCTACTTTCTTGTCCTGTTCTCCACACCGTGAGCTCTCCATCTGCCCTGGCTCTGCCAGCTAGTCTTGGAATCTATGAGCAGTCATCTTGGCCTTTTCTCTTGCACAGCTTCCTCTCATAGCTCCACTAGCTTGGATTCCTTTTGGTATAGTTGAAAAAATGAACTATTTCAGAGGACTTTTTTTTTATTTTAAAGGGAATAAAAACAAAACAAAGTAGATCAGAATAGAACAATGTAAGCAATACAGGATTTTGAAGCAAGACAACAGGAAATCAACAGTGGCTATCATAATGTGTCTTGTTTTCTTAGAAATAGTTGTCCGTATCTTCCACACAATGAATTAAAACAAGACAAAATAGTATAAAACCAATCAAAACAAAAGAATGAAAACATTATGAGCTTTCAAAACCAGACAGTAGGAAAATCAACAATGGCTACTATTAATGTTTTCTTCAAAATACCTGTCAATACTTTCACATGTATTAAAATCAAATAATAGAAAATAGACTAAGACCAGTCAAAACAAAGAATAAAGCATTATTGACTTAAAAAAAAGATGATAGGAAATCAGCAAAGGCTACCATAATGTCTTGTTTCCTTCAAAGTAGCTGTTCATATGATCACGCATATTTAAAATCAATTTTTGTAAACTCTTTAGAAGAAGTTCTAGGCATGTGTAAACTTATGCATATACATCTATGCTTTCTGTATTAGAGGGCAAAACCAAACCAAACTAAACCAAAATATAAGGAAAACAAGAGACAAATAAATAACAATAACAAAGACCCCAAAACAATAACAATATAGGCTTTCAAAACAAGGTGGTAGGAACATAACAAAGGTTGTTATTTTGCATTGCTATCTTCAAAAGAGTCACACAGATTACCAGATATAGACATGCAAAACTGATCTAATCCTATGAATGCTGTTTTGTTCTAAGAACTAATAGAATTAGTAGTACAATCATCTTAGCTATCTTAAGTGTATATATACAAATTTATATCTTTTTTTTCCCCCTTTCCTTCTTTTCTCCTTTTCCCTGAGTTATTTTTTCCCCTTTGAGCAGTTTCTAACCCTTTCACAATATTTATTGAAGATTTTATATCTTATTTACTCTTTCAGTTTCTTACAGTATGGAGACAATATGGTATTTACATATGTGAGTTTATTTCACTTATGAGTGTCATCTCAAGTTGCATCCATTTACCTATAAAAGCCTCAATGTGATCCTGTTTTACAGCCAAGAAGTACTCCATTGCATAAAAATACATCTTTTTTTATTCATTCCTAAGTCGATAGACATTTGGCTATGTAATAGCCAAATCTTGGAGACAGCCTAAGTGCCCATCTACTGAGGAATGGTTAAAAAAATTGTGGTACTTTTTTTTTTAATTTAAAGAGGAAAAAAGCAAAACAGAAAAAGAGGTAGAAACAATACAGAATTTCAGAAAAAAAATAAACAGTAAAAAATTACTACTTGATAAATTACATATTGTCTTCTTAGACATAGTTGTTCAAATCACAAAGTTAAATCATATAGAGCGGACATTCAAACAGTGAGGGTGAAAAGAAGTTCAATGATTCAATAACAACTTAGCAACATGGTTATCAATCCTACACACTTAAACATAAATGCAGTTATATCCTTTAGAGCACTTTCTGTTCCTCCTGTTACTTTTAAAATTTTTTTTTATTTAAAGAGAAACAAAAGCATGTAAAGGGTAGAGATAATACAGAATTTCAAAAAAAAAGATAAAAAATAAGAAATCATTAGTTGATAAATTACATATTGTCCTCTTAGAAATAGTTGTTCAAGTTACAAAATTAAAGCATACAAACTAGATATTCAAACAGTGAGACTGTAAACAGCTATGCATGCATGAACCTCTACATGTATTTCTATCCTTTCTGTATTAGAGGGAAAAACAAAACTAGCAAGACAAAACAAAACAAATTCCTATAAAAACATGAAACCAAAAAGTCATATAAAACCATAGTACAAGGTGATCTACAGTGATTGCTGTGTTGTTTCTTATTATCTTCAATAGATTTGTCTATATCATCAGGCATAAATAAATATAGCAGTATAATTGAATATAGCAGTACAGAACAATATTAGTAAAAATAAAACATTGTAGACAGTATAAAACTTCAAAGGCAGGTAATAATCAAACCATAGTGGATATTTTAGTGGATCTTGTCATCTTAAGTGCAGTTGCCTATACTCTCAGACTTGATACTATCAATCATAATAGCTTTGAATAAAATCTATCAATATAAAACAGCAATCTAACAAACCAGATTCAATTATGATCAGTCATGGTAAAACAGTGTAGGTTTTACAGAGCTTTAGATTAACTTAATAGGAAAGTAAGGGTGATTATCAAACAATATCCTGTTATTTTCAGGATTACTGTCTGTGCCCTCAAGTCTAGTACAGGTAGAATGACTGGAACAGAATATAATACATCTAAGCAGAGTAGTGTGAGTAATGTGGGTTTTAAATCCTGGTGCACTATTAACAATATAGTGTATCAAGGCCATCTATGTTAAGAGATTCTAGCTATCCTTCTCTGCCTCATTTCTGCTATGCTATTTTTCTGCCTGTTTGTCTATTTTTCTCCCATTCTACTTCCTGCCCTACTCATTGAGGCCTTTCTTCCACTGTTCCTAAAATCCTGGGTTTTTTTCTCTCTCTAGAATGTCCTTCAGTATTCTCTGTAGAGTTGGATTAGTGGTCACAAACTCCTCCAGTTCCTCTTTGTCATGGAAGCATCTTGTTTCTCCATTAATTTCTAGTGACAGTTTTGCAGGATACATCAATCTGGGCTGGAGGTTATTTTCTTTCAGGGCTTGGAATATTTCGCTCCAAGCTCTTCTTGATCTGATGGTCTGTGTTGAGAAGTCAGTTGTGAACCTGATGGGCTTACCTTTATAGGTAATCTGTTTCTTTTCTCTGATGGCTTTTAATATTCTGTTTTTATATTGAATTTCTAGTATCTTGATTATTATATGTCTGGGTGTAGATCTGTTTTGGTTGTAGGTGGCTGGAGTTCTGTATGCCTCACATAACTGAATGTCATTTTCTTTTCCCATGCTTGGGAAGTTTTCCTTAATTATTTCCGTGAATAGCCTTTGTAATTTGCCTGTATGTATTCCTGCTTCTTCATTCATGTTTCTTATTCTTAAATTGTAGATTCTCTTGTCATCTTCTAGCCTTTGTATTGTTACTGCCTGTTTCCTTGCTACTTTTAAGAGATCTTTCCTTTCATGATCACACATTATAAACTTGTCTTCAAGTTTTGATAGTCTATCCTTAGTTTCTTTTTAAGGAGTTTTGCCAGCTTTCAATGGAGTTTTTAATTTCCTGGTAGTCTCTTTGAATCTGCTTCATGTATTCTGTATTTTCTTTATATTCTTTATCAAATGTTTCTCTCTTTTTTTGTGTGTTCCTCCCTTCTTCTGTCTGTATCTTCCTGAGAGATACTACCTGAGAGCATTTCTTTTATTACTCTACTCATATCCTGCTTTACCTGATTTAATATTTCAGTTTTGAGCTTGTCTACAAGGTTCTGAAGATATCTTTTAATGTCCATTGAAGTCATGTCTGCTGTTACGTGTTTGCCACCCTCAGTCTCCCTTGTTTTTCCCTCTCCTGGATCAGGGCTCTCAAGGTTCTGGGCTGGGGTCCTCCTCCTGCCTCTCTTTCCTGTCATGGTCCTGGCTTCCTCCACACAGGTTACAGTGTAGGTCCCAGCACCCTTCCCTGTTGGCCACGTTTCCTCTGAAGCATGCTGGTGAGGGACCCCACCCTCTCCTGCCTGCTCTTGTCACTGAGGTGTAAGCAGCAGCTGCCTTTGCCTGCCCCTCCCCACTGGGCCGGCTACTGCTTGCTAGGTGCAGGGAATCGATTTGGGATGGCTCATTGGGTCCCAGCCAGGGGTGAGGCCCAGTCCAAGGAAATCCCTCAAATCTGCTCTGAGGAGGGAGGAACCAACTGAAGTCACTGTTACTCCCAGTTCAGGCTCCTCCTGCCCAATTCCAACATGTCATCCATTATTCCTGTTGGGGGGTCTCATTCCCAGCACTGACCGTTGATTAATGAATGTCCCTTTGCTGGCTCCGCTCTCCATAGGGCTCACCAACCCCCGACTTCAGCACTGCTGTGCTTTCTGTGAGTGGTGGCAGGAATGAGTTTAAGTGGCTCTGCCGGCTGGCGCGGATTCAGGCTGTTGCAAACTTGGCAGGTTGCCGCGAACAAAAATGTTGTGTCCCGTAATTTTTTAGCTGTTTCAGTTGTAGTCCTGATGTATTTGAAGAGCTTTTTTATGTTTTAATTTCTTCCTGTGTCAAGAGGATCCATCTCCCTCTGTCTGGGTCTCTCCAAGGTGTTTTATTCTGGTGTATGAGTTGTTTCTCCAGGGAGTCTTTGTATTTTGTTGCTCACTGATCGGCCATCTTGACTTCTTCCTCTGTGGTACTTTTATACAATGGAGTACTACTCAGCTATAAAGAATGATCACATTGAGATATTTATAAGTAAATGGGTGCAACTTGAATCCATACTCATAAGTGAAATAAATCAAACTCACATGTATAAATACTGTATAGTCTCCCTAGTGTAAGAAATGGTAAGAGTACAGAAGATTTTATGGTAATCATGGTTCACCATTATATTGCTTTGAAGTCTTATGTTTTCATTCATTGGTTGGAATGGTTTTATTCTGTTTTGTTTGATCTTAATATATGTGATGGTATACTTTGAAGAAAAGACAATATGACAGTCATTGTTGATTTAATATTATCTTGCTCTGAAGTCCTACTATGCTTTTGTTTTTCTATTAGTTCTATCATGTTGTATCTTGTTGGATTTTAATAAGTATAAGAATATAAACAAATTTTTATGGAAAATGAGATAATATAGTAGCCATTGTTCATCTTCAGTTATTTGGTTCAGAATGCCTTGCAATACTTTCATTCTCTTGAGTGGTTTTATTCTATTTAGTTATGTTTGACATTATTGTCTGTAAAGCTAAGCTCAACTATTTCAAAGAAAGAGACATTATGATAGCTACTGTTAATATCCAACTGTCTTGTTGTGAAGTGCTGTGTTGCTTACATTGTTTTGTTCTGATCTGCTTAGATCTGTCCTCTTTTGTTTTATTCTCTTTAAAATAAAAAAAGATTTAGCTATTACAAATTGTGCTACTGTAAACATGGGTGCACGTATATCACTGTGATGTGATGTTTTCCACTTCATATGCCTGGGTCAAATGGGACTTCCAATTTTATCTTTTTCAGGAATCTCCACACTGATTTCCACAGTGATTGCACCAGTCTGCACTCCCATCAACAGTGGAGAAGAGTTCCTTTTTCCCCACAGCTTCTCCAGCATTTGTTGATGGTGGTGGAATCTCACTGTTGTTTTAATTTGCATTTCTCTAATGACCAGTGATGCTGAACATGTTTTCATGTATTTATTTAACATTTTTATTTCTTCAGCTGAGAAGTGTGTATTCATATCAGATGCCCATTTTTGGATTGGGTCTTTGAATTTCAGGGCCCTGTTTTTTTCTTAATTCCTTATATATTCTATATAGGAGTCCTTTGTCTGAGGGACAATTGAATAAGATTTTTCCCCTAATTTGTGGATTTTCTTTTCACTCTGCTGATTTATTTTGACATGGAAAAACTTTTTAATAAGATGAAATGCCAGTTGTTGATTCTGAGAAGTATTTCCTGTGAAGTTTGATTTTTGTTTATGAATTCTCTGCCTACACATATGTTTTTGAGATTTCTACCTCCTTTGTCTTCCATCAGATTTAGGATTTCTGTTTTAATATTTAGATCTTTGATCTGTTTTGACTTTAGTGCATGGTGATAGACATGTGTCTAGTTTTAGTTTTTGGCTGATGGAAAGCCAATTTTTCCAGCACCATTTATTAAAGAGACTATCTTTCTTCCAGTGATCCTGTTTGAACCCTTTGTCAAAGATAAGGTGGCTGAGTGTGTTTGCAGTTGTGGTTGCATCTTCTAATCTATTCCATTGATCTTCAGGTCTGTTTTTATTCCAGTACCATGCTGATTTTATTACAGTAGCTTTGTAGTATAACTTCAAGTCAGGGATTGTGATGCCTCCTGCCTTGCCTTTGTTGCTCAGAATTGCTTTTGCTATTCTAGGTCTCTTCTGGTTCTAGATGAATTTTAGGAATGATTTCTATAGATCTGTGAGGTATGCTAATGGTATTTTGATTGGAATTGTATTTGAATTAAATGTATATAACAATTTTGGGACAATGGCCATTTTCACAATGTTTGTTCTTCCTATACATGAACAAGGAATGTCTTTTCATTTTCTGAGATCCTCTTCAGTTTCTTTTTTAGAGTACTGTAATTTTCACTCAATAGATCTTTCTTTATTAGATTGATTCCTAAGTATTTCATTTTTTTGGATACTATTATGAAGGGTGTGGTTTTTCTTATTTCTCTCTCAGTGAGTTTGTTATTTGTGTACAGGAATGCTATTGATTTTTGAGTGTTGACTTTGTATCCAGCTACATTATTAAATTTGGTTATTACATCTAGAAATCTTTCAATGGAGTTTTGGTGATCTTCTGTATAGAATATCATGTCATCTGTAAATAATGATAATTTAACTTCTTCATTTCCTGTCCTTATTCCTTTTATTTCTTCTTCTGTATAATTGCTCTGGCTAATGTTTCCAGAACTATATTAAATAGGAGTGTTGATAATGGGCAGCCTTGTCTTGTTCCTGATTTCAGAGTGAAAGATTTCTGTTCTGACCACTTTATGTGATGCTGGCTGTTGGTTTGTCATAGATTTTTATGACTGAGGTAAAGACCATCTATTCTGATTTTCCAAAGGTTCTTATCATGAATGAGTGTTGGACTTTATCAAAAGCTTTTTCTGCATCTATTAAAATGATCATGTGGTTCTTATCTTTGGCTCTATTGATAAGGTGTATTATGTTTATTGATTTGCATATGTTGAACCACCCTTGCATTCCTAGGATGAATCCCACTTGGTGATGAATTGATGAATCCCTTCTTGATGAATTGCTACATTCTGTTTGCTGGTATTTTATTGAGGATTTTTGCATCTATGTTCATTAGGGAGATTGGCCTGTAGTTCTCTTTTTTGGTTGGGTCTTTCTCTGATTTTGGTATTAGGGTAATACTTGCTTACAGGAATGAGTTAGGGAGAATTGCTTCCCTTTCAATTTCATTGAAGAGTTTAAGGAGTGTCAGCACTAAGTCTTCTTTGAATTTCATGTAGAATTCAGTTGTGAATCCATCAGGACCTATATCTTTTAAAGTGCTTTCTTTTCCTCCTTTTGTTTTTCAAGTCCATTATCTGTTTAGTTATATCGTGTTTCAGCTTGCTCAGTACCTTACTGATCTGTTTTGTTGTTATTTACTTTTTATTTTTATTTATTTTAATTTTTTATTTTGAAGGTAGCAAAATACAACAGAACAAAATGGAGCAAAGCCAACTGAGAGAGTGTAGTGAAACTGGTACAGAAACCCTCAAAAGGTTTCTGGCATAACAGTAATAGGTCTCATAGTATATCCCATTATCTTCACAACAGTTGTTCTTTCAATAAGGTATAGCCAAATCAAAGGAAATACAGGACATTCTAGAACTTATCAAAACAGAACATTGAATAGAGCAATATCATTAATCAGAACAAAGCAAAACAGTGGTAACAATATTTGCCTTCAAAGAGATGGTAGAAGGAAATCCCCCCTACTTACTACATTGCATATGGTCAACCTCTCAAGAGATGTCTAGATCTCTGGTTCACTTGCTAACGTGTGTGTGTGTGTGTGTGTGTGTGTGTGTGTGTGATTCTTAGCCCACTAGCCAGTAGGCTCATGGGATCCGCTGAGTGATTCTTCTATTGCCTCATGCCAGGAGTGCTTACCAAGAGGGTGGGCAAATTGCCTTTGTGTGCTGGGCTTTGAGTCCCTCCATGGTTGGTTGGAGCTCTGGGGCTGCTGGTTCTCCTCCCAGCTCAGGCCAGAGGCCCCTACTGGGAGGGCGGGCAGATTGCCTTTGTGTGCTCCACCCTGAGTCCCTTCATGGTTGTATCTCTGTGCTTTTTTATTTCTATTTGTTTTATATAGCTGGGTGCTGCCATATTTGGTGCATACATCTTTAAGATTGTTATCTCTTCCTCATGAAGCTTTCTCCTAACAAGTGTGTAGTGACCTTCTTTATCTCTTTTGATTATTCTTGGTTTGAAGTTCATATTATCTGCAAACAGAATAGTTATCCCTGCTTTTTTTTGGTTCCTGTTGCCTGAAGTATTGTTTTCCATCCTTTGACTTTCAGTCTATGAATTTCCTTTTGGGTTAGATGGGTTTCTTGTACACAGCATATGGTCAAATGTTGTTTCTTGATCCATTCTGCCAGTTTGTTTCTTTTAATTGGTGAGTTGAAGCCATTTAACTTAATGGTTATAACTGATATATATTGGCTTATTTTTGTCATGTTATCTTTATCTTTCCCCTCTGTTTAATTGTTTGTCTTGCTTGGTGGTTTTCCTTCTGTTAGTGTTCTTGAAGTCATAGTTATTTTTAGGTCTATCTAGTATATCTTTCAGTATTCTTTGTAGGGTTCATTTGATGGTTATGAAGTTCTTCAGCTATTCTTTGTCATGGAAATATCTTATTTCACCATTGATCTTGAAAGACAGTTTTGCAGAGACATCAGTCTGGGTTGGAAGTTGTTTTCCTTCAGGATGTGAAATACTTCATTCCATGGTCTTCTTGACTTGATTGTGTTGAAGTCTGCTGTGATCCTGATGGGCTTTCCTTTATAGGTGATTTTTTTCCTCTAACAGCATTTAATATTTTGTTCTTGTGTTGGATTTCTGGGATGTTCATTATCATTCATCTGGGTGTAGATTTATTTTGGTTATGGTTAGTTGGAGTTCTATATACTGCACTTTTCTGTAAGTCAATTTCCTTTCCCACGTTTCAGTTATTACGTCTGTAAATAGTCTTTTGACAGCATTTGTGTTGTCATCTTTTTCATTTACACCTATCAATCTTATATTCTTTTTCTTTGCACCATCTTGCAACTGTTGAATTGTTATTTCCTGATTTCTTGTTATTTTTAAAAGATCTTTCCTTTCCTGTTCCCTAGCTGCAATCTTTTCTTTGAGATATGAAAGTCTGTCTTCATATTCATTGAGATGGTTTTGCCAGCTTTAGTTGGAATTTTTGATTTCCTGTATATCTTTTTGAATCTGTTTCATGGATTCTAATTCTTTCTTATATTGTTCATTATAAGTTTTTATCTTTTTGTAGTACTTCTCTATTTTTTAAAACTATGTCTTCTTTAGATGGGTTCAGCATTTTTTATTGTGTTTATCATTTCTTGTTTTACCTGGGAGATTATTTCTGATCTGAGTTCCTTTACAGCTTCATGGGGTTGTTTCTTTACTCCAGTTGCTATTGTTTTGAAGTTTCAGGTGTATGACTTGCACTTTCTTCTTTTTTTTTTTTTTGAGCCTTTTTTTATTTTAAAGAGGGTAAAATTAAACACAACAAAACAGCAAAACAGAACATAAGGAAGCAAAGTAAGAGACAGAATTTCAAAGCAAGACAACCAGAGATCTTCACTCTCTATCATATTATCTCTTATTTTCTTCCAAATAGTTGTCCATATCTTCACAACAAACAACAAAGTATAAAACTGATCCAAATAGGATGATGAAGGGGTTTTAGGTCTTCAAGATCAGACAATAGGGAAGTCAACAATGGCTGTCATAGTGTCTCTCATTCTCTTCAAAATAGTTGTCCATACCTTCCAGTATGTTGAAATTAAAGAAAACAAAACAGATTAAAATCACTCTGAACAAAGAATAATAGTATTGCTGGATTTCACATTATGACATTATAGAGGCAGCACTGGGTAGTATAGTGTCTCTTTTTCTTCAAAGTAGTTGTTCATTTCATCTTGCATTATATAATCAGTTGTCATAGACTGTTTATAAGTTCTTTTATGCATGAATCTCTACATGTATATCTATCCTTCTGTATTAGAGTGAAAAATAAAACAAAGCAAGACAACAAAACAAACTCCTAGAGAAACATGGAATGAAAAAGTCATATAAAACCACAATATAAGGTAATATACAGTGGTTATTATGATGTCTCTTGTTATCTTCAATAGAATTGTCTTTTTCCAAGCATAGTATAATTGAGTATAGTAGTACATAACAATATTAATAAAAACAAAACATTGGAGACATTGTGAGACTTCAAAAGCAGGTAATAATCAAACTACATTGGGTACCCTAGTGAATCTTGTCATTTTCAGTATAGTTGCCTATACTCTCAGACAATATTATCAATCATAAAAGATTCAAATAAAATCAGTCAATACAAAATGGCAGTCTAACAAACCAGATTCAAATAAGATCAGTCATAGTAAGACAGTGTAAGTTACACAGGGCTTCAAATTAAGTTAATAGGAAATTAGGGATGATT
Source organism: Hydrochoerus hydrochaeris (assembly GCA_004027455.1). NCBI lineage: Eukaryota > Metazoa > Chordata > Mammalia > Rodentia > Hydrochaeridae > Hydrochoerus > Hydrochoerus hydrochaeris. Next base: position 41,973 of record PVLA01001044.1, read on the forward strand.
ACCATGTTATATTCTGCTATTTTCAGGATAGCTGTTTGTGCTCTAAAATCTAGTATAAATAGACAAACTGAAACAGAATCTAATCCACCTAAATAGAGCAGTGAGAGTGATGTGGGTTTTAAATCCTGATACACTATTAACAATATCCTCTGCCTTCCCTTTTTAGATGATTCTTTCCCTTTCACTCTCACAGTGTGCACTGCACATTTTGGGTCCCACCAACTCCCTCAGTTTTTAGATTGGTGGGGGACAACCTGCTATTTATCTAAGTGGTTCTGAACCTTCTCACTCTTGGACTTGATCTCAAGTTGTATTCCTTTACCTACAAAGGCCTCAAGGTTTTCTTTCATTATGGCTGAGTAGTTCTCTACTGCACAAAAGTGTCATGTCTTTCCAACCTATCTGCAGGTGCTGGTCGAGTTGCCCCTATTTCTCTCTGGTTCCCTGTCACATAGAGCGTGTTTTCTCATGTTTAATTTTCAGTCCATAAACCCTCTTTCAGGTTAGTTATATTTCCTATGTAGAGCATCTCGATGGACCCTACCTCCTGATCTACTCTGCCTGTGTTTCTTTTTGTTAGTGTATCAAAGCCATCTATGTCAGAGATTATAGCCAATGATCACTGCCTCATTTCTGCTATGTCATTTTTCTGCAGTTGATTGTCTAGTTTTCTCCTTCATTCCTCTATCTGTCCCATTCATTGAGATTGTTTCTGAGATCCTAGTTTTTTTTTCTTCTTTCTCTAGAATGTCCTTCAGTATTTTTTGTAGGGTTGGATTGGAAGTATCTTGTTTCCCCATTAATGTTGAGAGATAGTTTTGCAGGGTACATCAATCTGGGCTAGAGGTTATTTTCTTTCAGGGCTTGGAGTACTTTGCTCCAAGCTCTTCTTGATTTTATGGTTTGTGTTGAGAAGTCTGCTGTGATTTTGATGGGTTTTCATTTATAGGTGATCTGTTTCTTTTCTCTGATGGCTTTTAATATTCTGTTCTTGTGATGAATTTCTGGGATCTTGATTATTATATGTCTTGATTATTATATGTATCTCTGTTTTGGTTGTAGGTGGCTGGAGTTCTGTATGCCTCATATGTCTGAATATCATTTCCCTTTCCTATGCTTGGGAAGTTTTCTTTAATTATTTCTGTGAATAGCCTTTTTATTTCCTTTGTATTTACCCCTACTTCTTCACTCACATTTTTTATTCTTAAGTTATAGATCCTCTTGTCATCTTCTAGACTTTGTGTTGTTACTGCCTGTTTCCATGTTAATTTTAAGAGATCTTTCCTTTCACAGTCAGTCATTGCAAACATATCTTCAAGTTTTGTTAATCTATCTCTAATATCTGTGAGGCAATTTTTCTACCTTTCGATGGAGTTTTTAATTTCCTGATAATCTCTTTGAATCTGTTTCATGTATTCTATGTTTTCTTTATATTCTTCATCAAACATTTCTCTCCTTTTTTTGTGTTCCTCTACTCTTCTGTCTGTGTCTTCTTGAGAGGTACTTAACATTTCTTTTATTAATCTTCTTATATCTTGCCTTACTGAATTAATATTTCAGTTTTGAGCTCATCTATGAGGTCACGAAAATATCTTTTTATTTCTGCTGATGCTGTGTCTGATATTGCATGTTTGTTGCCCTCAATCTCTTTTGTATTTACCTCTTCTGAGTCAATATTCATGGGTTTGTGGGCTGGGGGCTTTTCCTTATTTCTTTCTCTTGTCATGTTTTTGGTTTCTTCCATACAGGTGTATAGTGGAGATCCAAGCTCCTTTCCTTGTTGGCTATGGTTCTTCTGAAGTGTTCTGGCTAGGGAATTCTGCCCTCCCCAGTTTGCTGTTGGTCACTGAGGTGCAAGCAGTGGCCATGTATGCTGGCCTGTCCCCTCTGAGTCAGTCAACCTGCCAGGGCATTCACCATGTTAGTGTGTGCTGTGCCTACAAAATCAGCTTGGAATAACTTACTGTGTCCCAGCCAGGGGCGTGACTAAGACCAGAAAGATACCATCAATCTTCTCTGGGCAGAGAGCAACCAACTGAAGTCACTGCCATTCATAGTTCAGGCCTGTCCTGCCCGATTCCAACATGTCCTCCAGTTGATCGCCCCTTTCCTGTGGGAGGTCTTATTCTGAGCATTCAGCACTGGTTAATGCAGGTCTCCATGGTGGGCCCTCTCTCTGTTGGGCTTGCAGACCCCCAACTTCAGCATGACCACAGCAGCTCCCACAGCGAGCATGCTGTGATTGTGACTTTGGGCTTGCAGACCCCTGACTTCAGTGTGACTGAAGCCACTCCCAAGGTGAACACACTGTGATGGCAAGTTTGGGCAGCTCCAGGGAGAGCCCAGTGGCTGTGAATTCACACTGCTTTCATGGTAGCCCTGTGGCTGTATTACACTTTCCTTTTTTGTTTTTTTGCATTTTTTTATTTTTTAAAATTTATTTAAAGAGAAAAAAACATGAAAAGGGTAGAAATAATACAGAATTTTAAAAAAAGATAAACAGTAAGAAATCACTAGTTGATAAAATAATTTTGTCCTCTTAGAAATAGTTGTTCAAGTTACAAAATTAAAGCATACATAGTAGATATTCAAACAGTGAGAGTGTAAACATCTATGCATGCATGAGTCTCTACATGTATTTCTATCCTTTCTGTATTAGAGAGAAAAACAAAACTTAGCATGACAAAACAAAACAAATTCCTATAAAAACATGAAACCAAAAAGTCATATAAAATAACAGTACAAGCTGATCTACAGTGGTTACTGTGTTGTCTCTTATTATCTTCAATAGAATTGTCTTATTATCTTCAGTAGAATTGTCTATAGCAGTCCATAACAATATTAGTAAAAATAAAACATTGTAGACAGTATAAAACTTCAAAGGCAGGTAATAATCAAACCAGAATGGATATTCTAGTAAATCTTGTCATCTTCAATGTACTTGCCTATACTCTCAGACTTGATACTATCAATCATAACAGCTTTGAATAAAATCTATCAATACAAAACAGCGATCTAACAAACCAGATTTGATTAAGATCAGTCATGGTAAAACAGTGTAAGTTATACAGAGCTTCAGATTAAGTTAATAGGAAATTAAGGATTATTACCATACTATATCCTGCTATTTTTGGGATAACTGACTATGCCCTCAAATCTAGTACAAGTAGAATGACTGGAATAGAATATAATCCATCTAAGCAGAGTGGTGTGAATAATGTGGGTTTTAAATCCTGGTACACTCTTAACAATATCCGCTGCCTTCTTTTTTTAGGCTATTCCTCCCCTTTCACTCCCATAGGGTGCTATGCATTTTGGGTCCCACCAACTCCCTCAGTTTTTAGATTGGGGGGGCAACCTGTTTTTTTACCTAAGTGGTTCTGAACCTTCTCACTCCTCAACCTGATCTCAAGTTGTATTCCTTTACCTACAAAAGCCTCAAGGTTTTCCTTTGTGATAGCTGAGTAGTTCTCTACTGCACTTTAAGAATCCTGTCTTTCCAACCTATCTGCAGGTGGTGGTTGAGTTGCTCCTATTTCTCTGTTGCTCCCTATCACATAGAGCACTGTTTTCTCATATTTGATTTTCAGTCCATAAACCCTCTCTCAGGTTGATTATATTTCCTGTACAGAGCATCTCAATGGACCTACCTCCTGATCTACTCTGCCTTTCTTTTTTTAGTGTATCAAGGCCATCTATGTTAGAGATTATAGCCAACCTTCTCTGCCTCATTTCTGCTATGCTATTTTTCTGCCTTTGTTTGTCTACTTTTCTCCTTCATTCTACTGCCTGCCCCACTCATTGAGGCCTTTCTGCCACTGTTCCTAAAATCCTGGTATTTTTTCTCTCTCTCTAGAATGTCCTTCAGTATTCTCTGTAGGGTTGGATTGGTGGCCACAAACTCCCCCATTTCCTCTGTCATGAAAGCATCTTGTTTCTCCATTAATTTCTAGTGACAGTTTTTCAGGGTACATCAATCTGGGCTGGAGGTTATTTTCTTTCAGGGCTTGGAATACTTCACTCCAATCTCTTCTTGATCTGATGGTCTGTGTCAAGAAGTCTGCTGTGATCTTGATGAGCTTTCCTTTATAGGTAATCTGTTTCTTTTCTCTGATGTCTTTTAATATTCTGTTTTTATATTGAATTTCTGTTATCTTGATTATTATATGTCTGGATGTAGCTCTGTTTTGATTGTAGGTGGCTGGAGTTCTGTATGCTTCACATAACTGAATATCATTTTCTTTTCCCATGCTTGGGAAGTTTTCCTTAATTATTTCCATGAATAGCCTTTGTAATTCACCTGTTTTTATTCCTGCTTCTTCATTCATGTTTCTTATTCTTAAATTATAGATTCTCTTGTTGTCTTCCAGCCTTTGTATTGTTACTGCCTGTTTCCTTGTTATTTTTAAGAGATCTTTTCTTTCATGATCACACATTGGAAACTTTCTTCAAGTTTTGATAGTCTATCCTTAGTTTGTTTTAAGAGTTTTGCCAGCTTTCAATGGAGTTTTTAATTTCCTGGTTATCTCTTTGAATCTGCTTCATGTATTCTGTATTTTCTTTATATTCTTTATCGAATGTTTCTCTCCTTTTTTTGTGTTCCTCCCTTCTTGTCTGTGTCATTTTGAGAGGTGTTTAGCATTTCTTTTATTAATCTACTTATATCTTGCTTTACTTGATTTAATATTTCAGTTTTGAGCTCATCTACAAAGTCCCAAAGATATCTCTTAATGTCCATTGAAGCCTTGTCTGATGTTGCACGTTTGCTGCCCTCAGTCTCTCTTGTATTTCCCTCTCCTGGATCAATGTTCTCAGTGTTTTGGGGTGGGGGCTTTTTCTTGTTTCTCTCTTGTCATGGCTTTGGTTTCTTCCATACAGGTGTATAGTGGAAGTCTCAGCCCCTTTCCTTGTTGGTTATGGTTCTTCTGAAGCATGCTGGCAAGGGATTTCTGACCTCTCCTGTTTGCTCTTGACACTGAGGTGTAAGCAGGGGCTGTGTATGCTGGCCCCTCCCCACCAGCCAGTCAAACTTCAGGGGCCTTCACCAGATTAATGTATGCTAGGCATAGAGAATTGGTTTGGGATGGCTTAATGGGTCTCAGCCAGGAGCATGACTCAGGCCAAGCAAATCCCAGGAATCTGCTCTGGGGAGGGAACAACCAACTGAAGTCACTGTTGTTCCTAGTTCAGGCTCCTCCTGCCTGATTCCAACATGTCAACCAGGTCATGCCCTTCCCATGGGGGGGGTGTTTTATTCCCAGCACTGACCGTGGATTAATGAAGGTCCCTTCGCTGGCTCCATTCTCTGTTGGGCTCACCAACAGAGCTTCAGCATGGCTGTGGCTCCTGTGAGTCATGGCAGGAACCAGTTGGGGTGGCTCTGCGGGTCACGGCAGGTCGTGGCCAGCATTTCAGGTGCCTCAGTGGGTAGCACAGTGTCCACTAATTTTTGGTGTTCCAATTGTAGCCCCAAGACTGCATGTCTGACAAACTTTTTTCATTTTAGTTTCTTCCTTTGTTGAGAGGATCCATCTCCCTTTGTCAGGATCTCTCCAAGATGTTTTATTCTTGCATATGAGTTGTTTCTCCCCAGGAGGATCTGTATTTTGTTGCTCACTGATGGGCCATCTTTAGCTCCTCTACACTTTCTTCTATGTTCATGTCTCTTAGGCTTGTTTGGGATGGGCTTGCAATTGTACTTTGGTTTTTTGTTTTGTCATCTTCTTCTATTTCCCAGGGCAGCCAAGTGGAAAGTCTCAGTTGTTTCCTGCTTGAGGATGGCTAGCTGTACTTGTCAAGGTTGAAGCATTGTGTCAACTTGAGAAGTTTAGAATTTTAACTGAGAGACTCAGCAGGGAGCCAGCGTTCTTACTTTGTAAATTACCTCATCCTGTACAAAGGAGGGCAAGGAGATTTTGTGAGTGCTACATCTGCCCTTGAGGTTGGGGTGTGGCCTGCATACACTATAAGGGAAGAGAAGAGGCTTGTTTTCTCCCCATTTTTTTTTTTTTGCCCTGGCTGCTGCCTTGAAGTGCTGCCCCTGTGCCATGCCATCCTGGCTTGCAGTCAGCTGAATACAGACTGAAACCTCCAAAAACTGTAGAAATAAACCTTTCCTTCCTTCATGTTGGGCATCAGGTATTTTGGCTCAACATTGAGAGAAAAGTAACCAAGACAGTACCACAGGGAGTTTCCCCACTTGACTGGGGGTCGTTAGGTAGGTCTTATAGGTTCCCTAGTGGCATTTGAAGAGTCCTCAAATTGGGAGAGTATGCTGGGAAGACCTTCAGCACACTCCACGTGGCACACTGGAGCTCCCTGACTGCTTGAGGTTGCTGGGTAGGACCCCCCCCCCAGGTTCTGAGTGGCATACCTAGGCTGAATGGCTAGATGGGGTATGCTGTGCAGGCCTTCAGCTCATGCCATGCAGAGCAGCAAAGCTCCCCAGTTGCGTGGGGTCACTGGGCAGGGCCCAACCAGGACCTGAGTGATGTACCAAAGGTCTCCAGCTGTTTAGGGACATTGGGTTGGGCCCTATTAAGTTCCAAATGAGGTACCTAGGCTACACAGCTAGGTAGTTTGCTGTGCAGGCCTTCAGCTCATACCACTCAGTACAGGTGGCTCTCCTGCTACTTGGAGTCATTTGACATTTTTATTAAAAAGTAGAAGATAATATTCTTTGTTTTACATCATTTTTATTAGTGTGTATTGTTTATACAGATTAATGGGTTTCACTTTGATGAATATGTATGTGTATATATTATATTTTAATCATTTTTACCCTCATAACACCTCCCCTGCCTTTCCCTCCCCACTAGTTTTACATATTTTGGGGGGAGGGTCAATGTATATAATGTATTTTGATCATCTCCATTCTTTATTTCCCACCTTTACACCTCTCTTTTACTCCTTATTCCCTTCTACTAATAATTTTGCTTCTACTTTCATGTTTTCTTTTTTAGATTCTATATAGTAGGGAAAACATGAAACATTTGTCTTTCTGAGTCTGGGTTATTTTGCTCAACATGATATTGTCCAGATCCATCCACTTTTATGTAAATGACAAAGTTTCATTCTATTTTATGGATGAATAATACTCCATTATTTACATCTTTTATCCATTCATCTGCTTGTGGCTGGTTCCATATCTTATGCCATAGTAGGCAGCATCATACAGGTATCCCTATGATATGCTGACTTTAATTCATCTGGGTATGTACCAAGGAATGGAATAGCTGTACCAAAAGGTGATTCTATTTTAGGGTTTTTGGGGAACTTCTGTACTAATTTCTATAGTGGCCAATTGTTATTCCCACAGCAATGTAGAAAGGTTCCTTCATCATTGCCACCATTTGTTTATTTATTTATTTTTGTATTCTGACTGGGGTGAAATGAAATCTCAATGTAGTTTTGATTGGCATTTCCTCAATGGCTAAAGGTGTTGACAATTTTTTTCATAGATTTATTGGCCATTTGTACTTCTTCAAATGAATTGCAATGTCTTCAGTTTATTTGCTCAGGTACTGACTTGACCATCTGACTTTTGGTGTTAAGTATTTTTGGTCTTAGTATATTCTAGATATTAGTCTCCTGGCATAAGAGTAGCTGGCAAAGATTTCTGTCCATTCTGTAGGATCTGTTCATGTAATTAGTTGTTTTCCTTGTTGTGCAGAAACTTTTAATTCTTACACCTAGGTTTTTCTTTTTTTTTTTCCTCTTTTTGAGACAGGGTCTCTATGCAGTTTGGGCAGGCCTTGACCTCACTTTGTAGCCCAGGCTGGTCTCAAACTCACAGTGATCCTCCTGCCTCAGCCTCCTGAGTGCTGGGATTACAGGCGTGAGCCACCATGCTTGGCTCTACACCTGGGTTTTTGATCCATTTTGAACTGATTTTTGTACAAGGGGAGAAATAGAGATCTAATTTTAGTCTTCTAGAAGTGGATATCCAATTTTCCCAACACTGTTAACAAAGGTATATATTTTCAGCATATATTTTTGGTTCCTTTGTCCAGAATCAGATGGTTGTAATTGTATGCTTTTGTTTCTGTGTCCTCCATTGGTCTAAGTGTTTATTTGTGTGCCAGTATCATGGTGTTTTTTTTTCTTTCTTTTTTTTTTTTTTTACTATGGTATTGTAGTATTATTTGAAGTGGAGTGTTATTATGCCTCCAGCCTGCTCTTTTTTGCTTAGTACTGCTTTGATTATTCTAAGTCTTTTGTGTTCCATATGAATTTTAGGATTGCTTTTGCTAGATCTGTGAAGGTTACTGGAGTTTTGATTAGGAATACGTTGACTCTGTAAATCATTTTCAATAATATGATTGTTTTAGCAATATTAATTCTGTCAATCCAAAAACATGAAAGATCTTTCTTCTAGTACCTTCTTAAATTTCCTTCTTCAGTGTTCTGAAATTTTCTTTGTAGTGATCTTTCATCTCCTTGATTAGATTGATCCCTAAGTATTTTATTTTATTGTTACTATTTTTTGGTACCAGGAATCTAACTCAAGACCTTGCACTTGCTGCTATGCCACTGAGCTAAATCCCTGGCCCAGTATTTTATTTATTTATTTTTATTTAAAGAAAAAAAGAGAGAAAAAAATAAGACAAAACAGAAAAAAGGGTAGAGGTAATACATGGTTTCAAGGAAAAATATTAACACTAAGAAATTACTAGTTAATGAGTTACATATTGTTCTCTTAGAAATAGTTGTTCAAGTTACAAAATCAAAGTGTAAAATGTGGACAGAAACTCAAAAATTCACAGTGCAAACCATTCTGTTCAATGATCTAATGAAAACTTAGTAATATGGTCATCTATCTTACACAATTAAACATACACATAGTTATATCCTTTAGAGCACTTTCCTTTCCTTTCAGTTTCACAGTTTCTATTATACATTTTAGATCTTATTACTCTTTCAGTTTTTTTATTATTTTTTTACACTAGAGAGACAATGTGATATTTACAAATGTGGGTCTTATGTATTTCACTTATGAGGATAGTCTCAAGTTGCCTCCATTTACCTATAAAGGCCTCAAAATCATTCTTTTTTATAGCTGAGTAATGTTCCATTGTATAAAAATACCACATCTTTTTCATCCACTCTGCAGTTGATGGGCAGTTTGATTGTTTCCAAGATTTACATATTACAAATTGTGCTGCTATAAACATGGGTGTACATACATCACTGTGACATGACCTTTACAACTTTTTTGGGAAAATAGCCAGAAGGGGAATAGCTGGATTGAATGGAACTTCCAATTCTAGTTTTTTGAGGAATCTGCATATTGATTTCCACAGTGGCTGTACCAGTCTACACTCCTACCGACAGTGGAGAAGTGTTCCTTTTCCCCCAGAGCCTCACCAACATTTATTATCAGTTGATTTCTTGATGGCAGCCATGCTTTCCAGAGTGAGGTGAAATCACAATGCTGTTTTAATTTGCATTTCTTGAATGACCAGTGATAGTGAACATTTCCTCATGTATTTATTTGCCATTTGTATATCTTCATCTGAGAAATATGTGTTCATTTCAGATGCCCATTTTTGGAAAAGGTCTTTGCATTTGGGGGACATGGTGTTTTTCAATTCTTTATGTATTCTGGATATAAGTCCTTTGTCTGGGGGATTATTGGCTATAATTCTTTCCTCTGTGGGTTTTCTTTTCACTTTGTTGGTGATTTCTTTTGAAGTGCAAAAACTTTTTAATAATATGAGATCCCAGCTGTTAAGATTCTTTGAAGTATTTCCCGTGTGATGTGTGTTTTGTTCATGAATTCTCTACCTACCCCTATGTCTCCAAGTTTCCTACCTACCTTGTCTTCCCATAGATTTAGTGTTTTTGTTTTAATATTTAGATCTTTGATCCATTTTGACTTTAGTTTAGTGTATGGTGATAGGCATGGATTTAGTTTCAGTCTTTGGCATGTGGAAAGCCAATTTTTCCAACACCATTTATTAAAGAGGCTATTCTTTCTTTCAGTGAACATGTTTAGCTCCTTTGTCAAATATCAGGTGGCTGAGTGTCTTTGTAGTTGTGTTTGCATCTTCTAATCTGTTCTATTGGTCCTCAGGTCTATTTCTTTGCCAGTACCATGCTGATTTGATCACTGTGGCTATGCAATATAATTTCAATTGAGATGCCTCCTGCTTTGCCTTTGTTGCCCAGAATTGCCTTTGCTATTCTAGGTTTCTTCTGTTTCCAAGTGAATTTTAGAAGTGTTTTCTCTAGATCTGTAAGGTATGTTAGTGGTATTTTGATTGGGATTGCATTAAATCTGTATAACAGTTTTGGGAGTATAGCCATTTTTACAATGTTGATTTTTCCTAGCCAAGAGCAAGGAGTATCTTTTACATTCTTGGTTAGGATTCAAGGTCTTTTTACATTCTTGGTTAGGATGATACCTAGATACTTCATTTTTTTAGGTGCTATTGTGAAAGGTGATATTTCCATAATTTCTCTCCCAGTGAATTTTTTGTTTGTGTACAGGAATGCTATTGATTTTTGAGTGTTGACTTTGTATCCAGCTACATTGCTGAATTTGTTTATTACCTCTAGTAGTCTTTTAATGGAGTTTTTTGGGTCTTCTATATAAAGTATCTTGTCACCAGCAAATAATGATAATTTAACTTCTTCCTTTCCTATCTTTATTCCTTTTATTTCTCTCTCTTGTCTGATTGCTCTGGCTAAGATTTCTAGAACTATATTGAATAGTAATGGTGATAGTGGACATCCTTGTCTTGTTCCTGATTTTAGAGTGAAGGCTTTCAGTTTTTGTCCATTTAGTATAATGTTGACTGTTAGTTTTTCATGGCCTTTATGAGATTGAGGTAGATACCATGTATTCTGAGTTTCTGTAGAGCTTTTATCATAAACAAGTGTTGGGCTTTATCAAAAACATTTTTTGCATCTATTGAGATGATCATGTGATTTTTGTTTTTGGCTCTGTTAATGTGGCTTACTAAATTTATTGATTTGTGTATGTTAAACAGTATTTTATTTTTTGAAGCTACTATGAGTGGAATTGTTTCCCTAATTTCCTAGCTAGTCTGTTATTGCTGTATAAAAATATATTTATTATTTACTGTTGATTTTTATATCCTGCTCCTTTTCTGAATTTGTCTATCAATTCTAAAAGTTTTTGAATGGATTCCATAGGGTTTCCTAGGTATAGGATCACCTCATCTGGAAACAATTTTCCCCCTTCTGTATGACATTGCTTGTAGGTTTATTGTATATAGCCTTCATTATATTTTAAAACTTTATTTATTTTATTAGTACATTTTTGGTGTTCATGATGTTTAAATTTATCTTAAGGAGTAAGTACATGTACTTGACATATCTTCATTATTTTTATTCCCCCTTCACTCCCTACTCTGCCCTCTTCCTCCATCTCTGGACCCCCTTCCCCATTTTCATTATTATTATTCTTTGTTCCTGTTTGAAACACATAATGTTTACATTCATTGTGGGTAACTGTACATGACACATTATAATTTATGTCATTGTCCCATCCCCATTCCTCCCCACCCTCTTAGTCTCCTTCCCATTTGCATAAGATCTATCTCCATGTTTTCTTTTATAAATCTTGTTTTAAACTTGTAATTTGGATTACTCAAATGAGAGACTCCATATGATATTTAAGCTTGTGTGTCTGATTTATTTCACCTAACATTATTTTTTCAAGATGGATCCATTTTCCTACAAATGTGTCAAATTTGTCCTTCTTTTTAGCTGAGTAGTATTCCATTATGTATAGATAACACATTTTCTTTATGCATTTGTCTGTTGAAGACACAAAAGGATACTTCCAATATTTAGATATTATGAATTGTGCTATTATAAAGATTGGTATGAATATATCTATATAATATGGTTTCTTTAAATTATTTGGGAAGAGTGCCAGAAGGAGAATAGCTGGGTTGAATGGAATGTCTACTTTTAGTTGAGAACTCTCTATTCTTACTTCCATAATAGTTGTACTACTTTACATTTCCACCAACAATGTAGAAGTGTTCCTTTTTGACCATAACCATATCATCATTTGCTATTGTTTGATTTCTTGATGATAGCCATTCTTTATGGGATAAAATGAAATTTCAGTGTGGTTTTAATTTACATTTCTCCAATGGCTAGTGAAGTTGAATGCTTTTTCATGTGTTTATTGGCCATTTGTATTTTTTCTTCTGAAAAGTATTCATTTCATTTGTTCATTGTTTTTTGATTAGTTTTTTTATTTTGAAGGAGTCTAAATTTTTGGTTCTTTCATATTCTAGATACTAGTCCTTTGTTCAAGTGTAGCTGGCAAAAAATTTTTATATTCTCTAGGTAATTCTTCATTCTACTGGTTATTTCCTTTGCTGTGTAGAAACTTTAGTTTGTTGATTCTTGTTATTTCTTGTACAATTGGAGTTCTGTTTGGATGTACTCGCCTTCAAAAGTTTTAACTATTTTATCTTCTAGAATGTTAAGAGTTTCAGTTTTAATATATAGACCATTGATCCATTTTGATTTTAGTTTAGTACATTGTGAGATGAGTCTAATTTCAGTCTTCAGTATATGGTTATCCAGTTTTCCCAGCCCCATTTGATAGAGAGGCTATATTTCTTTCAATGTGTATTTTTAACCCCATTGTTAAAGATTAAATAGATGAATGTGTCTGTTTCTACATCCTCTATTTGACTCCTTTGATCCACATATCATTTTTTTGCCAATATTATGCTTTTAAAAATCGATGTAGCCTTTCAGTATAATTTGAAGTTAGGTATCGTGATGTCTTCTGCTTTGATCCTGTTACTCAGGATTGGTTTTGCTACTCTTGGTCTCTTCCAGTTCAATATGAATTTAGGATTTTTTTTTACTTCTGTCAGGAATTTAATTAGGATTATGTTAAATCTATATATTACTCTTAGAAGTATGGCTACTTTATATTGGTTATAACCATTTAGGAATGAAGATAACTTTCAATTTTCTGATGTCTTGTTCAATCTCCTTTTTCAGAGTACTGTAGTTTCATTGTAGAGCTCTCTCACTTCCTTGGTTAGGTTATGGCCTAAGTATTTAATTTTTTTTTGATGTTATTGTGAATTTTATTGTTTTCCTATTTTCTTTCTTAGTGAGTTCATTATTTGTGTACAGGAATGCTATTGATTTTTGAATCTTGCTACATTGCTGACTTTGGCTATTAAATGGGATTTTTGGGGTCTTAAATGTAGAAGATCATATCACCTGCAAATAATGATAATTTGACTACTTTTTCCTATTTGTTTCTCTTTATTTCTCTTGTATGTTTGCTCTGGTTAATGTTTCAAGTACTATGTTTAATAGGAATGGTGATAGTGGACATCCTTGTCCTGTTTCTGATTTTAGAAGGAAAGCTTTTCAGTTTTTCCCCATTTGATAAGATCTTAACCATTAATTTATTATTGATAGTTTTAAAAATCAGATTCAGGTAATGTTCTTTCTTCTACATCCATTTTCTTCAGGGCTTTTATCACAAATGGGTGTTAGATTTTATCAGAAGTTTTTTTCTGCATCTGTTTATATGATCAAATGGTTTTTGTTCCCACTTATGTTTATGTGATACGTTACATTTAATGATTTCTGGATGTTGAACTATACACAAATCCAAGGATGAAACATAGTTGGTCATAGTATATGATCCTTTTGATGTGCTGTATTCTGTTTGCCAATATCGTATTGAGGGTTTTTGAATTTATATTCATTAAGAAGATTGTTGTAGCTTTATTTTTTAGTTGAGTCTTTGTTTTGGGAATCACAGTGTTGCTGAGCTTCATAATGAGTTTGGAAGCATTTCTTTTCCTTTCAATTTCATTGAAGAGTTTGAGGAGTATCAGTATTGTAACCTCCTTAAACATCTTATAAAATCTAGCAATGAATCTATCAGGTTCTGGGCTTTTCTTAGTTGGTAAGGTTTTTTTTTTTATTACTGTCCCAATTTCATTGTTGGATATTGTTATGTTCAGAATTTTTGTGTCTTCTGGTTTAGTTTTGGTAGTTGATATGAGTCTAGGAGGAATCTTTCCATTTCTTCAAGATTTTTCAATTTTTGGAGTATAATTTTTCATAGTAGTACCTGTCTTCTGAATTTTGATGGTGTTTGTTGCAATTTTGCCTTTTTCATTCCTAATTGCATTGATGTGAGTCTCATAACATCAATGGTAAAATTCCTAAGGGTTTATCTATTTTGGTAAGTATACCCAAGGGTTTATTTTGCTAGTTTTTCAAAGAGCCCACTTTTCAATTTTTTGATTCTTTGTATTTCTTGTCTAAATTTTATTAATTTCTACTTTGACCTTTTGTGATTTACCTCTTTAACATGTTCCCACCAGCTTAAGCCACTGGTAGTACACACATGACTTCTCACTATTGGCTTAATCCACCAATGGAATTGAAATCAGAGCCACCTGTCAGAGAGACATAAAATTATGGCCCTGTGTGTACATGTTAAGTTAGGTTTGGGTCTGGACTATTGTTTTTCAAGTGTCTTGAGGGTTATTTGAGGTTGTTCTGTTTTTCTAATGTGAGCTTTGGTTGCAAACACATTCCCCTTGGGTTTGCTTTCATTGTGTCTTATGCTTTTGTGTGTTGTGCTGGCATTGTCATTTGATTTCAGAAACTGTTATATTTCTTCATTAATTTTTTTCTGTGATCCAGTGGATACTTGGGAGTGTGTTATTAAGTTTCCAGGTGTTTGTATATTTTCTTTTTTTTATTTAAAGAGAAACAAAAGCATGTAAAGAGTAGAGGTAATACAGAATTACGAAAAAAAAAGATAAACAATTATAAATCACTAGTTAATAAATTACATATTGTCCTCTTAGAAATAGTTGCTCAAGCTACAAAATTGAAGTGTACAAAGTAGATAGTCAAACAGTGATCCGGCCCGTGGATCAGTCCGTGGATTTCACCTGGAGGATGAATGGGGATGGGGGGACATGGGCAAGAGGAAAGAGAGACGGAGACAAGTTGAGCACTTCCAATGAAGTCTGGTTTATTGAGGAAGTGTTTACAACTTATATAGAAGCGGAGGCAGGAAGTTATCAAGCACGGATAGGTCATCGTCATATCCTGGGTCAGGCGGGAGAGGATCATGGGAAATGTAGGCTGATGCACCGGATGCCCACAGGAGGGAGAGACGGGGTGGCAGCAGTGAAGCTATCATGCTGCTCCCTACAAAACAGTGAGAGTGTAGACAGCTACTCATGCATGAAACTCTAGATGTATTTCTATACTTTCTGTATTAGAGGGAAAAACAAAACTTAGCAAGACAAAACAAAACAAATTCCTATAAAAACATGAAACCAAAAAGTCATATAAAACCACACTATAAGGTGATCTACAATGATTACTGTGTTATTTCTTATTATCTTCAATAGAATGTCTATATCATCAGGCATAATTGAATATAGCAGTATAATTGAGTATAGCAGTAAATAATAATATTAGTAAAAATAAAACATTGTAGACAGTATAAAACTTCAAAGGCAGGTAATAATCAAACGATAGTGGATATTCTAGTGGATCTT
This sequence comes from Hydrochoerus hydrochaeris, assembly GCA_004027455.1. Lineage (NCBI taxonomy): Eukaryota > Metazoa > Chordata > Mammalia > Rodentia > Hydrochaeridae > Hydrochoerus > Hydrochoerus hydrochaeris. The sequence goes on from PVLA01001044.1 coordinate 57,524, forward strand.
ATCATCTTAAGTGCAGTTGCCTATACTCTCAGACTTGATACTTATCAATCATAATAGCTTTGAATAAAATCTATCCATACAAAACAGCGATCTAACAAACCCGATTTGATTACGATCAGTCATGAAAAAGCAGTGTAGGTTTTATAGAGCTTTAGATTAAGTTAATAGGAAATTAAGGATGTTTACCGTACTATATCTTGTTATTTTTGGGATTACTGTCTGTGCCCTCAAATCTAGTACAGGTAGAATGACTGGAACAGAATATAATACATCTAAGCAGAGTAGTGTGAGTAATGTGGGTTTTAAATCCTGGTGCACTATTAACAATATAGTGTATCAAGGCCATCTATGTTAAGAGATTCTAGCCATCCTTCTCTGCCTTGTTTCTGCTATGCTATTTTCTGTCTTTGTTTGTCTAGTTTTCTCCTTCATTCTACTGCCTGCCCCACTCATTGAGGCCTTTCTGCCACTGTTCCTAAAATCCTGGTATTTTTTTTTCCTCTCTCTAGAATGTCCTTCAGTATTTTCTGTAGGGTTGGATTGGTGGTCACAAACTCCCCCAGTTCCTCTTTGTCATGGAAGCATCTTGTTTCTCTATCAACTTCTAGTGACAGTTTTGCAGGGTACATCAATCTGGGCTGGAGGTTATTCTCTTTCAGGGCTTGGAATGTTTCACTCCAAGCTCTTCTTGATCTGATGGTCTGTGTTGAGAAGTCAGCCATGATCCTGATAGGCTTACCTTTATAGGTAATCTGTTTCTTTTCTCTGATGGCTTTTAATATTCTGTTTTCATATTGAATTTCTGTTATCTTGATTATTATATGTCTGGGTGTAGATCTGTTTTGGTTGTAGGTGGCTGGAGTTCTGTATGCCTCACATAACCAAATGTCATTTTATTTTCCCATGCTTGGGAAGTTTTCCTTAATCATTTCTGTGAATAGCCTTTGTAATTTGCCTGTATGTATTCCTGCTTCTTCATTCACATTTCTTATTCTTAAATTGTAGGTTCTCTTGTCATCTTCTAGCCTTTGTATTATTACTGCCTGTTTCCTTGTTATTTTTAAGAGAGCTTTCCTTTCATGATCACACACTGCCAACTTGTCTTCAAGTTTTGATAGTCTATCCTTAGTTTCTTTTAAGAGTTTTGCCAGCTTTCAGTGGAGTTTTTAATTTCCTGGTAGTCTCTTTGAGTCTGCTTCATGTATTCCATATTTTCTTTATATTCTTTATTGATTGTTTCTCTCCTTTTTTTGTGTTCCTCCCTTCTTCTGTCTGTATCATCCTGAGAGATGCTTCCTGAGAGCATTTCTTATATTACTCTACTCATATCCTGCTTTACCTGATTTAATATTTCAGTTTTGAGCTCATCTACAAGGTCCCAAAGATATCTCTTAATGTCCATTGAAGCCATGTCTGATGTTGTGTGTTTGCCACCTTCAGTCTCCCTTATTTTTCCCTCACCTGGATCAGTGCTCTCAGGGTTCTGGGCTTTGGGCCTCCTCCTGCCTCTCTCCTGTCATGGCCCTGGCTTCCTCCACACAGGTTACAGTGCAGGTCCTAGCCCCCTTCCCTGTTGGCCACGTTTCCTCTGAAGCACACTGGCAAGGGACCTCCGCCCTCTCTTGGCTGCTCTTGTTACTGAGTTGTAAGCAACGGCTGTGTATGCCTGCCCCTCCCTGCCAGGCAGCCAGACTTCAGGGGCCTTCACCCAGTTAGTGCTTGCTAGGTGCAGGGAATTGATTTGGGACAGCTCATTGGGTCCTGGCCAGGGGCATGGCCCAGTCCAAGCAAATCCCACAAATCTGCTCTAGGGAAGGAGCAACCAACTAAAGTCACTGTCACTCCCAGTTCAGGCTCCTCCTGCCTGATTCCAACATGTCGCCCATTTGGTCATGCCCTTCCCCGGGGGGGGGGGTCTCATTCCCAGCACTGACCGTGGATTAATGAAGGTCCCTTCACAGGCTCTGCTCTCTGTTGGGCTCACCAACCTCCAACTTCAGCGCTCCTGTGCTTCCTATTAGCAGCGGTGGGAATGAGTTTGGGCGGCTCTGCCTGCCAGCATGGATTCAAGCTGGTGCAAACTTGGCGAGTCACCATGAAAATGCTGTGTCCTATAATTTTTAGCTGTTTCAGTTGTAGTCCCCAAGTATTTGACAAGCTTTTTTATGTTTTAATTTCTTCCCATGTCAAGAGGATCCATCTCCCTCTCTCTTGGTCTCTCCAGGGTGCTTTATTCTGGCACATGAGTTGTTTCTCCCGGGAGGCTTTGTATTTTGTTCCTCACTGATCGACCATCTTGTCTTCTCCCTTTGTACATTTTCTATGGTTCCTTTTGTGGTTTATTTCTAGTTTCAATGCACAATGGTCTGCTAATAAACATGAGATGATTTTGATTCTTTTATATTTATTTAAGCAGGCATTGTGGTCTATTTTAGTGAAAGTTTCATGGACTTCCAAAAATATGTATTCTGTTATAGAAAGGTAGAACATTGTAGATATCTCTTGAATGTATTTGTTCAATTATATGGGTCTTGTCTGATATTTCTTTATTGATTTTTCTGTTTAGTTGATCTGTCTTTGTGAAAGTGGACTATTGAGGTCACCTACTCTGATCATGTTGGTCTTTATTCGATCTTTTATGTCCAGCAGCATTTGTCTTATGAAGTTAGTTTTCCAATATTTGGTGCATGTATATTTACAAGTGTTGTCTCTTCCTGTTGGATAGTTCTAGATCACTAGTATCTAGTGATCATCTGTGTTTCCTCTGGTCAGGTTTAGCTTGAGGTTTACTTTGAGAATAAAACTATTACCCTGCTTTATTTTGGTGTCCCAAAGCATGAAATGTCTTGATTTTTAGTCTATAAATATCTTTTTGTATTAGATGAGTTTCTTTAATTAAACAGACTGTTGGATTTTGCTAACCTGTGTCTTTTAACTGGGGAATTGAGGTCATTAACATTTGAGAAATATTACTGAAGAGTATTGATTTATTCCTGTCATTACATTATTTTACTGCTGATGACTCCTATGTTTTTCTTTCATTATTTATTGATTTTTTTTTGCTGGATATATTCATTCCACCTAAATTTTTGGCCATATTGACTTCATTGTGTCTGTCTAGTATATTCTTGAGTATTTTTTTGAGTGCTGGTTTGGTGCTTTTATATCTCTTAAATTGTTCTTTTTAATGAGATATCTTTATTTTCCATCTATTTTGAAACAAAGTTTTGCAGGGTATATTGATCTGAATTGGAATTTGTTTGCTTTTAAAACATTCCAGGTTTTCTTGGCCTTTAAGGATTGTGTTGAAAAGTCTGCCATAATCCTGATGAGTTTGTCTTTATACATGATTCTTTGCTTTTCTCTGACAACTTTTAAGATTCTCCTTTTGTTGGACACCTGGGATTTTGACCAAGAAGTGTCACATGGAGCATCTTTTTTTTTTTTCCATCATGGTGTTCTGTAAGCCTCATTTACTTGTATGTTGGAAACTTTCCTTATACTTGTGAAATTTTTATTACCATTTCTGTAAACAGATTGTTTTCCATGTGTGCTATTTTCTAGATTCTCTTATCTCTTTTTAGCCTTAGGTTCATCTCCTTAGCATCATGTAATGTTATAACTGTTTTAATGACTTTTTCATATTACTTTAGCATTATAAAAATTCCTCTGAGTAATTCATTGAATTTACCATTTTGTCCTGTATTTCAAAAGCCCTGTTCTCACATCTGTCACTTATATAATTGATTAATTATATATAATTTTCTAGTTGTAGTATTTTTGCTTCACAAAATTACTAGACACTTTTTCAGAATCTCCAAACATTGATATCATTCACTATTCACTATCATCATTGATATGAATTTCAGAGAAGTCCAACAAAATGCCTTCTACCACCATAGAAGTTCCTGAGATTATGGACCTTTAATACTGTTTTTATTTACAACCATTTTGCATATTTGATCTATTTCTCATAAATTAGTATGAATTAAAAGTACCAGGTCAAGAACATCAACGTGGAATGCTGATTTTTTCTCATATTCAAATTGCAATGATTTGATTTTGACTTAAGTACGTGACATCCACATTCTATTGTCCTTTTCACCAAGTGAATTAAAATGCAAATTCTTCACATCACTTAAGTAACAGATGTACTGTGCATGTAAAGTTGTGCAGTCTTATAATAACTATCTTAAATGTAAAAGAACTTCAAAGGAAAATAGCACGTGGTTAATCCAAGAAGCATTAACAGTTTCCTCATTCGCTCTGAAAAGGGAAGCATTTATGTAACTAATTAGCTTACCATAGTAAATAATCCACTGACATTTATAAGAAGCATTCCTATTGGAGTCTAGAGTAAATATTATGTTGCATGTTAAACTATAAATAGGATGAATGGTGGTACCAAGCCCAGTTTTAAAATACTATGGAAAATAAACTGGCCCTGTCTGGGTAGAATGGGTGTTACATGTCCTCTACATACAAGCACTCTGCTGCCCAGCTCTATAGCTGCTGTGGAAACTTGATGATTCATCTCAGTTTCCAGCATGACTCTGAGGCAGCTAAAAAAGTGAGTATATGTTTCTTTTTGGGGAAAAAGAAATGTGGAAGACAAAGAAAACAAAAATTTGCAACCAACTGAAGGACATGGATTCCATCTAGCTTTAAGGGAATGGAGAATGCAAGGTTTTCTTCATAACAGAAATTAGAGTCTCTCCTTGAAGTTAGGTGATTTGAGGAGTTTAGTTATGGAAACCCTGTGTTGCCCCACATAATTTTTTATCAGATACTCTTATTGTCAAAGGCTGTGCATTTAGTGACTTTCTTCAAAACTGCATATTAGGGTGGCTCGTTAACAAACAATAACAATGTGTATTTCAAAATAGCTAGAAGAGAGAATCTAGAATGTTTTTACCATAAAGAAACTACAAATGTCTTAGGTGATGGATATGATTACTCAAATTGTATTATTACACATTATACACATATATTAAATTATCACACTATAAACCATAAATGCATATAATTTTATATATCAAATAAAAAACCCCTGCACAACAGGTGAGGAAAGAATAAAACTCAGGGGAAAAAAGTAAATGAAATCTGAATAGAAAAATTTTCTTAAGCCCACTGAGATGGATCAGGCATAAACCAAGTATTCAATTTAAGGCTTAAGAGGAACAACACAGTGAAATAGAAAGGATCATCAGTATTTTTAGGGTTCACTCATGCATAACCAAAGAAGCAGCTGTCTTTCCAGGAAGTGAGAGGGACCCAGAGAATCTCACTTGTCCCATTCCTCAAATTCCCACCACAGGAGCTGAACATTCTAATTAAATTTCTTTTGGTGCAATGATTCCATGCCTGTGTGTGACAATATACTTTTCAATCATTTGTTCATTGATTCAGCATCTCTGATGACCTATGGTTGGGGCTACAAATATGAAGGTGATAGAAAAATTTAAAAAATTGTATTCCCTGTCTCAAGTAATTTATTGTCTAATAGGGAAGAAGGAAGAAAATGAGGACATTTGGTGGGAAAGTGATTTGATGGAGTAAGTATAAGGCAGGGCAGTGGTGCCTGTGATGGGGACCACACAGTTAGAGTATGGTTGAAGTATGTTCAGGTAATCATTCAGGAGGGATGCGGGTGTGGGAAAGTAAGGATGAGAAAAGTGAACAAAATGGATCTGTGGCTTTACACACATGGGGAGAAAGGGTCATTTTGCCTGTCCCCTAAGTTCCAGGAAAGGAGACATTACCTAACTTTCCACTGCTGAATCTATTGAAGACAGAGCATTGTCACTTGGCTCACAATGGGTGTCTAGTATGAGACTGTTCACATCACAAGTATTTTTGGAGCACCTACCATATGCTGGGGCTGGTTCTGGTCCTAGGCATAGGCTAGTGAATGACACACACACACACACACACACACACACACACTGATTTTGGATCTCATGGAATTGATACTTGTTTAAAGAATGAAAGAGTTGCATTGCTAGGACTGAACCTGGAGGCCTCATGCTTGCTAGGCACACAATCTACTACTAAGCTACATCTTCAGTCCTCTTAATTTTTATTTTGAGATGGGATCTTGCTAAATTGCTCAGACCGGCCTCCAACTTGCAATCTTATAACCTCAGCCTCTCCTGTAGCTAGGGTAACTGGCATAAACCACTGCTGTTTGATTTCTTTTAAAGTTTCCTTAGTAAAGTCTCATATCAAAAAGGAATTGCACAGAATTAAAAGATAGTCAGGCTTATCTTTTGAAACCTGAGGACTTTTGTGCTTTAATTATCTATTTTTGTATGCTTAAATTTGTACATGTTGTTACTTTTGTAATTATAAAGACATGAAAGAGGCAGAAAGAAAAAAAGTGGTATATATGTGCCAATTTTTGTAAAGATATAGAAAGTATTGTCTTTATTTTCTGGGTAAGTGTGAGTTTTTCATCTGCTTTTTGACTTTCCTTATGTTTGGCCAGAATCCATTCTCTCATAGTTTAAAGACTGAGAACACTTCCGGGCCATCTGCCCTCATAAAGTGTCCCTAAAGTGGCTGGCAGACGCAATTGGTGAGCTCACTATATCCTCCTTGAAAATTTCTCCTACCAAACACAAGACTTTTCCAATTTAAGAGGGTGAACAAAGCCACGTTTGCTAATATTATGGTGCCTTCAATGTCATTCATTCATACTATGTGTTTTGTGGTGTCCAAACAATTTAATAAATAACAATTAAACAGGCCAACATAAGGAAAGTTGGTTAAGTGCTGTGCGAGATGAATATTAGGTGCCGTGAACATTCTATATAAACCACTTGGCTATGATGGAATTAATGCAAACCTAGCAGAAAAGAAGAAAATGACATTTAAAAATATGTACCATATACAATAATTAAATTCTTGAATTTCCATTTACAATGAAATTATTTGAAGACTTTTAATAGGACAAGATAGCTGACTGCCTAAAGATCATGTCACAGATATGGACCTATGATTTGAGGACATTCTCCAGAATTGCACACTAGATAAGACAAAAGTAGTACTCATGGTGGTATTAAAATTAACAAAGAAACAAAATCTCTGAAATAGTTCCTTCTGACTTGAGTGAAGCCCTTCGTGTTGGGTGAAAAAAAAAATCAGACATTGCTAAGGAGGGAAAGAGGTACTGTATATGACAATGCCTGCTAATAACAGAGTCACACCATTTATGGGCAGTGGGCCTTCACTGCCCCTGGTGCTGGTAGGTACTCAATGTGTATGCAGCTCCTTGCTGTGTGCTACTCATTATGAAAATCCCCTTGAGGGACAAATTTCCTGTTCAACTGGGTCTTTTCAGTCACTAAACAGATGGAAGCGAGGTAACATCCACTATTAATGTTGGCAACTGATATTCCCATCAAGGATGATAATAAAATCCTGATAAATGGTCTTATGTGGGAAGATTGGTTCCCAAACTTCTTCCTATGACTGAGGCTGTCTTCTGAGACTGTTGTTTCCTTTGCATGGAATCTTCCTGGGATGTGGAGAGGCTGCATATGGTCAGCTGCAGAGCCTGGGTGCAGGATGCTTTTGGAATTCTGTACTGTGGAGCCCATGACTAAAATTAGCCCCCTGTATTAGGAGCACATGGGGCTACGCAGGGTTTGTGCTCACACACCCTGTTAACTTTGTCTCTGAATAGAGGATTACAGTTTGATCTCTGAAGCCACACTGGGACAGAGCATATCTCGGAGACTGTTCAAAGTTCTGGCTTTTGAAGAGTTTCATTCCTGTTATCTAAATACATCTGTTGCTTTTCCCTATGTCTGTGTGACAAGGGTAAGCAGAAATTCAGATTTACAATAGGAATGCTCAGGGCTGTTCTATACGTGGTGGTTACGATGAATGCCAAACCCTGTCAAGACCAGGGATGTGCTGATGACTAAAGTCATGGTTGTGGAGGCCACTTAGTGTCTTACTGTGTAGTGACCCTGGTCCACTGGCTGTTCTGTTAATCACTGCTATGCTGTGCCTTCAGATTGCTCTAGCTAGAAGAGGTAAGGATGGGGTACCCAGTAAGCTCCCTTTTTTAGAAGGTAAGGATGGGGTATCCAGTAACCTCCCTTTCTGGAATGAATGATGAAAGACAGAATTTCTTACCTCCTATGAATTCTCACTGCGTGCAGAACAAAACCCAGATTTCTTGCCATGACATTCAGGGTCCCACACACTGTAGTATCTACTAATCTCCCTGCTGTTGCTCTCCCTGTGCTGGCCTCCTATCAGGTCTTGGAGGACACAGGTGGAATCCTGCTTCTGGGTGTTTGTCTTGCTGCTACCTCTCTCCAGGGTTGGGTTTATGCTTTGCTTATTCAAGTAGTTCATTCAAGTTTCTGCTCAAATGTTGTTTCAACAGAGGACTATTTTACCTAAAAACCTATGTCTCTTCTCTCACCTCACATTCTATTTGCTTTCGGACAGTTATGGTTTGGATTAAAATGCCCCCCAAAGAACACGTGTTGAAGACTTGGCTCTCAACCCATTGTGCTGTTAGGAAATGATGGAACCTTTAGAAGGTGGGGTCTAGGGAAAGGAAATTAGGTCACTGGGCATGTACCCTTGAAGCATATATTGAGACCCCAGCCCACTCACCTCCCTCTCTCTTCCGCCATCTCTCCCTCCCAGGTTGCCATGAGATGAGTGGTGTTGCTCTACCATGTACACCCCATCATGATGATCTGTTTTGCCACAGACCCAAAACAACAGGGCCAAGGGACCATGGACTGAATATTCTGAAACCACGAAATACAACAAAACTGTTCACCTTACAAGTTGATTATCTCAGTTATTTTGTCACAGAGATTGAAAGCTGACTAACATGCTTTGTTTTTTTCTTAGAGCTTACCATCAGTTGAAATATATTTTGTGTCTGGTATCATAGGCTAAATGCTTGTCTCCCATCCCCATATTAGCTCCTGGATATCAGTGATGCAGTATTTCCAGTTCCTAAACAGTACATAATACATTGTAAGTATAGAAAAAGTATTTTGAAATAATGTCTCTGTTTGTTTACTTTCTATTCATTTTATAATTTATACCAATGAAGTTTCAACCCTGCCTGGACCATGACTTCTCGCATTCATTTAGCTCTTTTCAATTACTATTTGACTTGACTTTTCTGGAACAGTTTATGGTATGGAAAGAGTATTAGGGTTTTGGAGTCATCAAGGTCTGTTTGGAATCTCATATCAATTAATAGCTACATGAACCTGGACAATTTATTTCACCATTTGGAGCCAAAATTTTCATAATAGCTCAGTCCAAATACTGATAGCTTACTTGTGGAATTTCTCCAGGACCAGTAAGTGACAGAACCTAGGTAAAACTCCTGGTATGGTTGCATATGTAATTATAACTCAGTAAATGTTTGCCATGTTGCTTTCTTTTCTTCTATGTTCCTGCTGGTCCACTCTCTTCGCTACTTTTCCTCCTTTCACTAGTCACTTCTTTTGTGTCTCTGGCACATCTTTCCCACTTTTCTCTCTACCCTCTGAACTGTTGTTGTCTTCCAAATCTGTCCTTAGCCTTGTTCTCTTTTTCTGTTAATGTGTTCCCTGGTTCATGTCATCCATACCAATGACTTCAGCTGCCATCTACCAATTATTCCAAAATATATCATTCCATCTCAGTTCTCTCTCCTAGGCTCCTCTTACTTAATACTAATTACTAACACTATCTACACATCCCAACTTCATTTCCTATTTAACATGTTCCAATTGAATTAATTACACTATTCCAACCACTCTCCATCTTAGAGAATGGTACCATCTTCCATTTGCCCAATGGAAATCTGTGAGTCACTTTTTATCATTCTCTTTCCTAAGTCTGATACAAGTCAACCTAATATTTTCTAATTTATGAATATAATCCAAACATTTCCACTATATCTGCTGCTTCCTTAATTTAAACTCTTAAAATTTTCTCACTTATTTGAGTGTCATTGTTTTTAACTATTCTCCCATTAGGATACTGTGTCTTCTAAATAATCCTCCACAGGGAACTTTCTAAAATGGAAATATGATTGCATAGTTTCCATTTAAAAATAAAATTATTCATCATTATGTGTTATCTTCAAGATCAAGTTCCAACTCTCTAGCATGACAGACATGACTTTTTATGAACTGGTCCCATTCCCAGTTACAACTGCAGATTCTTCAGTATGCTGTGCAATTATAAGCCCTCTTCCTTTGCCAAGATTTTCCCACTGCCTGGATCACCTTCCTTCTCCTCTTCCCCTCATCCATTTAGCAATCTCTGCTTAATCCTTGTCATACTCAGTTTCAATAACATCTCTCTGAAGCTTTGTTGACCTTTTTTTAGCTGGGGCAAGTGCCCTCTTCTGGTGTTCCTGACCTTACACAAATATTCCTATAATAAGACTTTATGGATCCCTCTATATCCAGCGATTTTCCTGATTCTTGTGCAGTCCCATGGGCTGAAATATTATGTAGACATCAACTTTGATTCCCTAGCATTAGTCACAGTGTCTTGTCCTCAGTGAATGAATGGCAGGATTTGTGTTTGCTCTAGAAGAGCAAACTGAGAATGGTCTAGCTCATCTTGTGGGGTATGGGAGCTGTTGAAAAATTCAACTTTTGCCTCACTCCCCATTGTTGCCCTATTATAGTAAAGTGGTGTGAGGCTTGCTTCAGGCTTCATCCTTTTCTGTATTGATTTTTAGAACTATCTCAATTACTTTCTTCAATCAAATTTGAACTCAATTTGCTACTGAGGAAATCTATGACTCCTTGCACATGCCACTCAACTTCCATAACATGGAAGGAGCATTCTTCTAAATATTTATGGGGATTAACTTGAAGTACATGAAAGCAGCAAATGGAATGGGCTATCTTTAGGGTGTTACACTCATGTTTCTATATTTTATGCCATCTTGAAATAAAGGGACAAGTATCAGATGGATGTCTGATCATGCTATTTTGAATTATATACAGGAAGCCATAACAAAAATTATTAGTGACACTGTGAAGACATGATGGAGACTCTTTAAATAGTGGGATAGTCTTAACATACTGTAAGACTCAGAGAAGTGATCTAAGAGCCTCTCCTATGAAAGTTGGGCAAGCAGAAATGGAATTCTATAGGGTTAGAGCTTTGTTGCATGTGTTACCTTGCTGGCTCTATATGAGTTCTGTGGTAGATGAATTCAGAGTGTTGCCCTGATTACTTCTAAGATCCTCTTCTGAGATCACTGACAATCACAGATAAAGATGTCACAGCTATGATTTAAAATTCAAGAAGTCCCTGAAGGATGTTTCCACATAGGGTCTATGTTAGGCACTTTCTTGTCATCCTGGGATATAATACCTGACATGTACGATTTAAAGGTGCAGAGGTTTATTGTGGCTCGTGGTTTTAGACAGTTCAGTCCATAGTTGGCAGGCTTCAAGGCAATAGGAGCATGGTGGAAGGACTACTGCAGAGGAAAGATACTCATTCCATGGAAGTCAGGAAGCAGTGAAAGAAAACTAGAAGCTGGGGACAAGAATATGCCCTTCCACATCACACCCGCAGTGATCTGCCTCTTCTGACCATGCCTCACTTTCAGACATTGGACTTTTAGGGAGACATTTTAGATTGAAACTATAACAGGGCCCCAGAAACTATCTGGCTTAATGGCTATGGGATAGAACTGGTCAGGAGCCCAGAGTCAGGAATGTGGGCAGACCTGCATTTGATAATACTTGCAGAGCAACATATTAGGTCAACTGTTAAGTTCTGGAACACAGAGATGAAAAAGAAATGGTTGTGCCTGTAGCAGAATAACTTGGTATTACCAGTGTCTGTGAGAGAAGCTTCCAACAAAGAGATGTGACCCTTCCCTCAGTGACAGAGAGCAAAGCAGTGAGGATGTTTGGACTGGTCCCTCCCCCTTCCAATTATTGCATAAGATTGCCTGAGTGATGGGAAACCTGTTCTGCTGTCCCTACACCATAGTGCTCTAGGGGCCATCCAGAGGTTTAGAGGTACAACCACTGATGTGGTCTGAACTATGAGTGGCCCGAGAGTTATTTACGATGGAGTACTACACATACCTCTAGAAGGATAAATTTGAATCAGTTGTAGGAAAATGGATGAAGCTTGAGTCCATAAAGCTAAGTGAGATAAGTTGGACACAGAAGTACAAATTGTTTAAAGGGCAAAATGACAGATGATAGGAAATAAAAAGACAGACTTTGTGGACATGGGAAGTAGACCTAGAAATGGGAGGGTATGGCAGGGAAGGGAGCGGAAAAAAGATAAGAGGGATCAAGAAGTGATAAGTGTGTGTACCAATACGCCACGATAAATATATTTACTGGGAATCACAACATATAGTAAAAATGTTTAATAAAAATAGTTATGGGTCATACATGTAGTTGTATTTGGTAGGTTCCAAAGGCCTCCAATTTAAAATGAGCTTTTTGGAGGTCACTGTGCATACCTGACTTTCTCTGTCACAGATTCTTTTTTTCAGGTTATCAGTGAATGGTCGCTTGAAATATGAGTAATTCTTCATATACTAGTCATACCTCATGTACACTGCTATCTATCTTCTATGAGAGGTTCTAATTAAGGTGTTTTACAGCTAAGTTTCTGAATTCCCACAACAGCCTAATGAGGTAGGCATTATCATTATTTCCATTTTACACAGAGGAAATAGCAGTGCAGAGCCATTAAGAAACTCGTTCAAAGAAGGTCACACTAGAATGTGGTTAGAGGCAAGATTTGAATCCAGGCAGACTGGTTTTGAATTCATGCTGCTATTCACTATGCTATTCTAGACAGAGCAGAATTGAGTCTTACTAGCAACTGATTCCTTAATTTAAATGACAGTGACTAATATTTAATGAGTGTATGTAAGCTCCACACCAAGTCACTTTTGTTTACTATTTCACTTATTATTAACAAACCCCAATAGAATAGGTACTATTACCACTTATAAGATGCAGGAAATAAAACTTGGATAAGAGAATTAATTTGTCTTCACAAAAACAGGAAATACATAACCAGGATTTTAAATCGGGCATTTTAATACTAACACCCATGCATCCAATGCATCATATGCTTGATGGTTGGGTAAGACCAGACACCTATGAACTGTAAGGCCCTGTGTTCTCAGAAAGAGATCAAGCATCATGGAGAAGGTTAGTTCAAGGGTACTGGGTTGGTCCTGGGGAAAAGGGGGGCAGGGGCAGGAAACAACATTTTCTACCCCACAGTTACATCCAAGAATGACTGTTCAAGCACTGAAATTTAAACTTAGGCAGCATAAGTTTCTTCTGTTCCCAGCATTTAGCTTATTGACATATGTAAATTCCTTCACTCTCTCTTATTCTCATTCATTACTGCTTCTCAGGGCAATCACTCCTGAGTTAGAGCTCACTATTATGGCTAGATTATTGAGCTGGAATATCTCTCTGTAACATCTAGTCTTCTGGATGTAGACAAATTGGATCTCTGTATTCCTGAGCTCCTCTAGTTATCACATCTCATACCAGGCTCTCATTACTCTCTGGGCTCATGACACACTATTTTTCAGGCAGTCAGAAACAATAAGCTCAAACAGAACATGTACCCTGCAGCCACAGGACCTTTGCTCATGACATATCATCAGCCTGGAAGCCCATCTCCCTCTCTTTGAACCCATTTTGTTAATTTTAAAAAATCATTTCCTTGGGAAAGCCTTTCGTTGTTTCCCTGTCTTGGTCAAATATTCCAATTATGTACCTTCAAGAATATCATTATTTTGGATTGCATTCTTTAAAAGTAGAGCCTGACCTGGGGTATATATACCCATGGCTTATTGAGGGTGTTCCTTTGGGAAAACAGAAAGGGAGTGAAGGAACCAAAATAGGAAGGAGAAAGAATCACGCACGAATGTGACCCCAGGTGACTCTGGTTTCAGCTTCACGTGGAGGGGAGAACAGGCAAGTTAGCTAAGTTGCAGGGTCTTCCTTGAGACAAGTGTTGGCAGCCTTACATGTCCACCATCCTCAGGGTCTATGGGCCCTGATAGGATAGGTTGACTCCCAAGTGCTTCCTCAGATGTGGATTCAGTCCTCTGGGAAGGTCATTGGCGATCTGACTCATCAGGTGAAGACATCCCAGAATTCTGGGTGGCCACATCTGTGTTTGCTCCAACCCTAGCCTCATGACCACCAACCTTCTTTCAGGCCATCAAAGATGGAACTTGCCCGAGTGAGTCTGGATGTTAACGTGTGTGATTGTCTGATTGACATCTCTCTCTTCCATGGGAGCCTAATCTCCTTGCAGGCAGGACCTGCATCTTTGTTTGCTCTTGTGGTTTCTAGAGTGTAAAGCACAGAGCTTGTAGTTGCTGTTCAGTAAGAACCAGTTTTATGAACAAATAGATAAACAGAATGAGTGAAATCTACTTTCTGCTTTAGAAGAATAGTCTCTCTTGCTTCCAAACAACTTTTCTTGCTTCTCAGTTTTGTGATACTTTCAGTTTTCCTTCTGTCTTGACAGAATCTTTTCCCTTCCAGCTTTGTTGAATTATATTTCCCTTTTGTTTAAGAATCCTGCCTCTCAACTACAAAGACATTCAGCCTCCTGGATATTCGACAAAGGGGCTAAACATGTTCACTGGAAGAAGGATAGCCTCTTCAATAAATGGTGTTGGAAAAATTGGCTCTCCACATGCCGAAGACTGAAACTAAATCCATGCCTATTACCATGCACAAAACTAAAGTCTAAATGGATAAAAGACCTCAATATTAAAACAAAAACACTAAATCTACTGGAAGACAAGGTAGGTAGAAGTCTTGGAGACATAGGGGTAGGCAGAGAATTCATGAACAAAATGTAAACTGCATGGGAAACACTTCAAAGAATCAACAAATGGGATCTCACATTATTGAAAAGTTTCTGCATTTCAAAAGAAATCACCAACAGAGTGAAAAGAAAACCCACAGAATGGGAAAGAATTTTAGCCAGCAACCCCTCAGACAAAGGACTTATATCCAGAATATATAAAGAATTGAAAAACATCAAACCCCCCAAATTCAAAGACCCTCTCTAAAAATGGGCATCTGAGATGAACACACAGTTCTCAGATGAAGATATTCAAATGGCAAATAAATACATGAGGAAATGTTCACCATCACTGGTCATTTGAGAAATGTAAATTAAAACAACATTGAGATTTCACCTTACTCCAGAAAAAATAGCTTCCATCAAGAAATCAACTGATAACAAATGTTGGCAAGGCTGTAGGGAAAAAGGAACAATGCTCCACTGTTTGTGGGAGTGTAGACTGGTGCAACCATTATGGAATCCATATGGAGATTTCTCAGAAGACTAGGATTGGAAGTTCCATTCAATTCAGCTATTCCCCTTCTGGGTATTTTCCCAGAGGAACTGAAAAGGTCATATCACAGTCATATATGTGCATCCATGTTCATAGCAGCACAATTTGTAACAGCTAAATCTTGGAAATAACCAAGATGCCCATCAACCTCAGAGTGGATGAAAAAGATGTGGTATTTTTATACAATGGAATATTACTAAACTACAAAAAAGGATGATCTTGAGGCCTTCATATGTAAATGGAAACAACTTGGGACTATCCTCATGAGTGAAATAAATAATAATCATATTTATAAATATCACATTGTGTCTGTAGTGTAAAAAGTAATAAGAACTATAAGAGTAATAAAACCCAAAATGTGTAATTGCTATTGTAAAAAAGAGAGGAAAAGAAAGTGCTCTAAAAGATATAACTGCATGTGCACATATGTTTAAGTGTGTAAGATAGATGACCATATTACTAAGTTTTTGTTAAATTGTTAAGCAGAACTGTTTGCAGTCTCACTGTTTGAATGTCTACTTTGTCTGCTTTAATTTTATCACTTGAACAACTATTTCCAAAATGACAGTATGTAATTTATCAATTTAGTGATTTCTTAGTGTTTTTTTTTCCCCTTTGGAATTTTGTATTGTTGCCACCCTTTTTTTCTGTTTTGATTTTTTTTCTCTTTAAATAAAATTTAAAAAAGAAAAAGAATGACCAATATCAGAACTTCCAAAAAAAAAAAAAAAAAGAATCCTGCCTCTTCGTTGGTAATAAGCCAGGGTTCCCAAGGATATTGCTGAGTGCTTGTTCTCAGCAGTGGAATCAGCATGCCCTCATATCAACTCCTACTTGTTGAGAGCTTTGAAGAAAAAGACACATGGCAGGTGTTCTTTAGCCCAGTTTTCTTCATTTTCCTCAATGTGCCTTTCTGGGTATCAGTAGAAACAGTGATGATTCGAGTTGTCTTTATTTTCCTGGAAATTTCAATGGGTAATTTCTCACTCACATTTTGCTATATTCTACTTCCTTGCTTTATACTGTTAAAACTGCTGAGGGTTTTTAGAATTAATTTTTGCTAATCTGTTGATTAATTTAATTAGCTAAATCCCACTTATCATATAGACTATGAAGGATCAAGTTCCAGAAGTTATGAGATAAGAGACCACTGTGTTTGATGGTAGAGAAACTAGAGCCTAAAAGCTTTTTTAAGTTGATGGTATTGGTTACTGGGCAGAAAGAACATTCTGACAGATGACAGAAAGTTCTGAGGCACAACTGTGTGGCTTAAATCAATTACTGGATTATGCAGTCAAGTTCTAATCCAGGTTCTGCTTTGAGAAGTAAAGGTGTGTGTGTGCTCACACACTCACGTGCAAGTCTGTTTATAAATCCAACCTTGAGATTTGCATCTGTCTAAACCTGCTTTTGAATCATGCATATTTATCTCAATTTCGATAGCTTCTCCTTCCACACATCAGAACAGTGTGGCATATAAGGCAGAACTAGACCAGAGGCTCCAGTGGTTGGCTCTGCACAGCCCAGCTGGGCCACCTTGGGAATCAAGTTCCAGTTCACTCATGAAACAAAAGCATTGGAACAAAGTCTTAGATAAAGTCTTCTATGGGCACATTTGTTGTGGGTCTACTGTGTGCTGAGCACCTTTGCAGTATCTTATTGCAGTTCATTTTCTCTCTGAATTCTGCTCCAGCTGTTGTTGTCCTTGATGGATAGGCAAGGAAACTGAGAATAGCGAAATTGAGTTATTTTCCCAAGGCCACTTAGCAAATTAGGATCAGTGCCATCTGACAAGACTCCAAATTCAGTGCTAGCTATGCCCTCACTCTGGCTACATCTCACTTCATTCCAGTGCTTGCCTTTATCAGCACCGCAAGGTAGCTCTAATGGGGAGTCAGAAGAGGAAAGAGAATCTCTTCTGGATTGACCACTGCCATCTTGCTTTAAATTCCTTTCTCTACCTTATTTAATGCTGGAGCAGTGATAATCAGCACTAGTGAGAAGGAGAGTGATAGGGAAGGACAATGAATGCACAGGGGTAAGACTGGGTATATGTCCAATGACAAGCACAATGTTTACTATAGTTTATATTTTTAAGAATAATCAGTAATTAAAGATAACAATATGCAATGTATTAAATATTATTATTCTATTATTTTGTCATGTAATTTTATTTTATCTTTTTTTCCATAAAAAATCCTGCAAAAAAAGAATGAATAGTAAATAGTTTACATTAGGAATAAATTTAAAAGTTAAGCCAAGTGCAGTGTTATGGCTTGTATTTAGATGTGTTCATAGGTGAAGCTTTTTGGAGTTGGCTGGATTTAGGGTGTGTGATACTAGATTATAGGTGTGATAATTGGATTAGTAATTGCTTGGACTGGCATAGTTCTGGGTGTGTCTGAATGGGTTTACTTCCTTTATTGTATGGATGTTGGGTGTTTTGTTCCAGCAATTAGAAAAGTAACCAAGACATGCTGTCAGTTTCAGAAGGAAAGTTTCTACAATAGAAGATTCTTCACATTCAGCTTTCTCTCTGAATAAGTTGAGTCCCAGCTCTGTCCTTTCCTGATTGTGTATTCTTGGACAGTGGTCCTCTTGGTCCATTACCTACAGTTTCATCATCTTTATAAGGTTGTGAAAGCAATAGTAATTATTTCCTCGAGTTTTGGTAGGTTAGATAATACCTAGGGAAGCACACTATACACTGCAATGTGTTAAAACACATGCTTTTTATTTAGTGCTGGCCTTTGGGCTAGCCTAGTTGCTGGGACATTAAAGGCAGGACACAGTCCTGACTGATAAATGCTGTTTCCTTTATGCTTTTGTGACCAGGGTAACCTTTGCCTTGTGCATTCTGGTTGCTTCAGGTCACCTAGTTTCCTAATTCATTTCTCGTGATTAATATCACATATGAGCCGAGTTGATAAAGGGAACACTTCGCTTCCTCTCATGCACAGTGCCATTCTCCTGCTATAGTTTTTTTTTTTTTATCAGATTGCTTCCCTTACATCAGCATCCATTTGTCAGAAACTAAAGGCACAGAACAGACACATGATATAGAATATATTGCTGGTGTGGAATGACTAAGAAGCCTGACAGGCTCATCTGGCTCAGTCGCAATCAGGAGCCAGGGGGCTTGACTGACTTTGTCCAGATGTAAGTGGTGATTGTCATAGAGACTGACTTTTGTCCATTCATGATAGATCCTAGTTTTTTCTGAACAAATGACTGCCAAGCTGTATTATACCTACATGTGGTTGTGAGACTACATTCTGTGATGTAAACAAAGCAAAATGTGCAACTTCTGGGTTGTGCTCTTAGGGGATGGAGATTTTATTCAATTGTCTTATTCTCTTTCTATAGGCTGAAATGTTAGCATGATGGCAGGAGCTACAGCAGCCCCATATAGAATTGAAAACAGAAGGTGCATACTGAGACTGGCAAAAAAAAAAAAAATCAAAAGAGGCTATGTTTCCTGCACTACAGAGATGTTGCTACAGGAGGAGGAATAACATTCACTGTTCTATAGCACAGTTGAATAACTATGGTTGACAACAACCATAGTTGATTTTTAATATTTCTATCACAAAGAAATGATAAGTATTTGAGGTAATGCATATGCCTTGATCTGATCATTATATTGAATACACACATTGAAATGGCACACTGTATTCCATATACATGTACAAGTATGTTTCAGGTAAAATGTAAGTTAAAAATAGACTGCTTACTCATTGACAAGAAGAGAGAAATACACCCTATTTTATTTAAGCCTCTATTGTTTTGGCATGTGCTGATGTTACAGTTGAGATTTATAATGTCCCCCAAAAGTCTCATGTGCTCAGGAGTGGCCCTTTTGGAAGGTGATTTTGTCATGGTGGTGCTATATTCATCAGAGGATTAATCCATTGATGAGTCAATAACTGAATGTGCTGTTCAGGGGCGGGCTTGGTCAGAGAAGGTGGATCACTTGGGGCATGATGTGATTTTTTGTTTCTGGCTCTTCCCTTCCCTCTTGGCTTCCTGGCTACTGTAGGTTGAGCAGCTTTTCTTACCATTCCAACATGCCTTTCCACCATGCTGTTTCTATCTTGGAGCCATGGACTAACCATGAACCAAACTCTCTGAAATAGTGAGCCAAAGTAAATCTCTCCTATAGATTATAGGTGTCAGATATTTTTATCAGCAATGGGAACATGATTAAAGTTATTAACCTTTCTGAATTTCAGTTCTTTCACTTATAATAATAATGACACAGAACGATGTAAGACTCTAATATTTTAGGATCATATAGCTTGTATTAGTGCCACATGTTTAGACTAAGTGAAATAAGAGGTTCTTGGGTAAATGTAATATAAATGTAAATTATTAATAAACTTACTTATGTAATTTTATATGTACATAAGTATTGTTATTTGATTCTCCATTTTGTTTACTCAAATATGTTTAGGTATTGACAATCCTGAGGTTTAGCATTCACACTCTACAAAAAATTAGGTCCAAAATTTAGTGCATAATTATTTAACATAATAACTACATGTTAAAGGCACAGTTTATTTTTAAGTAGATGCCTGTTCACAGAATATCTGCATCTTTAATTTTTTTAAAACAAGTATGTTTATCTTTATTTCAATTCACAAACATGTTAATTGCATATATTTACAGGAGAAACTCCAAATCACCCTGGTTCTTTTTTTTTTTAATTTTATTTTAAAGAGAATAAAGCAAAACACAATAAAGCAAATCAGAAAGAACAATGCAAGTGATACAGGACTTCAAAACAAGACAATAGGAAATCAACAGTGTCTATCATAATGTCTTTTGTTTTCTTCAGAATAGCTGGTCCATACCTTCACACATAATAAAAATCAGACAAAACAAAACAAACTAAAACAAATCAAAACAAAAGAATGAAAGAATTATAGGACTTCAAAACAAGATACTAGGAAATCAACAATGGTTACCATAATACATCCCATTATCTTCAAGACAGCTGCCCATACCATCAGACACAATAAAATTTAATAAAACAAGACAGAGAACAAAATTACCTAACAAAATTACAAAAACAATACAAGAATTCAAAATAAGATACTAGGAAATTAACAGTGGTTATTGCCTTCTCTTTTTGGGTGTTTCTTCCTCTATCATTTTCATAATATCTATTGTGCTTTTTGGATCCCACTAACTCCTTCAGTTTTTATGCTAGGGAGATAACTTAGGGGTTCACCTGTATGAGTCCAAACCATTTCACCCTTGAGCATGATCCCAGGTGCATCCATTTACTTTCAAGAGCCTCAAGATTATCCTTCTTAATAGCTTAGCAGCTTTGCATTGTATCAAAATACTATATCTTATTCATTCTGCTGTTGATGGGTAAGTTACCCTTGCTTTTTCTGGTCTCCTGTCATGTAGAACAATTGTTTTCTCACCTTTGATTTTCAGTCATGAATTTCTTTTTGAATTAAATATGTTTATTGTATACAGTATAGTGATGGATCTTGTTTCTTGATCCACTCTCCCTATGTTTCGTTTAATTGGTGAATTGAGGCCATCTACATTAATGGTTACAGCTGGCCTGCATTGGTTCACCTCTGCCATACTACCCTCTTGCCATTGGCCCTTTGTTCAATTGCTGTCTTGTTTGGAAATTCCCCTCAGCTGCTGTTCCTGGAACCAAGGTCATCTTTACCTCTGTCTAGAACATCCTTTGGCTCCTTCTGTAGGGTTGGTTTGGTGGTCACAAATTCCTTCAGTTGTTCTTTATCATGGAAGTATCTTATTTTTCCATCAATTCTGAAAGGTAGTTTTGCTGGATACAACAATCTGGGTTGGAAGTTGTTTTCTTTTGGGATTTGAAACACTTCACCCCAAACTCTTCTTGACTTGATAATTTGTGTTGAGAAATCTGTCATAATTCTGATGGAGTTTCCTTTATAGATGATCTGTTTCTTTTCTCTAACAGCCTTTAATATTCTGTTCTTGTGCTGAATTTCTGGGATCTTGATAATTATATGTCTGGATGTAGATTTACTTTGGTTATGGCAAGTTGAGTTCTATATACCTCACTTACCTGCATGCCAGATCCTTTTCCCATGTTCAGAAAGTTTTCTGCTCTTACTTCTATAAATAGTTTTTTTATGTCATTTGTGTTGATCCCTGCTTTTTCACTGATACCTATCACTCTTAAATTATTTTTCTTTGCATCTTCTTGTAGCAGTTGAATTGTTATTTCCTGGTTCCTTGTTATTTTTAAGTGATATTTCCTTTCATGATTGCTAGTTGCAATCCTGTCTTCAAGGTCTGAAAGTCTATCTTCAGTCTCTTTCAAGTGGTTTTGCCATCTTTCAATTGAGTTTTTAATTTCCTAGATATCTCTTTGAATCTGTTTCATGCATTGTAATTCCTTCCTATATTGTTCATTCAAGATTTTCATAATTTTCCAATGCTCCTCTTTGTGGTTTTGTTTTGTTTTTGGTACCACAGATCAAACTCATGACCTAGCACTTGCCAGGCAGGTGCTTATGCCACTGAGCTAAATCCCTGACCCCAACTCCTCTTTTTTTTTTTTTAATCTTCTTCATGTCTTCTTTAGATATGTTCAGCAATTCTTTCATTATGTTCATAGATTTTTCTTTTACCTGAGACATTATTTCTGATCTGGTTACTTTTTCAATCTCATGAAGTTATTTCTTTACTACAGTTGCCATCCTATTGGAGATTTCAGGTGTGTGACTTCCATTTTCTTCCATGTTTATACCTTCCATACTTGTTCTATATGACGTGGAGGTCTGCGATTATTTTTGCTTCTTTGTCTTGGCATTTTCCTGGGTTCTTCCCAACAAACCAGTTGTGGGGTCCCAGGCACTTTCCATGTTGGCTGCCCCTCTGCAGTATAGGGTTATGGGCCAGGTACCTGGTTTCTCTGAACCCAGGTTCTCAGGGAGGTATCAGGGGATGGGGTAGGTTTCTCCAGATCCATGCAGCTACACTGAGGCTTCCCCAGTGGCAAAGGGTGTGTGGTGGTGGGGCTGCTTCTTCTCTCATTCTGTGTGTCTACACAGGGACTTCCCCAATAATGGCAGGCAGCCCAGGGTGTGTTTGTCTGATTCTCCTGGTGGTGCTGGTTGCCCGAAGGGAACAAGGGTCTCCAGTAGCAGCCTGTCAGTGCATGAGACATATATGGCTGTTTCTTTCTGCCACTACTGGTTACCTAAGGGAGGCAAGATTTCTAACAGCAGCAGCATCATGCAGAGGTAGGTCTGGCCCACCATGGTTCTCTTTTAATACATCTATTATGTGTGTCTGTATTTCTTTTCATTTATTCATTAAAAATATTACTGGTTTTGTCAGGAAACTCACAGTCTACCTGAAAATTGTAGAAAAAGCCAGATAATGTGTTAGTGTAGCTATGACAAATATTGATTTTCTAGGCCTTCTTAAAGCTCTTTAGTATACTTATTTTGAGAAGGGGTTCGTGGGAGACTGAATTCATCAGGATTTCTGAGATATGTCCTCACATCTTATTTTCTTAGAAGATCTGCCCATGTTTTTTAGAATCCTGTATAAACTTAAGTGGGCAGCTGGTTTATGTGACTATTTAAGGTATAAATCTGGGGTGGCATGAGAATTTGCATTTCTAACCAATTTTCAGATAATTCCATAGTTGGTAATATTGGAGTAGCTGACCTCCCTCTTTAACTGACCAT
The DNA here is from genome assembly GCA_004027455.1 of Hydrochoerus hydrochaeris. NCBI lineage: Eukaryota > Metazoa > Chordata > Mammalia > Rodentia > Hydrochaeridae > Hydrochoerus > Hydrochoerus hydrochaeris. The sequence goes on from PVLA01001044.1 coordinate 80,612, forward strand.
TTTATTTTATTTTATTTTATTTTATTTTATTTTATTTTATTTTATTTTATTTTATTTATTTTTTAGTAGCGGGGGTTGAAATCATGACCTCGTGCTTACCAAACAGGTACTTAATGCCACTGAGCTAATCCCCAGCCCCTAATTGACCATTTTAAAGGAGGAGAAAAATGTGCCCAAAGGTGTGCCAACAATTTTCTCAGCCTTTGTTAAAAATCACTTTACCCCTGCTAATTAAAAGACCCCAAATTGAGTATTAAGTCAATGGCTTCAAATTGAGTGTGGGTTCTCTTCTTCCCAGAATAAACATAGACTCAAGATTAAATTCCCAAATAAATGATATTTTAAGATATGAGTGAATGTAAAGTGAAATAGAGATGAGTTGTTAGCCTTTCTTTTTTTTTTTTTGTACCAGGGATTGAACTCACAACTTTGTGCTTGTCAGGCAAGTGCTTGAACCACTAAGCTAAATCTCTGACCCCTTAGCCTTTCTTTTTTTTAAAAAAAAAAAGCTAAAAATTTTTTATTTTTTTAACACAAACTTTACTCTTTTAATCATTTTAAGCATGCAATTCATTAGCATGAAGTATGTTCACATCAGTGTGCAATCAGCAGTACATCCATTTGCATTTATTCATCATCCCTAACAGAAACTCCACACCCCCCAAACAATAACTTCCCATTCATTTGTTTCCCAGCCTTTGTAAGCTCTATTCTAGTTTCTGCTTCTATGAATTTGCCTCTTTTAGGCATTACTTGTACTTTTGTGTTTGGCTTCTTTCATTTAGCATAATGTCTCAAGTTTCACTTACATAGTAGAACATGTTAGAATTTTATTCCTTTTTAAAGTTAAACTATATTTTTTGTGAATACCACATTTGGTTTATTCATCCACTGATTGACACTGGGTTGTTTCACCTTCTGGCTACTTTGAACAATAATGCTGGTATGAACATGGGTGACCATGTATGAATTCTTGATTTGTTGTCAAAGCAGCAGTTTTGACCTCTGTCTGCATAGGGCATCCATGTTACTCTGGGATGAAGCAGAACATGGGGACCCGCCTGCAGTGTTTCTGTTGGAGCTATGCTTGGAATTTTGGATGCTTCAATGGTGCCTAGACACAACAGCTGGTCCCTGGCACAGCTGTGAGAATGTTCACAGTGTGCTGCCATCTCCTCGCTTTGCAAAGAAGGACTTTAAGGGACAGTGTGATCATGAGGGGGGTGACCTTGGGGTGTATGGGTATAGCAAGAATTTGTGCAAATGAATTACTGTCTAATCCTATACAAAACATAACTCCTGATCTTCCTAGACTGGATAGAAGGGCACCTCAGTTTGCTGAAGAGAGACTCAGAGGTTGGACGCTCGGAGCTGGAGGTCACAGCATTCCATGACCCTGCCCTGTAAGAGCTGTGTATGTGTTTGGCTGATAATCCTTCTGTCTCTCAGTGCTGGCTCCCTGTGGTAGCAGCAGAAGCTGATGACTTTGAAGCTGTGTTACAGCAGAAGAATGCCTAAAGAGTGTGACCATTGCTCTAGCCTCTGAGAAATGCAATCATGAGGATTCTCACTTAGGTCACTAACCTCCAAAGACACAGCTCCCAAGGCCTGCAGTTTTTATACTGGCTGCCAATGAATTTTAGAATCAGTGTCAACGTAGAAACCACTGCATGGCCTTGGAGACTCTTGTGCTGATCCTGCAGTCTGAGAGATTAAATTCGAGTATGATGGAACTTTGACTGTCTCTAAATTTCAGACAATGTCAGCTGAGGATAACATACACAGGTGTTCTCCTCTATCCTTGGTTTGGGGTTCTATCCTTTGAGTTTTAATTATTGAGTAGAAATTCAGATTCTTTTATGTGTTGTGGTTTTAAACCTGCTTCTACTGCCTTCTATACTTATAAAAGAACTTAATTAAATACTCTAAGAAAAAATAATGATGTTGGGTTGTTAGGAGGAACAAAGGTCTTATGTTTAAAGTTTCAGTTAACTGCACAAATAAAAGTTTATAGAATAAAATAGCTAAAAATTCAGTAGCTGCTGTCCAATCCTCACCCCATCTGACCCCCACCAGCTGCACACTCTGTTCAGTGGGTTCCTAAAAAAATTAAGTAGTTCTTTAATTGAAAAAAAAAAACAAAACTGCAATCCCAGTGCCTTAGCCTAGGAAAAAGCCTGGGGAAAGCTCAAGTGCTACAGCTTAAATGGCAGATACAATGCCAACACAGCCAGGGTGAAGGAAATAGGTGTTGTGGTAAGAAATAGAGCGGGACTTGCCAGAGGTGTGTAAGTTGGCTGCTGCTTCCTAAATGGAGTGTGCCCATTTCCCAGCCCACGGTGTGGCTCTAGATAAGATACACAGAAGCACTATCCTGCCACCATCCATCAGAAGGATGAGTGAACAAGGAATTTATTTGTTGTCCCTTTCCTTTCTAGTATCCTCTCATAGCTAAAGTTTCCCCTAGGATGTGTTCCTGTCCCTATCCTCACTGCTGGACTCCTTAGCAGCTGCTAGAGAAGTTAGACCCCAGAGAATGGTACCCCATTGGCAATGGCAGGAAGAGCTGGCCATTTGCCTTACCTGGCAGAACCAGTTTGACATAATGGCAGCAGGTTGGCAAACCAAGCAGCAGAAATCTGGAAGATAGCTAAAGCTATAGAAACTGATGTAGTTCAGAATGCGGGTTTGAAAGAGATGTGGTAAAAATCCAAGCAATACAAAAGAGAATACAGTAAGTACATTTCCTTTCTGGTTGTTTTCTCTATTATATTTATAGAGTTATCAATCACCTCCATTGTATAATTTCAGAATATTTTAATAATCTCCAAAAAAGAAACCTGTGTCTATGAATAGTGACTCCTTATTCTATTCTCCCACTTATGGATCCAGAAATCACTAATATATTTTCTGTGGATTTGCCTATATGTCTCTTCTGGACTTTTCATATAAATGGTATCATTATAATATATGGCCTTTTGTTTTTAGCTTCTTTCATTTAGCACAGTTATCATAAATTTTCAAGAGTCATATATGTTAGAATATGTATCAGGATATCATTTATTTTTTTCTGTGTGTGTGTGTTGATGAGGATGAAACCCAGGGCTTCATGTATGCTAAGCATGTGATCTACCCATGGAGTTACATATCCAGCCTCTTTATTTTTACTATGGTAAAATATACATCATGTAGTATTTATCATTTTGACCTTTCCTAAGTGTAGAGTTAAGTGTCATCAAGTAGATTCAGTGTTGATTACTGAATGATCAGTATCATTATTTTCCAAAACTCTTTTATTTTCTCAAGCTCAAACTTTGCATTCATTAAACATTAGTTTCTCCCCCCACTTCTGCCAGTTCCTAGTGACCATCATTCTGCTTTCTGTCTCTATGAATTTGACTACTTTGATATCTCGAATAAATGGAATTAGATAATATTTGTCCTTCTGTGTTTGGCTTATCCCACTTAGAATAATGTTTTTGAGATCCACCTATTGGTGATATATATATATATATATATATATATATATATATATATATATATAATTCATTTTTATGTTTCAGTGGTATTCTATTGTACATATAAACTGTATTTTGTTTACCAATCTGATAACAGCCACTTGGGTGATTTCCACTTTTTGGCTTTGTGAATCACATTTCTATGAACACTGGTGTAGAGCTATCTACATGAGTTCCTGCTTTCATTTCTTTTCATTGTATATGTAAGAAAGAAATTAAGTCATACAGTAATTCTATATGGTTTTGGCAGTTATATATGACACTGTAGGAACCACTACGCTGTCTCCCGTAGTGGCTGCACCACTTTACATGCCTACTAGCAAATCACCAGGGTTCCAACACTTGTTAATTTTTTGTTTTTGTTATAGTAGCTCTCCTAATAGCTTGGTAGCAGTATCTTGTTTGGTTTTGATTTGCATTTCCCTAATGACTAGTCATGTTGAACATCTTTTCCTCTGCTTATTGGCTTTGGGTATATATAATTTTTTTGAGAATTACCTGTTTCCTGCCTATTTTGTAATTGAGCTGTTTGCTAGGTTTGTTGTTAAGTTAAAACAAATGTTATTTTAAAAGTCTGTAATCCTAACATTGTTGAGGCCTTTCTTGGCCATTTGCCCTACTTGTTACTTTCCCCTTCCTCCTGTTAGCCCTGTGTCTTAGTTTGTTCAAGCTGCTATAATACACAGATACACAATACATAGATTGGGTAATTTGTCAGTAACAGAATTTTATGTCTTGTGGTTCCAGAGACTGGAAAGTCCAAGTTGAAGGCATTAGCAGGTTCAGTGTCTAGAAAGCCTTGCCTTCCCTTTAAAATGACACTGTTGACGTGTCCTCACCTGACAGAAAGAGGAAGAGCTCTGTTGTATCCTTTTTGCTAGGTCAGTAATTCCACATAGGTGGGCTCTGTGCTTGTGAGTTAATCACTTCCTCAAGACTCCATCTGTTAATGCTATCACACTGGTGATTAAATTTTAACATGATTTTTGGGGAACACATTTGGGCCATAGCACAGTTACAACTTTCATTAATACTTCACTACCACCTATCTCTGTTCTTTAGGAAGCATTCCCTGATTAGTCAAATATAGCTCTCTACTGCCTTTTTATCTTCCTTCTCCGTTCCCTAATTCCAGGTGACTCTTCTAACTCATTCTTTTTTTTTTTTTGGTACTGGAAATTGAACTCAGGACTTTGCACTTGACAGGAAGGAGTTTATGCCACTGAGCTATATTCCCAGTCTTTTCCAATTTATTTCTTTAACTTTTTTGACTTCAGGACTTATTTCTAATGCAAAGCAATTCTGAATCAATATGAACCTTCATATTAAATTTATAGTCAACTTAATGCATCTAGGATTTACTAACATGATCCTTCGTTTTATTTTCTATGTCTTTTTCTCCTTTAGATAGTTTGTGTATTGGCTAACGGAAGATAGAAACTAAATGAATGACCCCTAGAAAAATTATTTCCATATTTAAAAAGTGAACTCACCCTATAGATGTGAAATAGTATCTCAGTATAGTTTTGATTTGCATTTCTCTAGTAACTGATGATGTTAAACATCTTTTCATATGCTTATTTGTATCTTTTTTTGGAGAAATGTCTATTTAATTCTGTTGCCCATTTAAAAAATTGGGATATTTGTCTTTTTATTATTTAGTTGTAAGTGTTCTTTATATATTCTAAATATGAGTTCCTTTAAGATATATGGCTTGGAAATTTTTCTTCTGTGAGTTATCGTTTCATTTTCTTAATGGAGCCCTCTAACACACAACAGTTTTTTAATTTTGATGAAGTCCAAATTATTCTGTTTTGTCACTTGTGCATTTGGTATCATATCTGAGAAACCACTGCCTAATCCAACACCATGAAAATGTATTCCCATATTTTTTCCTAAGAATTTTACATTCCCGTCTCTTAAATGTAGGTGTATGGCTCATTTTGAGTTAGATTTAATATTTGATATGAATGAGTTGAATTTTTAAACATATTTTTTATAAACAAGAAGTTTTAAAAAATTATATCTGTATGGAATACTTCTTCCCTTAGTTTTAATTCATTTTCCTTCAGCAGAGATTTGTTCATTCATTCATTCATTTGGAGAGTATTACTTGAACAATTTTTGTGCCCAGCTCAAGCATAGAATTCAAAGGGGATTTCTGTTTCCAATAAGCTGACAGTAGAGGAGAAAGAAGAAAAAAAAGAAAACCAATAATTATTATGTGCTACAGCAATAGGAGAGTTGCTTAATGTGTCTTGAGGACACCAAGAAAATGTTTCTCTGGGAGAATAATGATTAACTCAAGTGCTGAAGCAGAAGGTAAAGTTTGTCAGGTGACAAATGTAGGGAGAGAGTGAATACAGGTGGATGGAAGGCAAGTAAAGAAGGCCACGGAGCCCGTGGGGCGGCATGATGGATGTGCAGTCATGAACATGCAGTTGTTGTCCTGAGAAGCATCATGCTGGGGAATTGTAATTCAATTCTGGTAGTGAAAAGCAAAGTGGAAGACCTTGTCACAGAGGTTTCCGCTCTAGCTCAGATGAGATGTTAGGACAGGCTCAGCTCAGTCAGAGGTCATGGAGATGAAGCAGGGAGGTAGATTCGGAGAATATTCTGGATCTTAGGCCCTGGGGTTGATCCTCATTATTGAAAAGAAAAATATTTTGGAAAGTGGAATCAGTAGGAGCTGGTGATTGATTAGATTTGGGCAATAAGAAGATGCCTGGGACAAGAGCTCTGGGAACCTGGGAGCTCTAGGAGTGTGGTTCTCAAAGACAGTGAATCTGCTAGGGTAAGCATCTTCCACTTTAAGTCACCTTGGATCAAATTCAAGGCTTTCAAAAGGCTTTAAAGAGAGTTAAATATTCTTTCCTCAAAGTCCAATTCAATTCCATTTCAATCATGAAATAGGAGAGTTTCCTTTATTATTATTAAAATGTTAGTGAATCTAGCTGCATTTTCCCCTCTCTACTTCATCACTCCCATCCCTCTCCTCATATTCTTTTGCAAATTTTTGTTGAACTTGCCCATTGCCACTGGTGAGGAACCCAGAAGCCCTGATTCCCAGCACTGCCTTTTCCCACTGACTATTCAGTAGTGTAGCTGGATGCAGCTCTGGCTAAGTGTGGAGGTTCCTCCTGACAGTGAGGAACTTGCCAGCTCTTGTATATGCAGAATTTGCCTTCCTATTGGTTCCCTAGTAAGAATGTTGCATAAAACCAGCAGATGCCTTGGAGGAGAAAATACTGCTTATTAAAATAGGAAATGCAGATAATTGGCCTGCTTCTTTTCATCTGCCAGTGGGGGCCTGAAAGCAAGTCACCACTGAGTGCAGCTTTTTCCTCAGTGCAGCTGTGACTCTCAGCACCAAGTGTCTGTCCTCTGAAAGTCAGGAACCCACTGATCTGAGCTGTAAAAACTGGTGGCTAAAGACAGCGCAATGCAATATGTCATCCAAGAGGCTTTACCTAATGTGCCGTTTGGCCAATGGGGTTGTTAGGATGGTGAACCAGCCAGGTGTTTTCTGCTGCTTTTTCCTTGCTGTGACCTAGCATCTCAACAGGAAGATGATAATGGACATAGGTACCTCATCCTCCTGACAGGTCCAGGAAACCAAAGTGAGCCAGAGAGTCAATTAGTGGGTGTTTTCTTCACTAGACTATAAGTTATCTGAGGATAGGGCAGTTAAGTTTATTTGCATGTTTCCTATAGCACCTAGCATAGTTCTTTTCTAGGAAAAAAACAAATTCAAATTGACTCACCTAACTTATCTTCTTCAGAGGAGGCTGAAGTTTGGCTGCATTCCTCTTGCTGAACTCATTCTTGGGTGAACTGATAGGGCTTTAAGCGTGCCTTAGGCCATGACTTTCCAGGATTTCTAGGGGGGACAAGCATAGGATCATCTCCCTGGCATCTAGGGAGACAGGAGAATCAAGAAAAAAAAAAAAAAGAGGAGCTGGTGAGCTATCACCTAGATTACTTTCACCTGGTGACCCTGAAGGGCTGGCTTCTCTCCCTGGGGCTCTGGGAAGTAGTACTGGTTTACTGGTTGCTTTGTTGTTCTGACTGTTCAAAAGAGTTCCTCTTTGAGCCATCCGCTCAGGTGCCAGAATCCTTCACAGCTTGCTCTGTCCACTCACCAGGCTGGGATGGGCACAAATCAATAATAGGCAAAGAATCATAGCCACTGGATATGAAAACCCAGCAGGATGTCTGGCCCAGGTGACTCTCCACAAAACAATCTGGAGAATTCTTAAGGAAATGGAATTAGAGCTTTAAAAAGGCTTCCTGAAAACCAAGAACTATAGTTTTTAAAGAAATTTAATTCAACAGATGGATTTTGAATGCTTATTATTATTTTTTAAAAAAACCTTATGCTGAATGCTATGAAGAGAGTGATAGGTGAGTTATACCCTCCCCCACCAAGGAGTTTGAAAGGTACAAATAACTAGACATGGTACAAAGGAGGATGACATAAAGGCTCACACGTTACTACTTTCTTCCTACTTTGTATTGTCTTTAGGATGTTGTCTTAATTACTTTTCTCTCATTGCTGAGGCACTACACCCAAAGTTAGAGGGGGACAGGTTTATTTAGCTCACAGTTTGTAGTGGTTTTAGTCCATCATTGGCTGGCTGCAAGGCGGAGTGGCATGGCAGAGGGGCATTGCAGAGGATAAACATTTCATGGCTGGCATAAAGTAACAAAGCAAGGGATAAGACAAGTCTCTTTCTGTCCCTTACATTGTATCCAGGCTACTGGGATTAAAGCAGTGCCAAAGCAATGAGTGAATTTAATAATCACCCACTTTTAACTTGAGCATTGCACCGTGAATGAATCACACATTAGATTCAGCCCCACCTATGACTGCATGTGGCTTTGGGGGAACATCAGATACAAGCCATAACAGAGAATCTATTAATTCTCAATAACAGATCAGAGATCCTTGATACATGAAGTGCTGTTTAAACTCAGATCTGTGAGATGAGAACAGTCTCAGCACTGATGAGGGAAAACATAGGTAAAACACTGGGCTGGGGATCAGTGTGTGTAGACCCATGTGGCTTGAAAGATGTCATGGAGATGTAGTTGGAAAGTGGCTGTAGGTGGAAAAGTAGAACTGCAGACCTAGTTTTAGCAAGAGGCATACTTGAGTTTTAAGGCTTCTTACATTGCTTTTAGCTATGTGACCTTCAGGCATCTTCAACATAAAAAGAGGAATGTTGCAAGGACTGGGAACAATGTATGTGACGGGCCAGTGGGGCATGGTGGCCTCCCACTGCAGGTGTGCTGCCTGCATAGACAACCAGAGCAGCATGGTTTGTCTCTGTGTCTGTCTCTCTGGGCAGGGTGAGGTACTGGGGATTTGCACTGAGCTATATCCCCAGCCCATTTTTATTTTTTATTTTGAGACAGGATCTCGTTAAGTTACTAGGTTGCCCAGACTGGACTCAAAGTTGGAATTCTCCTGTTTCAGCTTTCCAGAGTACTGGGATTACAGGTGTGCACCACCATGCTAGGTTGCACACCTGTATTAAGATATTTGCTGTTGAAAGAGTTTATGTGTGTGTGCGCGCGTGTGAGTGTAAACTGCCCCAAGAATGAATTGTGGCTGAACTGCAGCCCTGAGCACATATTCTCATGCAACATTCTAGGAATGAAGGTGCTCTGTAAGGGTGCTGGAGCACCGAACAGAAGGGCCACCGAGTCGCAGTGTAGGCCAAGGAGTCCTGTGGAGAGGGTGGCTTTCTGGAGTGGGTGGACTTAGCAGAAGGGAGTGTATAGGGTGCTGGGTACTGGTGAGCTGTCCACCCAGTTCTTAGGAATGAGTATCTTATACACCTGCTGTGGGGCCAGCTAGCAATCCCCAGAGCAGACAAGCTATAGAAGTCGTAACTGCTGCAGAGGTGTCTCACTGCTCCCACGCCTCAAGAGTGACAGGCCTAGGCCTGGACCAATTTTGAAGATTCTTTGGGTACTCAAGCTCCCCTGGAGGTCCTGTTGGGGTTGCATCATGGGCCAGCTTCTCCCATTTCCACCTCCAAACCTTTCCTCCCTGGTACTATCATGAGCACTCTTCCAGGGGTCTGATGCCTATCTGCCTAGTACCCATTTTAGGAGCCCAATTTCGATATCCAGATAATACTCTGCAGCTTGGCCAGAGGGCTGTGATCGAGGTGTCCCTGAACTCACCTTCAACTCTCTTAAAGACCAGGTATGCCAGAGCTGAGTGTGTACCTCTGTGTGTGTATGTGTGTGTGTATGCGCGTGCACATGTGCATGTGCGTGGTGGAAGTAGCTGCCCCACTGGGAGGAGGGCATGGGAAAGGAGCAGAGGGTGGGGCCAGCTGGGCTGAGGCTTAGTGTTGGGGAGGAAGGAGATTTAGAGTGAGAGGAGGACACTTCAGTCCTTCAGCAGCCTCAGTCTTTATAAGATCCATTCCTGGTTTCGATGGCTATAAAAATATTGTGCCTAGTTATAAATATGAGAATGTTTCATCAAAGTGATTTTTTTCCTAAGGTATGCTTCTTAAAAATAAATTTTGTATTTAAAATATATGTGATATTATGAGATTCATTTAATATAGTAAAATGGTTATTATAGTGAAACCAATGAACATAAACTTCAGGTTAGGGAAAAATGAAACTGATTTAAATAAATAGAGCATTATAAGGGAAAAAGTATGTCTGAAAGGACTGGGGGGTGTGCAAAATGGAGAGCCTAACTTCTTTCAGCCCCACCAGGTGAGATGACTCCACTGGGATTTACTTTCTCTAGTTTGGATTATGTAAGAAACCAGTTACTCTTCATTCCTCTTTATAAATATTAAGTGATGATTTGAAAAGCTGAGACTGCCCTTGGAAGCGTGTCTTACCTTGGGCTGGTGTGAAGCTGGGAAATCTGGGTGATCTGTTCTACAAGGCCCTCCCACCCGCTTTGTGCTGAGCAGTTCTTGGGAGCCCAGGAATGCTCTTGCACACCCGGGACAGGAGGACTCAAGTCTGACAAAGTATCTCCAGGTTGTCTGGCTTGCTTCTGCTTGAACAGACTCAGTACTTAATTTCCATTGAGCTTTCCTAGTGCCTGACCAGGGCCTGCTCTCTGTGCTGCCCTGGCTGAGTTCTCATAGCCAAGCAAAAAGCCCAGACTCAGCAGGGGACTGGCACCTGTGGTAGGTGACATTCTTCCTTAGATTTGGAGAACCTTCTATCAGAAAGTGTCAGATCTGGTCCTGAAAATACACGAAACCTCTTACCTTATTTCTTCTAATTTCTAGGGCAGTGAAGATGCTGTACGCGTCTTTGAGGGGGAAATGACAGGCTCAGAACTCAGTTTTAGAAAGATCAGGCTTTGTGTTCTGGAAAGCTCTGGCAGCAGTGGCAGCAGGGTACTTAGGGGAGGGAGGCCAGCCTAACTGGTGGTGCTAGGGGGCTGAATTAGAATGGTGGCAGTGGAAATGGATGAGGAATCACTGGAGACGCACCAGAGGCAGGATGAGTGGGAGGTAGCAGTGGCTTGGATGGAGAAATCTGGTTTCAGTCCCTGAGGTGAGGCTGCTGATAATGCTGTTAAAGGAAACTGGGAAGTCAATTCTCATAAACCCTGTGACACAGGCTTCAAAAATAGAACTGGTTTCAAATTCTATCCATATTACTACTAGCTGTGTAAGTGCTGCTGGATGTACGAGTCATGCCATGGAGTAGGATTTGTTTCTTAATATGTGAACTCTGGGATGATAGCAATTATTTTATTGAGTTATTTCTTGCAAAGAATAAATGAGGAAACATCACAAGGCATTTACGAGAGACCTGCACAGCAACGAGCACTCAGTGAGTGGTAGCGACCATTTAAAGTATCATTAGTGCCATTTAACAGCAGGCCCAGCCTCTGCAGAGGAGTGAAGCATTCTAGTTACGCTACTCAGAGAGGAGTCAGAGTTCAGGGTCTGCGATGCTTGGAAGGCCAGCTCTCTGAAGCACAGAACAGAGTCAGTTTACCAAACAGTTCAGTGGAAATCATTTTCTTCTTCTTATTGCTATTTTAACAGGAGCTGAGATTTTTATAAAGGAGATTAGATTGTAATGGGATTTATTATTGATTTAAAATGAAAAGTGCAACAATGTTACTAAGCATCCAGGCTGTTTCCAAATTTCTGCTTCTCCAATCTTGGGATTTTGGTCTTACTGTTTCAGAGCTGCAGGATTGCTGCTATAAACCAAGAGAGGAATAGAAGCAGGAGGAAATGAGACATTTTTTGTTAGAGCAAAATATCTTTATTGAGAGAAAAAGTTTCTGTCTGAGAGAGAGAGAGAGAGAGAGAGACAGACAGACAGACAGACAGACAGACAGACAGAAGGGGTCCCCAGGGGGTTGTCCAAGATTCTGATAAGGGGGAGTCCAAGAGATGTAAGGAAAAGGAGCAAGGGGGAGGGGCTTAAAAAAGAATTAAGAAATAGCATATACATTACCAGCTCCCCATGATGAATGTAGTCATTATGTACTACAAACATGTACTGATAAAAAGAGAAAAAAATGATTGATGCTATAGCATAAGGCATTGAATAAATCTATATTCATGACAGAAATTAAAAGAAGAGGGATGGCAGCACCACTGAATTCACTATCTTTCTCTTTTCTTAGGCAAGAAAAAAATTTCTGGAAGACCCCATTGAATTTCATTAGGCAGAATTAGGTCACATGGTCATGCCCTTGGATTTACAAAGACTGGGAAAGAAGAACAGGCTTGCCTGAAAATTTTTCTGTAGCCTAATGGGAGATTTTTGTGTTGCTGAGATTTTTGGCATCTTACAGAATTTTGGTTGATTTATCATTTAGTAGATCAATGAACATCTTTGTGGATGAGTAGGTAGGTAGTCACTCTGTTTCCTAGGAGATAGAAAACTGCTGAAATGCTGAGATGATTTTACCTTTTTGGTTTCCCATGGCCTACAGCAATTTTAATTCTCCCTGCCCCCAGTAAATAAGTAGAAGATCTCTCCAAATGGGTAATAACTAAAGACACTGGTAAGTTCAAGACTGAACTTTACTGTTGCTTTCAGTTTCCCTCTGAGTTTGATTGAAGGTGTCATTGCACAGGAAGCAGCGCTTACAGGAACAGGCAAAGAAGCTTGCTGCCCTGCGTGGGAAAGGGCTGAGCTGCCCTGATTAGTAGCAGTCCACATGCCCATAACCCCGATGGCAGGCAAGATTCAGGCTCTTTCCTGCAGTGAAAAACACTTTTGATCCTCTACAATTTGGTGACAGATAACTTAAACATTCACAGATGTCCACACAGTATAAGCATCAATTCCTTGTGATAAAGTGAATTAGAAAAATGAGAGTATTCAATGTGATATTCACTCACTTCAGACTTATAATAATAAATCATAACCTTAAACACTTCTGTAATGACACAAAGGGCCTGAATCAGTGCAGTTAACCACAAATAATTTTTTTTGCAGAAGAAAAGCATTCAAAAAAATGTCAAAAAACTGGAAAATGGATGGTGGTGATTGTTGCCAACAGGCACTCAGCTTCTCCAGCCAGAAACCTGGAGGGTTGAGCCTTTCTTTTCCTTGCTTGCTACACGTGATGGCTCTAATTCTTTCTTTTCAATGTTGCTTTATTCTGTCTGTTTTTCTTCACTGCCTATTCACCACTCTAAGGTAAGTAAGAATTATGTTCTCTCACACCAGAAATAAGCACTTAGCATCCATTCTGCCACCCACCAATCTTGAATATGGCCAGTCTTTTCAAGGTACAAAGAAATTTTCAGCAAAGGTCAATGATCTGGCTTTCTTAGATAAATGATCATGTTGCTTGGTCACAAAGTACCAAGCCATACGTTTTGAAAAACAGAAATGAGTATTATCTCAACAATATTCCTGCATAGCTTAAACTATCTCACTCTTCCACAAAATAGTCAATATTCTCCCCTTGTGGTAATCAAAGATAAAAGAATTGGGGTTTTACAGCCTCAGGATTTCATGGGAAATGGCCATCTTACATTAGTGTGAGCTTTCCAAGGTGAGGTTACTTATGTCTTATTAATATAGTCTTGAGGTAATTTGCACTGATTCAGCACCTTATGTGGGACACTTTAAGGGGTAAAAAGGGGACATCTCAGTTTTCAAGGAGGCCACAGCCTTGGGATGGAAACAGACAATAACAGATGGCTGCATTGCAGGTTTGTGTGCTAGAAACAGAGCAAGATGGTCAGGACTCACTGAGCAGGAGCATTGCTGAGCCTGGAATGCACAGGGAAGCCTTCCCAGAGCTGGAAAATAAAGATGTGAATTTTAGAACCCATCTCCTCCCTTTTTACATTCTAGCTAGGAATGTAATCAGTGTGGAAAGCACTGTGGTTCAATAATCTCATTTTAATTTTTATTTGCATTTTCCTGGCTACCAGTCAGACTGAGTTCATGTTCATTGAATTTGTACATTTTCTCTCCTGTGTATTGTCCATGCCTTCTATTTGTCGAAAATCTCAGCATTTTTATTTAAAGCCAGAGCCCTTTGTCCGTATTCATAACCAAAGCAATTAAAACATAATAGCTAGGTCCATTAAAACATTTCTTTTTATCAGTGATAATACTGAGGCCCTTACAACAGGTATTTATTCCTACAACCAAGAGTATAATCATTATGGTAAGCCCTTGCCAAACTTGTTTCTCATGTACCTTAATTGTATCTTTTTATGATGTGGCTTTTGTGAATAACAGACATTAATGAATAGCTGTACTTAGTGAATATGATGAGTGTTCTATGTTAGTGAATATTATTAAGCATCTTATGAAATGCATTGATAATCAGTGTCTTCAGATGACTATTTGGTGCTTCAAATTTTAATTGTCTGCCATTAGCTTTTAAGAAGAAATTAATTTTCTTGTATAAACTACTAATTATTCTATATGTAGAGTACATTCTTTAAGGCAGATCTGATGCTTAATAACCATGTGTTTAAAATTGCATTTCTATGAATTAAAAGAATCAATTGAATATGTAATAAATGTTTGATGACAGAATAAGTAACAATTGTGAAAGACAGTAAGAGTTCATTGCAATATGCTGAGAGTCTTATCACAGCAGTTTGTTACTGTTACTGGTTTTGATTTTTATAAACAATGAGACAGATTATTACTATTCCCATTTTAGACACCAAAATCATCCTTAGTGTTCCAAAATGAACACAACATGGTTGGTGCTGGCCAATCCAGTGAATATGGGGTAAGACTTGAAAAGAAGTATATGGTTGGTTTCATAAAAAATGGTGTTTGAGAAAGTAAATAGTGGCAGGCTTGAATCGAGTAATTTCTTGTATTTCACTCAAACTACTATTCTCAATCTGACCTGCTTACCAAACTATGCCAGTGACTTGCATGTGGAAGCATCTTACTGGCCTAGCTCCCTAGATAAGGGAACTATGGGTTTGGTGTAATGCAGAGCCAGGATTTGCAGGAGACTAAGGTATGAAGGGGTCTACGGGGCACATGGGCAGTATTAACATTCCTCAGTGTTTAGGCAGGGTAGCAAAAGGGTTTGGAGTGCTTCCTTTATAACCTACATAGTGCTTAGGATGTCAGAACAAAAACAGGTAAACTTAGCTTGAATGAACCAATGGAAATCCCAAAAATATAGTCTGGTAAGATTTTTTTTTTTAGATTACTAATACACTTTGTGAAGAAAAAAGTGTAGATGTGATTATTAGAAAACATGTGAAGATATTTCTCTGCACAGAGATTCCAATGGATAAAAACCAAATCATAAAGTAAGGAAATACTAGGAGATAGGAAAATTGACACTGAAAAATGAAAAATTACACAGAATCCTTCACAATACAGATACCAAACTGGACACATATAACATCAAGTCTTATTCTGAGCATAAAAATATCTCACTGTTTAGGCTTTCTTCTGTGAGATTACTTTGCAAATTCTTGCCTAGTTTAAGTGAAGAACAATACACAAGTAATATTGGTTTATTCTTTTGAATAATGTATGAATTGGAACCTAACCTCTGTTAACTCTTTTATTTGGTCCAGTGATCTGCAGTAAAGCTGCTTTAAAAAGTCATCTCTAGTACTTAGGTTATGGACTCTACCACCTGTTATCACTACAATAGTAGCTAGGTCTGAACATCTTGGCCTTTATCAACTTTAGAAACACTTACATGATCTTTAGATGCTTGTTCTGGTTGAATGCTGTTGCCAAATGTGCCCAGCATATGAGAAAATTAGATAGCCTTTGGCTCTTTACTGTTGCTTCTACTGCATAGTTGATGATACTTATTAGATTTTCTTCTTAATATGTGCCATAAATGACAAGGTTGTGACATATGGGCTTCTGAAGCAGAAGACCCCCATTCTTATCCCTTGAGCCCATGGCATCATGAATTTCACAGTGTTCAATATGTTGACAACAAGTTTCCTGGGGTGAGGAAGAAAGCAAGGAAAGATCTGTATATCCACACTGTAATTTCCTACCAAATTCATCTCTGCATCCATTCTTTTAAAGGACTGCCTGATACACTCTTTTCCCAGTGAATATCTTTAACAATCATCAACTGAACAGATTACAGGCTTACACTTTGTTACTTCTAACAGTTCCTCTAAATCAGACTTGTGATCCAAGAGAATGCCCAAGAAGTTCTATGAAATACTGAGTGCTAGAATAACATCACAGAATTCATCTGCATCTTTAGGCACTAATGTGTAATTTCTTTCTTCTTTTCCTCCCCTTTCTTTCATGATGCTGTGGATTAAACTCAGGGCTCACTACATGAATACCACTGAGCTATAGCCCTAGTCCCTCTAATGTGCAATTTCTGTGTTAATTCTAAGATAAAGTTAACACATACCAAGTTGACCAATGTCTTTCTTACTCGAAAACACCAAGATATCAACTAGATGCTAAACTTCTAGGAAAATATTTTAAATACATGTAACAAGATTATAAATACATGCTATTCAGTTTATTAGATTCTACTATGGTTGTATTAATTCAGCATTTCAGAGCTTAATGACAGATACAGACAGAGGTTCATTAGCCCCACACTGCAATTTTTGGATTTCAGGATATCTGTCACATTTGTGTGGCCAGTGAGTGACAATGTGAAATAATGCTAGATAATATAAGAAATGAAAAAGCAAAGTATTTAGTTACATTTGAACTGAAATATAGATTTTTCAACTTTTTCGCTATGTGATCTTGGGTAAATCATTTAACTGCTAAGAAACTTTCACCAGGATGTTCTAAGAATCCAATTGGGCACTGATGTGTAAGCTCTTTGTAAAGCAAATGACTATATTCTCTATACACACAACTGAATGTTAGTTTTAGAAAACCTACTTTAGGCCTTTGATTTTTCACAGTGAGAAAGATGTATAAGGAAACCAATGAAGAAAGAATATCATACTCTATGGCACAATTACTTAACCTTTGCAGAAGTGCCTTTAGATTGGGCTCTCGCTGCATTTTTCCCTGTGTTTGAGAAACTAAAAGGAATTTATCTTTTCCTGGTTAAGATTCGTACAAAATAGTTAATATGTGCCAGGCACTGTACTGAAACCTAACATAAAGAAGGTCATTTTATCCTTACAGTCACCCTGGGAGGTTGGTGCTATAGCTACACCTGTTTTACAGATAAGGAACTCAGGAGTACACTTTAGAGAAGGACCCACAATCAGTCCTGACCAGAGCCAGAATTTCACCCATATTTACTTCACTCATCAATAGTCACTGTATTCTGTTTGCTTTTTTCCTCCTATTCCAGTTAATCAGGTTGAGAATACTAAATTACTTTTCAGTACCTTTGGAGTGAGAGGGAAATATCAGATGGGGGTAATTCTCAAACCTAGAACAATCAAATACAGTCCTATGAACCATTATTCTTACTGGCAGAATATGCCACATCTACACCACCTATTAAACTGGAAAGACAGCTATCCAACTTTCCGAAGCATGGCAGAGGAACTGCAAATGGCCCTGTGTGTCTGCCTAAGGAGCCTACTTGCCGCTTCTCTTGAGAAATAGTTATTGCATTAAAAGGGCATGTGAAATATTTTCCAGGTTTCCCAACCACATAGACTTTACCCTAGCACTGGCTGCAGCCCTTATAATATGTGGTTTGGATACGAATCTGGAATCAATAATCTTTCTAGCACCCTGTGCTTGCGTTCTTGGTTCAAAAATCTCTTCTGTGCTCTCTTCCTTGAGAATGGGCTGAGACTAATTGTTTATGTTGATAAATCTGGTAAAACCTAGAGGTGATAACTTAGTGCATTATTTATATAAGGGTCTCCTATATCTTAGGCCTACACAGTAGAGATGAAGTTGGGAATATGAAAGGCATGGCTGGTTTGGTGAAGTTTCTTTTATTATTACCATATGGGCGACTTGCCTACATATTAAGTCAGCCTAAGTGGACACCCAAATGGCTTCAAAAGGACAGCATGGCTGGAAGTGCTGGTGGCAGTTGATCCAACTTCCCATTGTGTCTGACTTTAAGGAGTGTGTTGAAGCAGTAGGGACCCTAGCAACATCTTAAATTATTTGGGGCACAACAGTGAAGAACTTTAATTAACTGAAAAGTACCCAAGCAGGAAGCAATTTTTCTTAAAAATAGAGGAGTAATGTTAAAACTCTGCATAAATGCCCTAATCCAATTAATGAAGGTATTAGACAGAGTAATGAATGTTGCTTTGCAAAATTATTTGGAAAGCCCATGATGAAAGAAATGCAGAAAGAAATGAAGGAGCACTACATCTACTGTCTTCTATGTGGCTTCTTTGGGCCGCCCCCCACCCCCATTTCTACTGTTAATTTTTCAGCAGATCTCTTTGAACACCATCATCATGAAACATGTCCACGTAGCTCAAGACAGTAATTTATTACTCACAAAGGAAACACACCTTCAACTTTATTAATAACCAACTTTTTTTTATTAGAGCAGATACAGTTGTGAAAACTGTACATTATACATTTTGGTTTCAAAGATTATAAATAAAGGAACTCAGGGGTAGGGAGTTCTTTTTTCACAGCAAGAAACTTTAAATAAACAAAGTCATGTTTTATTAAGTACATTGGCAGACTTCATGTGCTGTCCAAAATGTAGAGTACAGTATAACAACCCATTAGAAAGAGCCTTCATGTAAAATACAGCTGTGCACATTTTAGAAAAATACCAACAATTTGAGCTTTGTTTTAAAAAAGCTTATAAATCATACATATATTTATAAATGGAACCAACATGCTTACTTTACAAACATATCCTTTAATTATCTGTTACCCATTATTTCCAAAACATTACACATTTTAAATAAACACTTAATAAGACTAAATATTTTATTTTCTTTAAAAAAATCAGCTTTCCATTATTAAGGAGCTACAGGGTAAGGAAGGAGCAGTGAGAGTTCTGAGAGTTTTACAGGAACTTAAATGTTTGTTCTTGGGTAAAATGTACTTCCTAAATTTAAGTCAAAGCAAAATGTAAAAAATAAATATACAAGTTGTAATTTTTCATTTGCTCTCTTTCTGCCTTCTTCTTTATTCCATATTGGTCACACCCAGGATTCTCAACATATTGTACTTCTGCAAAAGACACCACTGGGTTACTACCCTGCAGGTGACAGAGCATGTGGGCTACGCCTGTGCTAACATGGGGACAATGGAAACTGTCTTTTCTGCATTGAAAAGGTAGCTAACAGCATAAAAAAGAATCTGATTAAACCCATGCAAATCATGAAAATATTTAGGAAGAGCTCCCCTTCTATAGGTAATGTCTTAAAGAGATTTAGCACATACTTTTCCTCTCCTGATTTCTTTTCAAATAATTATTTTTATAAAGACCATGTAGTTTCTCTAAGTAAGCATGCTTCTGAGTAGTAAAGGATAAATTATAAAACAGCAAAAAAAAAAAAATCAGTCAGCATAACAAAGGATTGCAAAAGACAAATATTTAAAATAAAAATGTCTAAGCTTTTAAAATGTGAAATGAAGTTACAAAAGGACTTTGAAAAACACAAAAGGCAGAAAATTGAGAGGCAATGATTTAACAAAGCTTTATGCTCTACCTGAATGTATTCAACAAAAATTTAACTTGGGAAAAAAAGAGATAAGCAGTTATTAATAGCATCTTGCTTAACTTTCATGGGAATTAACATAGCTACTGACAAGATTTTATTTGGTTGTAAAGTACGTCAGCAATGAAACTGAATCCTTTAAACACTGATTACCACAATCCATGCAACATTTGACTATACTTCTTAGAATTCTGTTGTCTTTCAGTTTTTAAAATTTAGCACCTCTTAAAAGTGCATAAATAATTCATCTCAGTAATATTAAAAGTATTTAAAATAAATTATTTCTTAGGAAGGCATAACACCTTCAGACTGCTAAATTTTAAAGATAAATAGGCTTTTCTAGGTTTAGGAAGAATAAATGACATGAAAAATGATGTATTGCTATCAAAATAAACACATCTTTACTAGCATTTTGTTGTTTCTTTTCCTTGAGATACAGAATGTATGTTTTGTCCAGCCAGGATTTGCGGGTGGTAGATGACTATACATTGTATTTAAATAAACAGCAAAAATTAGCAGAGTCGTGCACAAGCAAACGAAACATTCTCTCCCAGAACATTCCAGGAGATGTTAAAGCAGCAGGTCATGGCATAAGACTGGTGAGTGATGCTGCTACCTATTTCTTCTAATAAGATAGGAGTGAATGTTGGAACCACGTCCACAGCAACACAATCCTCCGACTGCATTCCTCGGGCAGTCGTTTCCCCAGCTCCCTACTAAAAACGTCAGATGGTAAAATAGTAAGACAGCTGTTGACTTCCATCAAAAAAAAAAAATGCACCTCCATACATTTCCAGTTTAGTCACACTCTTCTAGGACAGATGGAGTAGTCAATGCCAAGAACTTCGCCGGATGGGGTTGCCTCAGCAGATTTTAAAAAAGAATTATTATTAAGTTTTGCTCTCCAACATGGCTGCGTGCTTCAACTCCCAGAGAACCCCAAAGCCATAAGCATTCCCCGGGGATCTGCACAGGTCCTCGGGCTGAATTTTCCAAGTTTCATCTCTCTCGCGATCCCATCCTAATTCCAAGCCTCCTTGCCTGTGTCTGAGTCTGACTGGGGTGTGCCATTTAAAGGGCTGACGACAGCACGGCAGAGAACTGCGGGCTGACACCACTAGTTGTCATTGACTTCACTGAAGGGTCAAAACAGTTACAGCATTCAGTAACTGAATCACATTCAGGCACAGCCAAAATTAAAGTGAAGGACAATACGTCATTGTTTAAACAATTATCAATTTGATTATGAGAACAGAATGTTTTTAATTGTAATTTTGTATAGAAATTAAGGCTATTCTTACCTTTCCTAATTCCAATCAAGTTAGAAAGTGGACAAAAAGAATGGCCAACCCGATATTCAACAGCATGACAAGGACAATCATGACTGAATTGGGGCCCTGGAAACAAAACAGAGAAAAAAAAAATAAAAAACAAGCATGATGTTTCCATGTTAATACTGCTGCATGACCAAAATATACTGCCAGAAACAATGATCAAAAATATAACATATGGCTGGAGTAACTAAGGCACGAACGGCAGTTCCAAAAGGTATAAACTAAAAGTGGCAACATTATGTTTAGATAGAACCATGGCTGCACTTCTTCAAAAATGAATCCCATCTTGAATTCTGTTAAAAATGCTTTTACAAAGGTCCTACTCCATTCACTTTGCACACAGGCCAACAGTCTGGGTTGAGACTGGTAACTGGTCACCGTAAGAGGGCAGGGAGCTAATGGAAATTTGACCCCCTCTCTGTCGTCAGGACTCAACTCGGACAGGGAAGAGTGGGCTCCTTGTCAAAGCAGTTAGGAAACAAAAGTAAAATCTGGGACAAGGAAGCTTCCAATGAAAACTTCAGGAAAAACTCAGAATGAGGTGCTCTAACTTGCTTCTTTCCTAGTCCTTTTTGACTTTAACCTTCTCCTATAAGTAACAACTGCAAGGGGAAAGGTGAATACTTTCAGAAGTTACTCTTACAAGTTTAACTTTTCAAATCAACTCTCAGAAACAAGTTACTTTTAACAAACTGCAGAATCTTATTTCAGTGACTTTCACTATAATAAATACCAGAAAGTCCAAGGTCCCCAAACTTGTTTAAATAAACCTTGTATGACCCATATGTTGAGATCCTTTATTACAAAGGCATGATCTTAGTATTTACCATTCAAATAGTGTCTAATTCATAAACAGCACAAGAAGTGTTCCAAATTGGCCTCATGAGATAGGCAGGATAAGTAATTTTTGTTGTTCCTATTTTATGGCTGAGGAATCAGTTGTACAGTAGTTAGATATCAAATAGGACTATGTTGGGACAGTGCTATAGAGACCTCAGCTGCACTTTTTTTGGTGGTTGGGGTGAGTAATAAGAAAGACTGGAACTGCCATCAAGTGCTCATCTCCTTGGACCTACGGCTGGGGTCACATGTATCACTTACTGATGGACCTCTCTTCCTGGCATCTTCTTGGTAGAGGTCAGAATGACCAGTTCTCTGTCGCATTACTTTTCACATTTTATTGTTGAAGTGTCACTTTCTCACATGGACTCTACTCTCCACAGTAGCAAGGGCCTTGTCTTACCCACCCTCATCACTACGTACGGAGTGCCTGATCCATGGGACTGCAGGGACACCCGATTCATTCCTGCAACCAATACACAGGGAGAATCAACTACCTTGCAGATCTTTCCCAGGGGCTGTGGTGTGTTGTTGAATCAACAGGTTAAATTACTGAACAAATGAGTGATTAGTAAAACAGAAGGTGGGAGAGAGCTCTTGAAAGAAGCACATAGGCAGAAGCAGCTTTCTAGTTTTCCACATGTTCCCACAGGTTTGAACTACTGATGGTACCTGCATGACTGTCTCATTGGGTGGCTTGTACCACTGGTGGTACAAATGGATTTAATCACATTTACTGGACTTTTTACTAATAAAATTAATAAAAGCTGTTTGATAGGATAGTCATGTATGTACCAGCAGCAGATCAAGCTGCTTGGCAGTGAGACATACAAATTAGGGTCCTGTTATGAACATGTTAAACTCCAAGCAAATGGGAAAAAACCAGGTTTTTGTAATGCCAGGTCATGGACTGTTTCTAAGTAGATTACTTTTGTTTTTTAATTTTTCACATGCAATTAATTTTATAGAGCTTTAAGGAGGTTAGTGTCTTACTCAAGGCTCCTTAGCCTGGTTGGACAAATCTGGGCTATAATTAAACCTTGGTCTGTCCACTTGAGAGCTCTAGGCTTTTACATCCCTATTAAAGCCTCAGGTCTTAGTTTATTTTACATTTTATTTAAATTCCTATTAAAGCCTCAGGTCTTAGTTTATTTTACATTTTACTGTTTTGAGACAGGGTCTTACTGCATAATTTGAGCTGGTCTTGAACTATGTAGCCCAGACTGGTCTCGAATTCTTATAATCCCAAGTGCTGGAATTACAGGCTTGCGCCACTGTACCTGACTTCAGGCCTTAATTTAAAAACAATTTCCCATTAAGTTCTTTATGATCAGTTTTATCTATTTAATTTTCCAGTATCAGGAAAACATCAAATCTTCATAATGACCAACTCCTCTTTTAGAAGATTAAAGTTCAAAATCAGTAGGAAGAGTCCCAACCATGTAATTCTTTAATTAGGTAACTTAAGGGCATAGAAATAATGTAGAAAACTTTGATCTGAAAATAATGGAAATGATTTTTAAACATCGAACTCAGCACAGGTATTTTAAGAAAATGCTGTATTACTCTATTTTTTTGATTAGGTTTTGTTCATGAATGTTAATGTTTGAGATGATCTCAACTCCTTGGGCCAGTGCATTTAATGAAAAATGAATGAAAGTACACTCTATGAGACCAATATGAGATGTACAGTTCAGTGTCACACAGTGGACTCAGACAGTGGAATCACAGAGAAAGTAGCTTTGGTGAAGCCAACTTTAAAAGCTTGAGGTGGGGGTTGGGGATGTAGCTCTGTGGGAGCGACTGCCTAATATGGGTTTGATCCCTAGTATGGCGGGGGAGCACCACACCATCACACAACACAAACAAACAAACCAAAGAAACGAAACACTTAAGTATACCTGAATCTTTAACTCCCATTTCATAAAACCTTATAAATTTGTTTAGTATTTTGGGTTTGTATATTGTCTTGGGTTGAATTTAGCTTACTATCTTTCTTCATGTTCTGGCTCACATCTCATTGTATTGATAATCTGGATTCAATGAATAAGGCATGGGTGCTTTACATATATATGTATTTTTCCTACTGAACACACACATATGTATTTATCCTGTATATATTCCAACATGCATACATATTTATCCTACTAGCATAGCTCCATTTATGAAGTTATTTTTAAAGATGACTCAGTGAGAACAAGAGTAAGCCTGCATAAGAGGTTCAAACAGCAACCAGGTAAGAAGAATCTGGGACATTATGTTCAAAGGGCAGATATCAAGCCATGACCTCTGTGTTCTTCAGATACTGAGGCAGGATACTGGGTGAAAAGCTTTAAGGTGAAGTCCTATAAATATGACTGTGGTGGCCAGTTGTGGCTTAAAATAGCAAAATAAAAAACCAAAATAACGAAACAAAAAAACCTCTGTCTTGCTTTTCCAGACTGACTGGGACAGGTATAATGGAAGGAGACACAGTAGAGCAAAGTTTAAGTCCAGACAAGATGAAATTTCCAGGTGACTGGCCTATAGTTCTCTTTTTTGGTTGGGTCTTTCTATATAGGGAATGGATGTGACTTGAGACCACATTCATAAGTGAAATAAATCAGACTGTGTGTCTGATACATTGTAAACACTGTATTGTCTTCCTAGAGTGAGAAACTGAATGAGTAAGATCCAAAATGTAGAATAGATATTGTGAAATGGGAAGAAATTGTTCAAAAGGAAAGAGAAACTGGAATGGGGGAAAGGAGAAAAGAAGGGAAAATATATATATATATATATATATATATATATATCACAAAATAGGTAAGATGTACTACTAACTGCTATTTATTCACCAAAAAGAAAGGTTTCTGCCTATATTATTTGATCAATTTTTCATGTCTATCTCTTGTAATATGAGTAACTACTTTGAAGATAACAATATTCAATGTACTAATCATTGTTGCTCTCCTACAATCTTGTCTTGAAATTCTGTACCATGGTTTCTATGTTTTTCTTTAAAATAATAAAAAAAATTTCAGGTGGTTAAAGAATAAAAAAGAGGAGGTAAAAATGTGGAAAGAGATTCTAGCTCAAGAAATCTTTTAGAGACAATCTTTCATATTGAAAATGGTGAAGAATTTTTGCTCAGTTATTAGGTTTTATTTATGTCAAACCTAAAACTTCTTTACCTAAAAGTATATGCAAAGAGCAAGCTGAATTTAATAATAATACAAATATCTGATGATATGTGCTTGTTCTTATTTCTTTTTTGGTGAGGATCAAACTTGATTGAACAGAGATGCTCTAAATTTTCCATACATTCAAAAGAAAAATCAGGCATATCTCAAAATAAACTTGGAAGCTGATCATAGTAATATAATATATTTCATAGTAAGGATGAAATAAAGTTTAGCCGATTTTTAGAATGGGTGGAATTCCTAATTGGAGGAATAATTTGAAGCCTAAGTAACAAGGCTCTAAAGATGGTTCTGTGGCTCCTACTAGAGCTGCCATGTTGCAAAACCCTACAAAAATTCCAAGACAACATGTGCCCCTGGGACACGAGCCCACAAGGCAAGCACTGCCTGCAGGGCCTATGAATTTCTTACAGAGATGCCTGTAAGCAATCTCCACAGTGGCCTCCCTGCCCCATTTCTCATACTTAAGCAAAGATTAGCTTTCAGTGTTAAGTTCCAGGAAGTCAACGTCTAGGCAAACCCTAAAGATGGAACAAGTCTATTAGAATATTTAGGAACTATGTATGTTTCAATTTGAATAACATTAAAAGAAAAAAAAACCAGGCAATACTTTTAGGGCACTTATTCTGCTCAGCACTGTATAAGCATGAATTAATTTAATTTATAACAACTCCACGGCACAGATGAGGAACCCACGGTACAAAGCAGTTAGGAAACTTGTCCAGAGCCATGCTGCTGGAAAGCTACAGAGCTGGGATTTGAATACAGGATGTTTGGCACCGGAATCCATGCTCTTGGTCAATAGCCAGTGCTGTCTGAGTCACATGAGATTCTGGTTGGTCACACACCATACAAACAGATTCCGACTCAAACTGCCTGTCCACTAAAACTGATTCATTCTGGGTTTCCCTCAAACATCTGTTTTAGTGTGAATGTTTCCATGACTTTTAAATTGTTATTTATAAACTTCTAATTTACAAAGTCTCTGATGTCACAATCTTGCCAGTGCTTCCCCACTTTAAAGGTCATTCACTGACTATCCTTATGATAATGGTGTCACTTTCTAACATCTGTCAGGAATGTGAAAGGTGCTATTAGTTACCACCAGGCAGACAGACTGCCATGTAAAGATGCCAGTTCCTGTCACCCATAAAGGCAGCCTGAAGTTCAGGGAGGCTGCAGACCACTGGGCCCCTGTTTCCTTTGGTGTGTGAAGAGGGACCCAGGGACTGACCTTAAGAGATGGAGGATGCTTGGCTAATTCCAAAAATCAGAGAATTCCTCACATAAGCAAAACAGGTATTTTTTTTTTTAATAAGGAGGTTGTGAATTTATTCAACATAGTGCTGTGTTACAGAGGTGTTGTACAGTAACTCAGATAAGCAAGACACTGGGGATATTCTTTTCTTGCAGAGTTCTGGAAGCGAACCCACAATTGATTATGCTGAAGTACCCACCTGATGGTCTTGCAATGTTTGTATTTCTCACTTGCAAATCAGGCAAACTAGTACTGATATGTATGTGAGGTCTTAGTATGTCTTTTTGAGACAGGGTCTCACTATGCAGTTCAGGCTGGCCTTGAGCTCACTTTGTAACCCAGGCTGGTCTCAAACTCTCAGTGATCCTCCTGTCTCAGTCTCCTGAGTGCTAGGATTACAGGCATGTGCCATCATGCCCATAAGAGGCCTTAGTATGGATATAAATGCTGAATGTCAAATGACAAACACTCATATAATTTAACAAGTATTATTATACTATTAGAATTCTAATGTATTGATGTTAAACATTTTTTAAATGAATGCTTACTGAATAGAGTCTTATGTTAGTCTGACTTGAAAATCATTTAGCTCTATGGAGGTTGACTGTTAAGAAATTGGTTCTACTAACCCAATTAATTTATACTTAGCTAATTAAAAATAATTTGAAAAACAAGAGAACCG
Organism: Hydrochoerus hydrochaeris; assembly: GCA_004027455.1. Lineage (NCBI taxonomy): Eukaryota > Metazoa > Chordata > Mammalia > Rodentia > Hydrochaeridae > Hydrochoerus > Hydrochoerus hydrochaeris. The sequence goes on from PVLA01001044.1 coordinate 107,511, forward strand.
TCATTTTACGACTATTAGCAAAAGAGACAAAAACTTCAAGATAAATTATAAGTTAATTGAAGAGATAAACTTAAGTTGTTAAAGCCTATGAGTAAACTAAACAGACAAAAATAAGAATGTGCTATCATTGTGTTGGCTACAATACCAATCTTTACCATGTCCCTAAGCTATGGCTTCTTCCTGAGCTACATTTAATGTCCAACTCCCAGGCATGTGAGCAGGTTAACTGCGCAGTTAGTTGATCCTAAAAAAATCAGTAATTAGTTTCAGATTATATAAATTTTAAAGACTCTGATGAAATATTAATGGTACACATTATGCAACAAACAAATCTCATGTGAATGAGCATTTAAATATTTATCATTAACTCTAAGCTTTCTGTCCAAGTAAATATCTTAATACCCAAGTCTCATTGGTAATAATGAGTATCTCCTAGGGAACGGCACACACGAGAACAAGCACAGTCTGAGGCTTTAGAATACCAAAGTAATTCTCTTAAATCATTGCAAATTTTCTCACTGGGGAAGAAAAATGGTCTTGCTATGAAGCCTGACTAGTCAAGGAAAATCTAAGACACATCTGTGTCTGTGAAAGGAATTCCTAACAGCTAAAAGACATACTCCTGTGGGGTAGGAGGAGGGCTCAGAACTTGCCAGAGCTTGGAAAGTGGCTGGCCACGGTGGCAGCCATGTTTCCCTCCCAGCAATCAGACAGCAAGCAAACTGCCACAAAGCTCACTAAAAAGTCCTGACCAAGATTTACTGAGACTGAGGCTGTCTAAGGCTGCTGGACCTATGTGGATTATGTTAAAGGTGGGTGGCTGAGTGGACTCAGGAATTCTTGCCTGGAGGGTTCTGTGTTACCTCAAGGTACAAACACGTTACTCTCTGCCCTAAACAACTTGTGCTCCTAGGACCTCTGTTAGGTTGGCTGTAGTGGAGATGTTGTCCCCCCATGCTGCTCCCTAAAAGAACCAAAGGGAAGAAGGGAAGAGAAAACATTTCTTGTAAGACTTACTGAATTGGCTTCTTTTTCCAAAGAAGGGCACAGATCGTTGCTTGCTGGATTCTTTGGTATAGCAAGTTCAGACTTCTTAGCTTTTGGCTCAGCTTTGCTTTCTTTGGCAACTGGTTTTGTCACAGATTTAGGGGAACTCCACTTGTTAGGCGATGGCTTGTGCACCAGTGCTGAGGAAGCCTGGCTTGATCCATCATCGTCCTCTGCATCTTCTGGAGGGTGCTGGGGAGCATTCAGTTTCACATAGTAGCCATGATACTGAGAATGTAGCTCCCCATTGCTGGGGATGGGGACATGGTGGCGGCCAGAGTACTTGGACTGGGGTACCACCTCCTTTGAGGGGGCCTTTGACATCAAGGGCTTATTGACCACAGCTGTTACTTGCTCGTCAGCCACACTCCTTTTATCTTGACTGAGTCTTGCCCCTGAGCTGGGGTTCTGCTTCCTCAAGGGCTTTGGAGAGGAAGGCTTGGGAGAGTAGCTCCGTTTGGGACTTGCCTCAGGAGATGCAGGGGGGGTTGTGCCTTTGCGATAAAAATGAGGAGATTCCTTTGGTGTAGGTGGCTTTTCTTGTACCTTTTCTTCGGGATTTTCTTTAGTATCTACACCTTCTTGAAATCTCTGTTTGATGTAATCCGGGCCTGGAAAAAAATCAAGACAAAAGGGAGGAAGGTGATAAAAAGAAGTATAAGGTCTTGTACCTTAAGTTGGTACATTGTTTTTGCTAAATGGGATTAATATTTTCTCTTTTAAATATATTTACAATGCTTTGATTAAATATGAGCACTTTCATTCTCGAGAGGAAGAGATTGCTGATTACTAAAAAGATACTTTAAAGATAATATTATTATTTACATTATTTTGGTCATAAAAATAATTCTGATATTTCTAATAATTGTATTATGGTTTTGTACTTGCAGAACACATATTGATGCAAAAACATAATTAACCTGTTTATCCAAATTACATAATTAAAACACAGGAGGAACACATTCGTGTGAAGAAATGACTCCTGTCTGAAAACTTAAGAAGGTATCCGCACTGTCAATAAGAAGCAATTCTGAAGAGAACAAATTTGTACTGGTTAGTAAAACCTTCCAGTTAGGAGCAACGTTCATAGTTTCAGTTGTACTACACAAAGCACTTTGAAGGTGGGTCTGGGTGCAGGCCTGTAATTCCAGCACTGGGAGGTTGTAGCTCAAATTTGAGCCCAACCTGGGCAACTCAATGACTTAACAAGGCCTTGTCTCAAAATAAAAAATTAAAAAAAGAGCTGGGGATAGAGCTCAGTGGGAAGGCCCTGCATGCAACCCCTAGTTACCCCTCTTCCCTGCCACTTTGATGCAGTGAGTGTTCTGCAGGCATCAAATTCAAGACAAAGAAATTGTCTTTGATTCTGGGTGGTACTGGCAAATCGTCTCTCCAGTGTACTAGGGAGAAACCCTCTCCCACTGCTGGCTCAGAGTTGACTGGCTCTTGTCAACTCTATAGCACTGCATCTCAGGCATTTTCCTTCCTGCTTCTAACCCCATGTTCCATCCCAAATTAGCAAAAGAGGTGCAGAAGGATTGAAGAATGATTATCTTTATTTGTTAACACTACACTTACAATTTTAATGGCGCATCCCGTGGTGGTCTGAATAATAAACTACTATAATACAACTGTAACTTACTAGTCAAGATAATTTTATGAAATTTAAAGCTTCATCAAAATCTTAAGAAGCAGATATTATCCCCATTTTTGAGATGAAAGCAGCTACAGCAGAGCACGTGGCTCCTATGTCTTCTTTAAGAAAAAAACATCATGCAACACAGAACATTTCCCAGTCAGAAAGGAGACTTCCTGAGAGCACACAGTCACAGGTTGCAGCCAGGGCCACAGACCGCACATGGTTAGAACCATTTCCATCTTCCAGAAGAGAAACCCACCCCTCAGGATTCGAGTTTCCTATATCTGTCAAGATCACTTGTCAGCAATTGAGATTTCCTTTCTAAATATGTTTAAGTGTCTCTTTTTTTAAAAATCGGCAATTTTCTCTCAGCTCTGTCAGAAAGTGGCAGCATGAATTCCTCGGCTGGTGCAAAAAATTTCACTGAATGAAGGGGTGACTGCACTCATGCTAAAGGTGGCATCTCTGTTTGTGAACTCTTCCTTGGGCTGTGCTTGGACACAGCACTGAGGGACTGAGGAAACACCATGGATGTTAGAATTATGTTCTCCATTAGTGACTCACTCCAACTTTTTACTTTTATTTTTGGTGCCTGGGTGGTGTCAGGTTACATATTGCCCCAACATTTTAAAGTCCCTAAGGTCATTCACTCTTAAGAAGCCACTGGTGATTCTATTGGAGATTTGTTTTTATAAACACCTTCCACCTCTCCTGTGATAAAATATACTCTCTGAGGTAGCCTGATATGTTGTGTTGCTTGCATACTTTACTTCCATCCCTCCATCCAAAATGGCATCCAGGTTGTTTTTATTCGTGCCTCACTGTTATTCAATTTTCTAGCATTACTGAATATACCTGTGCAGACATGACAGTGAACATACTGTGTGCAAAGATAATTAAAATAGTCAAGACTTTTGGAGCTAATGGAGTATTAATAAGCCAGACAACCGTGAACCAATTATATAAATGACTAAGGATTTATAGTCTTCAATCTAACAGATAAGCACAAAAGTTATTTTTGCAAAAAACTGCCAAAATCTTTCTCTCTTAAAATTAAGGCACATTAAAAGCTAATGTGTAAGCCAGGTTTGGTAGCACACACTTGTAGTCTCAGCACTAGGGAGGCCAAGACAAAAGATTGAGGCGAGTTTGAGGCCAGCCTGCACTGTATAGAGAGATCCTGTCTCAAAAGAAAAAAAAAAAAAAAGCTAATGCTTAACTTAAGTACATATAGAAAGAGTGAAAAATAACAGGTGGTGGTGACCATTATTAGTTATATACTCTTAAAGTTGGAAGGGAAAGGTAAAGAGCTGCTGAACTGTGAGAAATAAAGCCGTCAGCCCATGTGCTTTGCTCTGAAGGTATGAGATGGTGACAGTGCAGCTTATGGATTCAGGATTTACCCAGAGACCTTCAGTCCTACCCTGGGTTTACCACAAAAAACAGATTAGAAGCAGAAATAGGAGCTGTTTTGACAGACAAAAGTGACAGCTGCCAGCAGAGGATGAGCCTGTTGAAATAAAAGTAGAAGCAGCTCAGGCAATTGAGTAATACTGGTTCAAGAAAAGTTAATTTTTAAAGACCATATTTCAAGGGCCATGCTTTAGTTATCTCAAACAGGAAAACCTGTAATACTTGAATATAATACATATTTTCAAAAAGCACTAAAAGAACTTTCACTTCCTCTCCATTTATACTCTACTCTCATTAATAGGCCAACTTAAGAATGATTTGGCCACTGCAGGAATTTTATTAATGGATTTATGAAGGTAAAATTTGGACTCTATTGAATGTATTTCTTAATATGCTTATTAACTCTCAAATACCATCTTAATCACTTCTTTAACCTTTAGAAGTCTTACATGTTGCCTCTGAATAGTTTTCTTGTCCTAGCTATATTAGGAAAGGTATGTCTTAAGTGACTACTTATGCCCTCTCTTCTGAGTTTTTTAGTTCTATCTACAGGCCTAATAATATGCAAAATCTACTAGGTTCAAAGAAATTACTACAGTAAAGTATTGCTTGGACCACTTCTAGAGTTAAAAAAACAATCCTAACTTTATGACACATTTGAAAATGACTGGTTGAGGAATTTTAATATACTCTCAAGTAGTGGCTTCTGTACTTGTTGTCCATTAGAAGCAATTAGGGTGCTATAACTGGAAATTTTGATTAAATAAGTACAAATCAAAGCCTAGAAACTTCAAGTTGTTTGAAGTGTTGAAACTTGAAATGTTTACCAAATGCTCTGAGTGATTCTAATATATCTATCTGTTCGCAAATGTCTGAAAGCTTGCAAAAAAGTACCTATGCTGAACTAGACATGGATCTAATTCCAGCCTTCCACATCCAACTGGAAATGGTTGCAGTGTGGCATGGTCATGTGACAGCTGGCCAAATAAAGGGGGTAGACAGCTAGGTTTTCCAGAGCAAGATTAAATACATTTTAAACAAGACATTTAATGTAATGCAGAAGACAGTTTTTTCCTGAACTGTTTTCTCTTGGAAGGCACATGCTGTGCCTACGACTTGTTCTGTGTAGTAATGAGTGTTAGCAATGCAATGCCAGCAGCATAAAGCTGACGAGGTGCAGCAGTTCATTAAAAGGAATGGACCGAATACTGCCAGAGAGGGAAATTATGATACATGTTGATAGCTGTTACAGTCGGCATTTTCGTAGACAGCCCTATAGTCCTATCTTTATAGACAGTCTCTATAAATCCTAAGAGTTGTGTTGTCCTTTTCTCTCTGTGATTAACATGGGATGAAGTCAGATCCAAGTCACATGCTCAGTGACATGCCACATATATGAAACAACAGTGAGAATGCATGCCATGCCACACTGAAAGGTAAGTTGTCATAGTTGGCACAAAGGCTCTGAACAGACAATGGCAGATGGTGGCAGCAAGGAATGCAGTTTGAACTTCAAAGGTGGGCCTCTACGGGAGACAGGCAGATTCAGAAGCACCATGAAGATTCTCCAGCACAAATGCTGACAAGGGAGTGACCATATCAAATGCTTTACAGCGACAACAGGAGTCACTAAATAGAAATTAGACAGTTTCTCTAGAGACTACCAGTCAGCAAAAGACAAACCTCAAAATCAACAACAACAACAACAACAACAACAAAAGACTTCTAGATCATTACTGGTCCATAATAACCTGCACTAGGAGGTCACTTTCACCCTAAGTGATCAAGGTTTTGTGTGTGTGCACATCCACACTTAAAACACACTAAGTAAGACAAAGTTTGTTGATGATGTTGCCTAGGAAACCAGCTGGCTATCAACCAAGAGGGCTCACAGTAATAAATTCACATTTCAGGGCAGCATTTCAATTTCCTTTACTTTTTCCCAGCTCTACTAATAAATATAAAAAATTTACACCTTTATCATCTGAAATTAACAAAGAATCTTGATAGAAAGACAACAGAGTCAGGAGTGGTGGTGTACACCTGTAATCCCAGTACTTGAGAGGATGATGCTGAGGTTTGAAGCCAGTCTGGATTTCATAGAAAGACCTGGTCTCCACCAAAAAATAAAAAGAAAGGCAACCAAACAGTGAGACAAAGAGCCACACACATAGGTTCTAATTGTCCCCATTCTCCAGTCCCTCCTACTTTTTGGTGATCATCCTTCAAAGCTTTCTCTCTACCTTCCTGGTTTAGAAATTTGACCTTATCAGCACTTTGAAGTAGAGCCATCCTATTACCAAAGCTCATAAGAAGTATAATACTAGAAAGTTCACATTAGTTTACAGTGTACAATATCAATGTCACATGGGCCACAGGACTCACACTGATACTATCCTGCCAGCATATGCTCTCCTTATTGACAGGTTGAACCAAAATTAGTTACTGGTAAACATGGAATCAGAAGGAAGAGCCCCAGATGAATGACCTACCTAATGGCTGAACTAGCCTGATGCGTCTGCTTCCTCAGTGAGGATGACCTTGCCAACAGAGACACACAGTGCTGGCAGCAGTTCCCTGTATCCTGCCCCATCATAAAAAAAGTCCTTGCCAATGTGACTGCAATATGCCAAGGTTTTGGCTCAGGCTGTGCCTCCCCTGGACAGGGTTTGGATGGATGCTGCCAATTTTTGCCTCTGTGACTCAATTTCTTCTATATACTCTTGGGTGACCATCCCTTCCTTTAGATGTTTTCTTATATCTAAGCATGTAACAAGCAGATCTTTAAGCCACATTATCAGGATCTCAGAGGGCCAAGTTCTTTCTGAATTGTTGGGGAGTGACTCACTGTGTCACTCACTGATGGTAATTTAGGTTTCTCTCTGTGCATGCAACTATCCATGCACACATTCCCATATATCCCTTGTATGTTTTTATTAACCCTTTGAGAACGTCCCACATGGCTGTTTACCCTTGCATTTTTACATGTATTTTTGAACTAAGCACTTAAGATTTAACTAAGATGGTAAATATCTGAAAATAATGCCAGCTCCTGAAAATAGGTAACTTACTACAAAAGTGTCCACATTTTGGATGTAAGCTATGACAGGCATTCTTTTTCCTAGTTAATAATGGCACTTGAGTTCTAAACAATGAAAACATTTATATCTGAGATATGTAAATTAAATGAGCAGCTCTATGGAGAGTATTTGAAAGCCCTTTTAGCAAATGTCTATCTGATTTGATCACCCTGTAAATGTGGAGTGGAAAGCATCAGTTATGGTCCCTTGAGAAGACCTGTAATAGTCAGGACAAGAAAGGGCCTTCTATACAGCTGCTGAAGGAAGTATTGGCTGTGGGTCAAAGGGGACTGCAGTTTTCCCCTGAGCCCTGGTCTCCAATGGACCCACTTCATCTCCTGGGATGTATTCATTGCTGATGGACAGCTTGCTTATATGAAGCTGGTTGAGCTAAGAAAGAGTGGAATTACATTTTCCCACAATATTTCTTTCTTCTCAGATGCTTTTACACCATAAAAGGCTTTAAAAACCATTCAGTACGGGAACACCTAATGATCTTCCATATCATTTACCTCTTGGTAACACCTAGTAGAAGTCTAGCGGGACCCATTCCCCAGCAGAATTAAGAGCACCAAGAATTAGCATTTGTAGGCAACAATAGCAACTTTGTTTTGCTTTCTGAAGCAGCTGAAACTCAGTGTCTCCTGACTGTACCCTTCTCCCGATGGCAGCACCACTGGGGGAGCACATTCCAATGCTCAACCTTGTGGCTGTCACATCCTGAGAGTTTGCCATGGTACTTAGGCACCAGGGAAGTGTGACTTCATTTCACACCAGAAAAACAGCTCATTGTATCGGAGGTCACTGCAGAAAATGCAGAGGATCCATTTCCTAACAAAATACGTGTATGATTCAATGACTTCAGTCTCACTCAAAAGCTTAGAACACCCACTGTCTCTAGCTGTCTCCTTTGGCCTCGTCCTCAAGTTCACTCTCTGACAACAACCTAGCTCAGCACCTGAACTGCAGTCCCTGCTGCAGCCTTTGTCATCAAAAAATAGTCTTCTTAGTCTTTTACTCTGTTTTTCTTTATAGGAAATAATTAACCCCACCCTGATCTTCAAATATGCAGGTCATTTTTTTGCATTTCTCCATTCATTTTTTCCAGCCAAGTTTCTACATTTTTCTATGGTTCTTGGCCTTCCATTCATGTTGACTTACCTTGTACACTAGGATTCAGAAAGGCACTGTGGTTCTAATGTTGTATCACCTCAGTGGAACCAAACAAGCATATACTTATGTTGCTGTGGGTGTTGGGTAGGCACAGGGTGCTAGTTAATACAGCTTGGCAGAACTAATAAAAACCAATATGGAAATTCTTTAGTGGGAACATACATCTTAATAGAAAATGAGAATGATACTTTTGGGCTCTTCATCTAGAAATCCTTGGAAGCAATCACTAGAAAGATGTTTATAATACAATGGAGAAACACATAATAAGATGACAACTATCTTAAAATTTGAAAGACCAGTTTATTATAGAAAGGGGTAGAAACCACACCAGGACACTATTAGAAAGTGAGTTAAATATTTAAAATTATGATAAATATTTGTTATAACATATGAGAGGTTGATGATCAATATTGATTTTTTTTGAAGTTGCCATTTTTATTTCTTCTATCATGACATTTATTTTCCTCCTGTGCAAAATAATATGGCTTTAAGTGGGTACCTCCTACTCCAGTTCTTTCAACTACAGGTACAGGGGGAAAAAAAAAAAAGAAAAACCAAAAACCAAAAAACTAACTGGGCATGGTAGTATCTGCCTGTAATCCCCAGCTACTGGGAAGGCTGAAGCAGGAAGACTGAAAATTCTAGGCCAGCCTGGACAATTTAGCAATACCCTGTCCCAAAATTTTAAAAAGTAAAAAATGGATGGGGATGTAACCCAGTGCTCCCTGGGTTCAACCTCTAGTTAAAAAAAAAAAAAAAAAAAAAAAAAAGACAAAAGAAGGGAAATAAAATTCCCATAGTACTTACTGGTTCTTCTCTTACTGCTAACTGCTACTAGGGGTGCCTCTGAGTTTGGGGATATTTGTCTCAGAATCTGCATCATCAATGACATAATTTTTCAGAGTCAGACATTTCTTTTATATTTCTCTCTTGTTTAGGCTCTTGACTAAAGCTTGCTGGTCATGTGTGGTCACAGGTGACAGGCAGGAAGGGAAACAGGCTGGGCGGAACCCAAATCTCCAGGCTGTCTTTGGGTGCTCTTTGTTACTATTTGTGCCCACTTATTTTGTAGTATTGCTGAGATTCATGATACACAGACCTTTAGGTGAAAAAGGAAATATAGGAAAAGGCAGGGCTCCACTCAAAGAACTGTCTTACCTGGTTGGTAGAAATCGGGCGACAGCTCCCTGGCCACAGCCCTCGCAATGTCGCACTCCTGGCGGGCAGCCAGAGCAGCCTGGTCAGCAGCGTCAGCCTTCGCCCTTGCATGTGCAGTCCTACACGGGGCACAAAAGGGCCAGTCAGCACCTTACTAATTACACTCGGACAAGCAAATCTCCATCCAGGAGACGTTACCTGTGATCATGGCCTGACACCTGCAAAAGCAAGTTCTAGTGTCACACTGCTGTGAGATTTCAGTGAGAATAACTGAGATGACACTATACCTGGGAATCATTTCGGTTCTCCTTTCAGGGGAAATAAAAAATATGAGCAAAGTCTGTGTGGTCTGATGCTTATTTGGTAGGGAAAACTGGATAGAATCTCTTCTTGTCTTTGGTAGGCATTATCCTTTGAAAGTATGAAGAGTAGAATTTGAACATATTAATATATAAAGTGTGGGTTTCATTCCTATTGTAGAATTCATTTGAGAATTTGATTAAGGAAAGTCTTCCCAGTAGTACACTGGTAAAGTGATTTGGGGGAAGAAAAATAAACACAACTGTTATTGGTAGTATTTACTGATTCTCATGGTATAAATATGACTACCATGGCCAATTTTGGGCTCTCAGCATGCTGCACCTAGGCATGCAGCTGGGAGATGTTCACTGTTGCCTCACACCTGACTGCTCAGGAGGGTGACTGAGCTTCCTGTGTAGTTGATTTTTAAGTACCTTTCTTGTTTGAAACATGGAGACAGTGAGGCAGAGTGGGTGAGGACAGAATGGATCTTTTGGTCTTTTACATCTCCTCCCTGGCCATCCTCACTCAGGACAAAGCTCTCATCTTTCCAAGGTGTTTGGGGTGAGGGACAAAGCAGAGGGAAAAAAAGTGAGCTTCTAATAACAAGATTGGAATGGATGCTCACCAGCCAGAGAGGGTCTGGAAGTCAGAGAGACCATCAACTTTCAAAGCTGGGAAGACCTTGTCTAGTTAGTGATTAAATGGTGATCATAGGCACCTGTTTCTTTATAACTCTGTCAACTTTTTATCACACACCAGCACCAGGCAGGGCTATAGATAAGTGGTAATAAAAACCTAATGAAAATGAAAGATTTCTTCTTCTTTTGAGCTGGTCTTTGGGGGAGGTGGCCAATGGAGCCACCTCTGGGAGGCTAGACTGCAGGGTTACAGGAAGAGGGGCTGATGGAAGACCACGGGGGCAGCTGGTAGGAGGCCCTCCTGTCCACTTACTTCCTCCAACCACCTCCTCTCACACGGGGCACTCACAGGCCTATCTCACTCCTACTTAGGACCTAGATGAGCTTGGAAGTTTGAGACACTGGAATTTAAGGCTCACGAAGAGTGGAGTTTTTGTTTTGGTCCTTTGCTATAAATCCCAACACACAGAGCACTCATTGGCTCAGAGTATTTACCAAGGACCCACCTTATGAATTAAAAAAATGATGCCTCTTTAGGAGCAGCTAGGTAGTTACTTAAGAATCACTGGCATGACAAAACTATTGAGCAGTGACAATAGAAGCTGCTAAAAATTCAAAGTACAAATAAGGGAGTGGAAACAACTCTGTGTGACACCATAGTGGAGGATATGTAACACTATGCACTTGTCAAAACCCACAGATTGTACAACAGAGAGGTGGACTGTTACACTATGAATGTCTGTTCATCAGCTGTACCAAAAGCACTCACTAACACTGGATAGGGAACAGTGTGGGACCAGAGTGGACAGAAGAGATACATGGCATTTCTGTACTTTCTGGTCAGTTTTTCTGGTTAATTTAAAACTGCTCTAAAAATACAGTCTATTAATTAAGTCTCTTAAAATTGGATCGAGTTCTAAGCATCAAAAGGTATTCCTGAATCTTTAGATATCTAATTATTTCTGCCTATATGGTATCATAAACTATGAAATGGAAACAAAATCAAGAGGCTAAGAAAACATTCTGACGCAGCCAGGTGTAAGTGACTGGTTGCATGGTGTCACCCCTCATGCTAGGTGATGCTCTATTTCCTTAGGTTATGTCTGAGAATCAGCAGATGTCCTTTGTAAGTGTTCTTTTAGTTTCCTCAGAATCTCAACTTTTTTTTCTCCAGAATGGTTTTCCATTTTAGCTGCTATTCTTAGCGAGAGCCTAATTATGTCTAGGTATCATAATTAATGAAACCAATCAGAGTATGCTATTCTGCCTTGTAATGTAATCTGCTGGCCTTTCAATGATAAATCTACAAAACTCAAGCACGAATAATTTATTCTGGTACAATGACAATACACTACCCTATAGAAAATAAACGTAATATTTTCTCCACTTTTTTTTTTATACTATGCTACACTGGAGAATAGAAAAACATAGGTTATCCTTCCTGAAAATGTATTTTGGAAGCATAGCATAAGGGAAAGCTCATGTGTCACTTTTGTATTTAATTCTTTACTTTTTACTTGCTCTTTCCGGTGAGACCCATATATATGGAGAGGGCCTTACCCTCCAAATGTCAGTGCTGCTGCACAGCTGGCCAGATGAGTCAAACCACATTTAAACCTGGATCCAGAGGTCTGCTCGAGAGCTTTCAGTGGACCTGATCATGAGAAGTGTGAGAGAACAGGGAGCCACTCAGAGTCGGCTGTTGCCATCAGTCTTATGTGGCCAAGGTCACTGGCAACCCTAGATTTTGTCCATAATAATATAATCTGAACTTGCCTCTGCTTGTGTTAGAGGATTTATGTACTTAAATCCCATGCTCAGTTCTAGAGCTACTCACAGCTCCTTTCTCCAGCCAGCTGGTAAGAAAAGCCATTGTTCCTGAGGTCAGGGGTTCAAGCTAGCCAGGCTGGGGAGACCAGCTGTAATCGCTTTGCAGCTGGTCACACAGAAAATGTATATGCACCAAAGGAGCACAATGGTCAAGACACATTTATTCAAAGCACCTCTGACATTTACAAGTCTTTGGCCCCTCAAGAATCTCCATATATATCATTATCACACACACATTCCTCACTGATTACAGTTCAAAGTAACTGAGCAGCACTTCCTTTCAGTGAGGCATCAGCTGTTGACTGACTTTCTTCTAGGGTTTTTTTTTCTTTAATAACAATTACTAAAGTCTGAGTGGAGAGTTATGACACAGGGCTGAGGCCAGGCAAATGGTGCAGGGATGCAGAGACTCATGGTGTAGTGGTCTGAGCAGTGACCCTGCCTGAACACAGCCCTGCAAAGGGCAGCAGTCACAACTTCACCAGCACTGGGATGCCTGAATGTTAGGCATCACTTGTAGTTGCACTCAATCTTTAAAAATATAATAAAATATTACAAAATATTACAAATATAATAAAATATTACAAATATAATATAATAAAATATTACAAAAATATTACAAAAAATAAAATATTACAAATATAATTTAATATTACAATTCAGTGTTGGAATGAAGATGCTCAGCATACATTCTTCTGGGTAAGGTGCACATGGAGCCTTCAGAAGTCACCCCAACTTCTTGCTTCCATGAGTCTACAAAGTGACACAGCTGATGAGATCTCAGAGTGTGCCATGATTCTGCTAAACCTAAAACTGTGCCTGATGTTCACAGAGTTTGCCATTTCAACTTTTTATACATTCCTCTTCCTGACAGTAAACTGCTTCAAAAGGACATGGATCGTGGATTTATAAAAAACTTGTTAAACACTAAGTCAACTTGGTTAACTGATTCAACTCTTAAAAAGTTGAGGGCAGAAGCTATCATCTGATGGGTTCAGTTACCTCTCCTTGTGACATGCTTTGATTATTCAAGCATTTAAAGAAAATCTTTATCAGGAAAAATGAAAAATAAGAGCCACTGGCATGTGAGACCCTAAATCTGGGTGGGAATGCAAATCTTCCAGGTACTCAAACCAAACCCCTTGGAGTCATCCCTGACACCTGCCTTTCTCTCAGATGCCCCATCCACTGTGTGGAAATCCACTTGGCACTCCCCTCAAAATACACCCTAAAGACCCAGCCACCTCTCATCCTGGCTGCTCTAGCCTTGGTGACATAACCTCCGTCTTACCACCAGCAGGCTTCTCTGCTCCATCTTCTGTATACCATCTATGTCCTTTCTGAGAGGACATTAGTTCTCTCTTGGAAATGCCTGACAATAACCAGGAATTTCTCCCTGGGTTATGGCATTATGGGGAATAAAGTGCAAAAAATATAACATGTTAGCCTTCTTTCCGGACTGTGACATTATTCATTTATGTGAGACCTAGATTTGAGAAAACCAATTAGTCTGAAAAGAAATTAGTCTGCTGAGCAAGGAATATTACTGACAGGACCAAGAAGTGACTCGGATCACACACCGAGTTAAAAAGTTGAGGCATACCAGGCACGGTGGCATGTACCTGTAATTCTAGCACTCTGAGGGGCTGAGACAGGAAGATGGCAAGTTTTAGCCCAGCCTGGACAATTTAGGGACTTAAAGAGATCCTGTCTCAGAAAACAAAGGTTAGTGTAGCTCAATGCAAAGGCTCTGGGTTCAACCCCAAGTGTTACAAAAAGTAAACACATTAAGAAAAAAAAACAAAACTACAACAACAACACCAAAAAAACCAGAGGCATGATTTCTCTATTATAACCAGCACCTGGTCTTTCAGCCTTGATCTGGTTCTCTGCTAAGACCAGGCCAGCAAAGCTAAGCACTCTAAGGAAGATGCAGGGACCTTAGATGTCCTCCAACCACCAACTTTCATTCTCTTATACATTTATCACTGACAGATGAAGATTTTTAAACTAGAATGGACAATGATCTAAATCCTTCTCCTCAGTAAATTTGGTTTTCTTGAATGTTAATTTTCTCTATAAATTTCCTTTTGTTCTTTTTTAAAGGCACACACTGAAATACTAACTTCAAGACTGAATTCTTAGGTTTTAGTTTAAAACAAGTGACATCACCAATGAACGGTTAATCCTATTTGCCAATGTAGAAGCTCATGTCATCCTTTCCTCTAAAAGCAGCAGTAAGTTATTTACCAGATATCAAACATACACTAAGAGGCACAACAGTGCTTTTGAAGTTTGGTATTTGATACTTCAAGGGCCTGAACTGTTGCACATGTATTAGAAAATAGGCTTTGAATGCATTAATAGCTAGGGATTAGGCCAAATCTCATGTGAGTCACAGAGAGTGTTAAATCATATTACTTTGGCACAGAAATGCTTTCATAGAACAGTAATAAGTATCATACCTTTGTGTTTTCATCAAGGGAAGCATAGAGGAGTCAAGGCTTATATGAAGAACATTTGCATACCTTTTATAAAATCCTGTCTGCTATGTGCATCATTCTATGTTTATAAAGATGTAGCTGTTATTATTCTCTAAGGGTGTAATGCCAACAAAAATCTGGGTCTCTAATGATAAAATGATTTGCTTTTTGTATCATACATGTGAACTTTATAATCTACTTTCCTTTTTGTTAAGGGTACTGGAAACATGGAAGAAAAATGTACATGTATAGTTATTTTTTATAAATGTTTAACTTTTTATTAGTATTTTTATTACTATATTTGTAGTACATATTTGCATTCCTTGCGGCAAGTTGGAACATGTACATAATACGTCTTAATTCCTTTTCTTCATCCCCTTCCCTCCCTTTCCCACCCACCCCTTCCATCTTTTGATCCCCTTGCTTTTTTTTTGTTGTTGCTGTTATGTGTTTGCAATCCACGTTTATATTCTTTGTGTGGAGTTGGTTCATGCACATGACACATCTTCATTCTTTTTTATTTCCCTTCCCTCCATTTCCTGATCTCTTCTTCCTAAAAAAAAGATCTCTCTACTTGCTGTTATCTCTTTCCTATTTTCTGTCTACACTTTCTTTTTTCATATAAGAGAAACCTTATGATATTTAAGCTTGTGCATCTGATGCATTTCACTTTAATTATGGTCTCAAGGTGCAGCCATTTCCTTACAAATGACTCAAGTTTATCTTTCAGGCTCTAACTCTATACTCCCAATGTCAGGAATGCTTTCATGTATGTGACTCATCATGGTGCCCTGCAATATTTTCTGGAAACCTGTCGGATATACAGAAAAAACAAAAAGCCAATGCCTGGATTAATAACCTCCTGTTATACTAGGTTTGCTGGACATTAGTCCTCTCAATTTTAATACCTCAGGGACAGATGTAATGACTTGGGGATAGCACAGATTACAATCTTCTTTTATAAGATTTTTTCTGCTGTATTTCTATATCCAGAACATTTTAAAACTTGGAAAATAAGTTCTCATTCTTAAGTACTTTATAAACTTTTTTCTTACCACTTGATCTAGAATTTAAACTAAGAGACTATGTTCTCTTGATAGCTAAGTCAATGGCATGTTTCTAATCCTTTATTGTAATGTGAAATAATTGGTTGTTTTACTCTAATTTTGGAGTGAGGGGGCTTGGGATCAAACCTAGAATGTCATGCATGCTACCGCTGTGCTACACTCCTAGCCGCTAAATTTTATTTTACAAAATTTATCTAAGATTTACTTTCCCATTATATTTATGCACTGAAAAAGATCGGATAAGAGATGTGAGGTCTGGTTTATTTTTAAAATAATTTTTGGAGAAAAGTCCTTTTAATGAGAGCCATTATAAGGTTCCAATATATTACCATTAAGTTAAGATTAAAGCATTTCTTTAAAACTTACCTGCCTGTAACTCACTGAAACATAACTGCCTGTAACTCACTTGCAAATCATATGTTTGACAAGGAATCAGTACCCAGAATATATAAAGCACTATTATCATTTAGCACCATCAATAACACAACCTTATTAAAAAACAGGCAACAAAGTTGAACAGACATTTCTCCAAAAGATACACAAGTGGCCAATGAGCAGCAGGTGTGGTGTTGCAGCAAGTTTGAGCAGAAACTCAGCAACAGCAAGACCTGGCCTCAAAATAAAAAATAAAAAATAAAAAGGGCTGCAGATGTATGTTAGTGTTAAAGCCCTAGGTTCAATTCCCAGGGTCATAAACAAAGTCGCCACAATGACAGTGCATCCCACACCCAGTAAGACAACTACATTCAAATAAACCAGAAATAACAAATGTTGGAGAGGATGTGGAGAAATCAGAAGTCTTGTACACTGCTAGTGGAAATGTAAAATGGTACAGTTATGTTGGAAACCACTATGGTGTTTACACAAAAAAATTAAAAATAAAATTATCATATGATCTACCAATTTTACTGTTCTGTGTATGCCAAAAAAAGTGGAGTCTCAAAGAAATATTTGTACACTCATGTTCAAAGCAGCCTATAGGTAGAATTAGCACAACTGTCGATGGATGAATAAACAGAGAAGTGGTACAATATATACAAACACTATTCAGCCTTAAAAAAGATTTTAATACATACTACAATATGGATATAATCTTGAAGACATTTTGCTAAGTCAAATAAACCAGTCCAGAGACATATACTGGATGAGATACAAGGAGTAGTCAAATTCATAAACACATAAAGAACGGGGGAACTAGAGAAAGGGAGAAAGAGGAAGCATTTGATCTTGCCAAATGAAAAATTTCTAGAGACTAGCTACAGGATACTGCAGTTGTATTGTTACTGGTCTTTACTGTATTGTACTATACCTTTAATAATGATTGAGCTGGTAAGTTTTGCTATATACATTTTACAATTAAAAAGTTACCTGGTAAACAGGTATTTATAGAGCATCCAATGTGTCCAAAGGAAAGAAGGGGAAAACCCCAAAGATTGGGCTCTCAGGTGAGAAGTGTCTGTGGTAATCCCAGCCAGGGATGTGAAGAGTCTATTGAAGGAAACTGCTGTAAAGGAGTAACTGCTGGACATTTTAGCACAGTGTCAGAACTCTGCAATACCAGGGCAGGCTTGGTGTCTTTTTGCCAGCTGTTAACATAAAACCTAGCAGAGAGCTGTTTTCAGAAATATTAGTAGAATGGATAAATGTAAAGAGGAGAGAAACTAGAGGTAACCCCAAGATTTCCAATATGTCATCCAGATGCATGGCCTAACTATAGATAGAAACCGTATAGGCCTCTCACTAATTTGAAGGTGATGACAAGTTCAAGTTTAGATAAGGAGTACTTTACAGAAGATAGGCATTTTATTTACTGCTGGAAATACAGGGTTGTGATGTAAATTAAAAGTCTAGGTTATAGTTGTGCAGGCATCACGGTAAGTTCAAGGAAATATGGATAAATCCACCAAAGAAGGGAGACAAACAAAACAAAATAACAAAACAAACAAACAAACCCCAACACACCAAAGAACTAAGGCTCAGGACCAAAGTGTCCCAGGGCCTGGTGAGTAGATAACAAAGTAACCTGAGATCTGGAGAACACACAGGTAGCTGGGGAACTTCTGCTAGAACCCTCAGAATCTTGGATAAGTACTGTGCTCTTCTCAGGAGTTAAATGGGCCATGTCCAAGTTTGTCTTTTCTTCAAGGAAGCTACGTGTCTGATTTATGTGCAGTTGCTGAACCAAGCACAGTGACATATTGAGGAAGTGGTGGTTTATCGGTCTTCCATGTACTGGGGAAAGTGAGGGCTGAGTAAAGGCTGAATCTGAGGAGACCTGTCTGAGAGGCAGTGTGAATAAGGAGGCCACTGTTAAAGCCAGATGGAAGAGAGTCGGTGAGGAACAGGCAGAGGAAGTAGAGGAAGCAGGTGTGGGCCACATGCTAGAGACTTCTGACCCAGAAAGGAAGGAGGAAATTTGGATAGTAACCAGAAGAATTAGTTGGGTCAAGGGAAAAGTTCCTTTACTTGCATTTTAAGCAAATGAAAGCTGATCCTATTAGAAGATTGGAAGAAATATGCTCAGAGGACAGGAGGAGATGAAGAAGCTTTGAGAAGATGGCAATTGGAAGCATATCCTAGATGAAAGAAAGAACACAGGAAACAAAATAAAAACAGTGATAAGTTGGTTCAGTGCTTTAAGGTTATCTGAAGGACCCTAGGCTGAAAAGACAACCAGAGTGTCATGGACTTTAGAACTCATCTTGGGTCTCATCTAAGTTTATCACATGTTAGTTGTACCTCAGTTCCTTACCTGTAACATGGAGACAATATACTCTTGTACAGTTCATCTGGAATCAGGAGTAATTTATGTGAAATAGTATTAACAGGGTATTTGGAAGGTAAATGCCTATTATTGGTCTTCTGCAGAAATTAGGGGTTAGTGGGGGAGAATCTGGTGATTTGAAGGAAAGAAGTGAAGATCTGGAATCAGCTGAATAAAAATTCTAAGGGATGGAAGACAGGAATATTAAATTGTTGAATGGGATCTGGAGAACCTGACTTCAGTCAGTGTGACTGCATTTTTTTTCTAATAGGGCTTTATTTTCTGGGAGGAGCAGAGAAAGTAAAAAGTTGTCTTGATGCAGATCCAAAGACTTTGAGCTAGGAGGATGGGCTGCACCAATATAATTCACCCCAAGTACTGCAGAGAGGAAGTATACACAGCTAGCCATGGCCTTTGGACCAGATGAAAGAGAAGGCCAAGTCAAGGCAGAGTGAAAATGGGAAGGCAATAATTGTAAAGTCATAAATATGTAGACTTTTATGGTTTCAGCTGCTTTTGTGTTTGATTAAAATAAGGTCTCTGTCTTTCCTATGTCAAACCCTATAGAAGCAGTCTTTTGACTAAATTTTGACTAATTTTCTACCCTAATGAAAATATCATTGGTTTAAATTATTGGCTAGTAAGCCTTTTATAAAAACAGGTAAACCAAATTAATTTTAAATGGATGCATATTCTATAAATCCAAACTAGATATAATCCTGACTATATTTTCTCTTTGGCACTGTCACAGAGACACCTGGATGTGTCTGATAAGGATTCTGCAACCTGCAGAACCTGAGAAGGCCTGGGCAGTGATGAGAATTAAAATGTCAGTGCAGCATTTATTTTCACACCAATGTTACCTTTTCTGTCCTTTGCTGAGAATCCATTATGGATATAGATTAAAGCATGGCTAGAATTAAAAGTAATTTAAGACTACACATTGGTCAGAACACATGGTGGCAGTTTGAAGTATTCAGCTGAATGACAAACTGACCAAGTGACAAATGGATAATTATGGGCCATTTTTCACTTAGAACTGGAAAACCCCTTACATGTGTACTCTGCAGTTCAAACAATTTCACTTTATAACACATTAAAAACTCAAGCAATTCCCACTCACTCCTTAAAAATGACATAAACTCTTTAGAATGTCTCGAACTCGCCCATGACTGACATTCCTTTAGGTAACAAAGCATCCATCTTTTATTTTACATTACTGAAATGGCTTCCTGAAAATCCCAAAGTTGCAACTTTACAACTTCACTTTGTGCTGTCTAGATGTGCCCAACCCATGAACAACAAAGAGGGGCCATTCTTCTATTAAGTTTTTATGCTAAACAATATGAACATGAACTTGTTTGAGATTACGCAAAACCATTCTGGAACTTAAATACTTAGCATTTTCAAGGTACACATTTTGAAGGTGCAGAGTTTATGAAGTGATAGTTTGTGTGGAGTGATAAAATATTAGGGGTGTGGTAATTTTCTCAGCAAACTAGTTCTATTCACTTCAATTTCCTAGTAGAAATAGGGTTCTGTTTCACACTTGTTCTGTAACAAGGAATCACTCAATAGTTCAATCAAAAAAGCCTTGAGATACTACAGAAAACAATATAACAAGCCCAAAAGTCATACTTTGTGATAGGTTAATCTTCTGGTTTTGAAGAAGTGACTCTTGAAACTTCTGCTTTACAAGACAGAAGGGCCTCTGAGAGTCCTTTGCTCCCTCTCCTATAGGTAGGCAATTACTTTTCTTTTTATAGAGATCTGAGACTCAAACTACGAAACCTCTTCAAAGTTAGAGTTATCCAGTGATATGAATGTGTAGAACCCAGATCCCTTAACCTTTGGGACAACAAAGTGTGAGCTGGTTGTGAAAGCAAATTTCTGTATTACTTTGGCAAACATTACAATTTAATTATTTTATCTTCCAGGCATATTTTTTTTCTTTCTGCTCTAAAATTCATTCATTTTCATAATTTATCTTATATTATGCTTTCTCTTAGTCAGTTACTGCTCTCTTTATTTCTCTAATCAATCTCTGTGTTTAATAGATTTATGGCTATTGGAAAATGCAAATGTTGAATTTTCTTTTTCTGCATGTATTTTCTTAACCACTTTTGCTGACTTTCAAATGAAACGGCACAGCCCAGAAAACATTTTACTAAAGACTACAGGACAGATTTGGTTCTCATCAAGGTTATTCTTTAGCAGGAACATTTTTAGGTGGTGTTAAAAATACTACAAATTCATCCAACTCAGAGTTGCCTTCCTAAATCACCAAATTAGTAATTAACGCCTCCAAGTTTAAAAGGAAATATCAGATCATCCAGTCCCTCCTGAATTCTTAAAAAGTTTTTCTTTTTCCCCATGAGAATCTCAAAAATTTTCTGTTGTGTTTACCTGTTTTCAGCATTTGGAGTGTTAAACTGAGAAGAGAAAGTTTTCACCCTGATATTCAACAGATAAATAGCTTCTCTAAGGACAGTAAGAAAAACAGAGGGAGAAACAAATATATAAACTAGGGCAAATGGATTCCTATGTGGTACGTTTAAATTAAAAAGTGACACTTGGTATACTCTGGGGACAAAGGCAGGTTTCAAAATGAATATATGAACTTTGAGCTAAAAATATTTATATTTCTTAGAGATATGGTAAAAATGCAAAGCAGGATTCAAATCAAGTGAGCAAAAGAATCTTGTTAAACACCATCTCAAACAACAGTTATCTTTTCCTTGTGTTCCCAATAAATTGACAATGAACTGCTTCAATACTTACAATGCTTGTAACACTTGAAATATTCTTTTTTTTTTAATCTTCAAAACAGGAAAGTTTTGGCTTCTTGCTTTTATTTATTTTATTTTATGGAAAAAGTAAAACAAAATTTTATAACAAAATTATAGAAGAATAACAATAGTTAATACATTGTTTATTGTTATCTTTAAAGTAGTTACAAGACATGGGCATAAAAAATGGTCTAACTGATATTAACACAAACCTTTCCTTTTAATGAACTAAGGAAACTAATAGTGTAACTATATTCTTGACCAGGTTTGTATCTATCTGGACATCAACTCTACAACCCCTCTGATGAACTTTTAATCCTTACTTAGGTTTAGAGTGAGGGGTGCAGTAGAAACAGTTCTTGATTTTTTCTGAAATAATAGTCTTGGGGACAAAAAGATGTGTCCTTGTCTTACTAGCCAACTCTGTCCTATCTGAAGCATTAATGTGAAAAATTCCCTTACACTTAAAGTGGAGAACCCTGTAGCCACCATGATTCTCATGTAAACTTGCAAAAATATATTTATATTCTGGACCCCAGTACTACTGTAGTGGAAGTGATGGAAGATGAGACTTTATCTTGTATGCTTTATTCTAACATGAATGAAACAGGCACACAGCCCTTTTTTAGTTTCATAGAGTCCCCTGGAGTTGACCCGTTACCTTGCAAGCATGAGGGACATTAAGGAAGCAGGAAGCCCACAAGATGAAGTCATGACACCCAGAAGCAGCCCATTTTTAGAAGGGGCCTCTGTTCCTAAAAAATCAGGTGTGAAGCCCACAGATCTGGTTGGTAGACCCAGGAGGAACTCAAGACTCTGGAAATGACATTTATTTCATGGAACAAGGCAAGCAAGAAGCCTCTCAGCTCCCAAGATAAGCAGGAGACTGTGCCAAGATGCTCAGGCTTTGCAGTGTTCATTACAGGGTCTGGGCTCAGTGGGTGCTCATTGCCCTCTCCAGTGCCCACCGTTTCCTGCCTTCCTATTGACCTGTGTCCAGGACTTTGATCACGTTTGTACTTGTGTTCCTTAGAATAATCACTCCTGGCCTGTCTCTCTACCTTCATTTCACGATCAACTACTGTTTTTTACCTGAAACAAAATCTTGACATGCTGAATAATCTACCAATGATTAGAAATGCTTACATTCTTGCTCTTCGCGTATACGTACTTCTAATTCTAAATTTGTGCTTTTCATCCTCATATACATAAAACAGTAATTGCATAAGAATATGTCAGGGGATGCCTGAAACCACTCAGGGTATTGAACGCCGCCCATGTATCCTATTTTTACCTCTATAAATATACTTATGCTAAAGTTAAAAATGAGGCACTGTAACAGATTACCAACAACAGCTAGTGTTAAATGTAACAATTTTACCATTATCCTGTAATCAGACTTATTATTGTTGATTTTTGAGATCCCAGTTAATACTTTCAAACTGAGGTTGACTGCAGGTGCCTGGACCCGCAGAGTGAAACCATGGATAAGGGGGACTAAGGTAGTGCATGAGTCATCACCCTGCTCCACCCTCTCTGAAATTCTAGGAGTGAAATGAAGCTTCTTTTCCCTGAATCTCTTCTCTGGCAGATGATCACTGCTTGCAACTGTTGAGTATAAATAATAAGTTTCTGCACAATGTTACTCTGAGAGGACCCAGAAGCAGCAGTTTAGAGAGTGATACTGTAGAGCAGACTGAAATGAACAAGGCTCTTATATTGGTCTGAGAGGGACGTCTCTGTCATGGAGCGAGCTCTGAGACTACAAGGGACATATTTTAATATAGTAAATATTCTCTAGTAGTCCCTTGTTGCAGTAGCATTTTCAGGGTGCTGGCTGAACTCCAGAGAAGGATGTCTACTTGCTTCTTAAAGTTCAAAATTAATTCTTTGAAGGAAAACTTTTTCTACTGTAAACATAACAGAAGACTGCGTTACTAAGATTACTATTTTTAAAATCTGCTTAGTAATTCTCTCACTTTAACCACATCAATAGTAACCATCAATTTCAATGTTATAAGATGATGAAACCGTGATATCATCAAAAATTTCTAAAGAAGTACTAAGCATCCACTTGGTGGATCTGCTCTGACAGTGAATCTTAAGAGAGGAATACACAAATATATGTAAATATATATAATATACTCACTTTAAATATTTATTTGTAGAAGGAAGGCTCATGAATTTAATCACAGAATTTGTGGATTTGTGTTATTGCTACAAAAAAGCAAAGCTGGCTGGCAAACATTTGAAAATATAAGAATAAATAAAACTTAGGAGTGTAGGCCAGGAATACGGTTTTAAAGCATCAATATTTAGCTGGTTTTGAAATACTGACAGTAGATAAAACTATGAGGGGAGAACAAATTGTATTTTTGTACTGTTTGGTTCATGAATCTTTAAAAGAATTTGGTGAAAGGAATAATTTTTAATATATTTGATTGAAATATATATCTGTACCAATAAATGTAAACCACTGTTTATGAATATTTGAAGATATTTTTGTTGTTGTTTGGGACTATACTTATTATCCAGCAGTGAAATTATTTTTTGTTTTATTGAATCCCAAGAAATATGACAGAATTGGAATGAAGAAAAACTAAAAAGTTACAAGCCAGATGTGTGAAGTGATACACACCTGTATCCCTAGTACTCTGAGAAGCTGATGCAGGAGGACTGCAAGTTTGAACTGGGCCTGGGCAATTTAGTGACTAACCAAGATCCGGTCACATAATTAAAAATTAAAAAAAAAAAAAAGAGTTGGGATTGTAGCTCAGTGTGAAGGTCCCAGGTTCAACCTCTAGAACCGCCACCAACAAAAGATCCTGAAAACCGCCAAAATACTAGCTTAAACTTTTACACTGACTACTAACACTGTCTTGGCAACTAGTTATATTGCTTATATTTTTAAATTATAATTTCATTATGAACAATAGCAGGCTCCTTCATGAAAATAAAGCTTTATTTGGGCCATTATGTAATTCAACCCACAGGTTACAAATGTCTCCTCTGTCTGGAAAAACTAATTGCCACAGCACTGTCCTTGAGTCTTGATGAGAAATCATTAACAAAAATTCAGTCACCAGATTTTATTTTTAAGATGAGACAGCTCATTATGAATAGTTTTGAAAATAACACCCTAAGCTTCTGAGCATCTGAACAGTCTCCTTGTTCATGCTTGGGGAACCCATGCTGGCTTGCGATGGAAGTCATGCCACAGGACCACAGGGTATCTTCCTTCTGTGGTTAACCCAGCCCTGCAATCGAGCTCAAAGCCCATTTTTCCTTTCCCGAGACATCTTCTGGCACATAGCCCTAGTCCCTGCCATTTGCCACTTGTTCTGAGCTATTTTGATTCTGGACAAGTCGTGGTAGTAGCTATATTTAAATTGGCTTGCACTGTGAAGAAACACTGCAAATGCATGTGGCAACTTTTCCCATTTTGACAGAATCCAATTGTGCCCTGGCTCTGAATCAAGCTGTGTGTGGTCCTGCATCATACACAGCACCACACACTCAGGTGGCCCCCACTATCCAGGGATTCACACCAATCACAGCACAGAGGGGGTCTTCTGGGAAGGAAGAGGCAGGAGAGGGGCTCATGGGACAGTCACCGAAACTTTCAAGTAAATCACCAAAAGAGGGCAATGAGGAAAAGCAAAAATGCCACCAACTCCAGCCTGAATACTGCCTGAATATGTGTAGAATAATTTTCAGTGACCAATTTTCAGACAGAGATTTTATAAGACATAATGCATCTATTGTTAGAGCCTTAACGGAAGTCACACATAGTCAAAAAGCTGGCTTCATTGAGTTCCTGAGCTTTTAAGGAGACAAGCTAAGAGATGCTTAAGTCTAACCCTCTCCTACCAACCTGTTTCTTCTGTGCTGTGAGCTTATATGTTTCTGTGCTAGACAGAGGTGTGCGTTCACAGAAGAAAATCAGGTTGGAAATGCCCTCAAATCATTAAAAGTTAAAGAAAATGTAAAAAATACCTTTCTACAGGACAGCTGCTGAGGTCCTGTAAACATTCAGAGTTCAAAGCTTGCCTAAAGCCAAACTTAGCCTACCACTCTGTCGTAATAGGTGAGAGGACAGTTAATGCTTCAGGAAATATTTTACAAGTCTAGAGTTTTTGTCTAGGGATCTTAATGTATGTGACACTAATATTTATGTGCCTGTTTTGCTAGCAGCAGAGTTAAAATCCAGTCTACTCATATGATCTATTCCTTTATCAAATTTAGAGGATTTTAAGTATAGAAACCCACATTTCTGCCTCTTTACTGTAGAGATATTTACTTGGACAGCTTGGACTATGAGAATTTTCTTGCTGTTAGCCAAACTATTGTTTTATTTTTTGGTGAATAAACTTTACTATTTAAGTGGGTAACAAATAACAGACCCAACTTTTGTTTTCTGGAATAAGTAAGAAAACCATCTCAGAAATGTTATGTTAAAATAGCATTCAACCATAGAAACTAGTCAGTTAACACAAAACCACTTTTAAATGTCCTGAACAAAAGAGGAGCCATTAGTAGACTATTTGGTTACATGTAGTCAGGGATACAGACTTTAAAACTTATCTACATGGTGGCAAAACAGAGATGAAGAAAATGGATTACAACAGAGGTGTCTGTTTTTACTGGAAGGTACACAAATGGCATTGAATACAGTTAGGCTTTGAATATCATCAAAGCACAACTTCAAATAAACCCCACACTGCCCTTACTGCTCTCAGCTTTTGGACAGCTAATTCCAAATTTTAATAAATAGGATGCCATCTCAGGCTCCTTGAGTAGTCTTTTAAGTAAGACAATTACCTAGATCGTTCTATTTTTGTTTCTTTTTTCTAAGATACTATCTGGAATCATTCTTTCTTTTTTTTCTCCCCAGTGCCAAAGACTGAACCCAGGCCCTTGTACATTAACCAGCGTCCACTACCGAGCTACATTCCCAGTCCCAGGCTTGTTCTTAAAGGCATAATGAAAACGTGAGACTCTTGCACATAACTATGCACAGGAATAAGTCATGCAGTAACTACCTCTATCAAGAATGTGCCATAGGAGATGCGTCCAGCTGGAAAATAATTGTGGCCACTTCACCACAGATAGTGGGAGCCTCGTATCTTTAATCATTCCCAATCCTTTAATGTAACTGCTCTAACTGATACCAGGTTTTTCTTAAAAAGCCCTGTTTTGAGGAGACAAAGGTCCTAGAGAGATTTTTCTTACTTAGGACAAAACCAAAGCAGAAAACAGGCCAATTGTAGGTGAAACAAACCAAACAACAAAAGAAATAAAAAACAAACACCCCCCCAAAAAACACCAGAAACACACAAAAAACTACAGAAACTATTAGGAACTATATCTAAAGATATAGTTTTAATAATTCCTAATTGCTCATTCAATTTTTACTATCTTATGTGATTCTCTGTAATTAATATCAACTAACACATATATACAGATTACACATACTCCAAGATTAAAATGAACAAAGGATTTATGGGTCATTATTTGTAGGAATGACAGGATAAAGGGGAAGAGAAATTATACCACACTTCTTAAGGTGGCTAGGAAAGGATCTACCATTAAACAACAATGCTGCAAATGGTAAAAGAAAAATAGGAGGCCAGGCCAAATTTCTGTGTTTTTACAGCAAAGAAGGATGAATGAATGAGACAGTTGGTGACTGAATTTGCCATGGGGGCCTGTGCTCCATGTTTCCCGAGTAATAGGCCTTCCACAGCTGCAATAGCAGGGAGATGGCCTGAGAACTCTGCCCTCTGACAAGGACATCAGAACCTGCTGCCCATGACTAGGCAGTAATAGGAGAGACTCCCCTTCGTCAGTGACTTGTAATCTATGTTGTGTGACCTCTGGAAAGATATAAACACGTGGTATCATGGCTGCATTAAGTTAAACAACTAAGTATTGATGATGATAACTACAGTTAATATTTACTGAGTGGTTTTGTGCCAGATTTAACTTGCGTTATCTAGAAATTTAGGTGTAAGATCTCCTGCAGTCCACCTTGGATTTTCA
Source organism: Hydrochoerus hydrochaeris (assembly GCA_004027455.1). NCBI lineage: Eukaryota > Metazoa > Chordata > Mammalia > Rodentia > Hydrochaeridae > Hydrochoerus > Hydrochoerus hydrochaeris. The sequence continues at coordinate 134,937 of PVLA01001044.1, forward strand.
GTTAGTGAGCCATGGGAGTTGGTTTCAGCTGAAGACAAGACATGTGCCTGCGTACCTCCACTGTCACTATCCTGGCCAAGCTGTAGATTTCTCCTAGCGTGGCCTTTCTTTCACACCACCTGCCAACAGTGTATTTAGTTTCCTCATCATCTGAATTACTATAAGTTGAATATTCCGTGCTAGGTATGATTTTTAAGATTTTTCTTAAATTCACACACCCATTTCTCCTTATTGTATGAACTAACTTTTTGGAGATAGACAATTTTTAGTCTGTGTAAAAGGAAAATGGGCTAGATCAAGCAAGTGTGTTAGTTGCACTTAACTCTTCAAATGATTCTACTCTAAAATAAGAACATTTACTAAGCATCTCCTTTTAACCCCGTCAGATGCTAAAGTGCTACATGAGGATCTCTCTCCCTGACATTCAGCAGGTGACACCTGCCAAGCCCTTTGCAGGGGGCACTTCATGCCCTTGGGGTGGCATATGAAGCCTTCTGCTGCCAGGCTACCCTGAGGCCGTGCTTGCATCCCATCCTGGTCCCTGCTGTGCTTCTGCCATCTGGAGGCTCTGACTGTCCCCTCCCCACCTCCTGCCATAAGCATATCCTCAGGCATCTTTGCATTTGTAATATGTGGCACAGAAAACCAGGCTACACTTCAATTTATAGCACATTGTTACAATAACAGCATAAATTCTTGGATCAGATGAGCATGATGGAACTTTCAAAGTCTCCTTAAATTTGCTCTATAGATGTAAACACATTATTTAGGATTCACAGGTTTCACAAGCGCTTACTGGAATGTACGCAGTCAAGTTTCTTGTTGTTTGTCTAATCCATCTTATAGTGGTTTAAAAGCAGAAGTTGTAGAATCATTCTGCCTAGATGTGAGTTCTCACCACTCATGACCTGCAACCCAGAGTCATTTATTCAGCTTCACTATGCCCCAGTCTCCACCTGGCAGTGTGAACCACTGAACCTAACTTTCCGTGTGGTGTGAGGGTCACAGATGGTAACATGGAAACCCCAGCATAGGCCATAGAGACTCAGCTGGGCACAGAATCAGCACTCAGCAGCACATACTGAATATTTATGTGATTAAATAACTTAAAAATAAAGTAAGTTTTTAGGTAAGTAGGACAGTCATACACTTCAAAAAATATACTAAAAAAATAATGGGATGAAGCCAGGCACAGAGGTGCAAGCCTGTGACTCCAGCATTATGAGTGGCGGAAGAAGGAGTACAAATTTGAGCCCAGCCTAGATGATCCAGTCTCAAAATAAAAGTGTGTGTGTTTGTGTCTGTGTGTGTGTGTGTGTGTTTTGTGGGGGGCACTGAGTTCAAGTAGCTCTGTGTGAAGACCATAGGTTCAATCACCCATACAGCTAAAAAGGTGGGATGAGCCTGCTATTTACTCTATATTATTCCACAGATAACCAGTGCTGCAGTTTCTTAAAATAGATTTTTCCCAGAGAATAAATATATACTTCATATCAATATAGACTTCTACCTCCCACTCCACCTTGTTTTGATGGTACTGGGGATTGAATGCAAGGCTACCTTCCTAGTCCTTTTTATTGTTTATTTTGAGACATTTTGCCTCACTAAATTCCCAAGGCTCATTTTAAACCTTTGATTCTTCGGCCTCTGCTTACCAAGTAGCTTGAATTTCAGGGGTGTGCCACCATGCCCTGCTTATTTCTACCTTTTCTAAATAAAAGAAAGCAATACATACAACATTTGTGTATCTTTGCAAAATTTAACTGGTAAATAGTGACCAAGCAAAGTGTAAGACAATACAGCATGTCACACTAATAGAGCACTTTACCTCTGAGGGGTAACAGGTAGTATAGCTAACTACCTGGGTCAAGCAGGGCGGTAGGGTGATGATGGAGTGCTGGATAGGAGATCCAGGGTTGAGCCCTGTCCTGCCCTTTGCAAGCTGTATGACAGAGGGTGGATTATTTAAATTCCGGAGGCGAGGAACTGGTATTGTCACCACGTTTGTTGTGGGGGTATAGTTAAGTGCTGAGTGTTGAAGAATTTTGCAAACTGTAAAGGTACACAGATGCGTGCATGTGTGCAAACGCACGTACGTACACACACACACACACACACACACCCCTCTACCCTGCATTATTACCAGTCAGCAGTTCCTATGACCCACAAAACCACTCTTACTGCACTGAAAACTCTAGTAACAGATGTGAAGAACACACAGTTCCTGTTTGCGACTCAGGAACTGGCTGGTCAGAGGACATTTCTTGCCTAGGGTCAGAGAGTCTACTTTTCTTTGAGCAACCGACCTGGTACAAGGTGTGCTCTTCGGCTTAGGTTGATGTCGTTCAATGTTTTAGTGTAGATTTAGTTTCTTTGTTGCTTACAAAAATTCTGTCAACAATAATTCTTACCTGACACTAGGCATAAAGTTTGAAAATAAACCAGAGGTACACTGGAAGGACTGTAGAAAGTTGTACCAAAGGCTTTCACTGCCTCAGAAGTAACCAAATGAATTCTGCTATGTGGCAACAGGGCTGGCACGTGCACCTCCAGAAGACCAGGACCCCTTAAGGGAAGGCTCTGCCTGGTGCTTGAAAGATTTAGATTCAGGTTCTTTCTATTGCTCATGCCTCTTACCTACTTGTGATGTATTAGTTTCCTCATCAGAATAAATTAGCTGCTAGGAATCAAAAAAGAAATTCTAATTTTTTTTTCTAAGAACTTTCACATGTTCTCTCCTCCCCAATAAAAAGCAGATAAAAGTGTATGTTTCAGCTTCTAGGTAGCCCTACTTCTCAATTTTCCTGTCTGTTATCAATAGTCTTTTAATAACCAAAGAACTCTAAGAACACTGTGAATACTAGAAAGCTAATGAGCTCAAAAATTCTTTTCACCTTGAATATTCAAAACTGTGGAGGCTACACTGTGATTTCTTTAACCATAAATAAAAAGATCTCTTTTTTTAAAGGAACAGCAGTCTTCCTCTTAAATTAGATGAATTATTTCTCCTTCATATATAAAAGTTAGAGGTATTAAATTTAAGCAGGGAGAGGCAATTACACCTTCTGAAAAAATTTTTCCTACTATGTGAATGATGAATACTAAATAATGGGTCTGTACATACAATCAAATAATTAATAGTAGGTAAAAAGTAAAGTTATATGCATTAGTTTCTTTTCTTTTCTTTTTTTGAGCCAGGGATCAAACTCATGACCATGCACTTGCCAGGCAGGTGCTTATGCCACTAAGCTAAATCTCCGGGCTGTTATATATATTTCTAAACTATAGATCAAAACATCCATCAGCCAATATTTATATACATACATGAATGCAATAATTGAAGATTCGTAGCTGTTTAGTTTTATAAGTGGGTGTCTAATGGAGGTCAAAGTCTTTATCTTATAACCTGATAACTGTACCCAAAATTATTAAACATTATATAAATGCATTTCATAAAATCTGGAAATGGAGAAAGTCCTCAGATATGATTTAGTTCCAACTCCTTATGCAGACCAGGAAGCTGAGGCCTAGAGCAGTTAAGCTTAACAGTTCCTCCTCTATACTAATACGCATATCACAAGTGTTTGCAAGGCACACAGACTGCTTGGTTCTAGCCTCCACAGTGACAGCAGAGCAGGAGGTATCATACTCTGCCAGCTAGCCAGGATGCAAAATACAAAGACTGCTTGTGGGCTGGGCTAAAGGTATCACTTTCTCACTGTAGAAGGTGAAAACTTGGGAGGACCTGCCATCCTCCTGGACTATAAGCTCACATACAAGGACGCCATTTTAAATCTCAGAAATGGGCTACTCTTTGGCAGAGTAGATAGATGTTACCCAAATATTCATTTTCACTCTTTGATTATACTACTAATACCTTTTTTATTAGTGATGAAATGTTTGGAGATGGGAAGGGAGGAAAAGGAAGGAAGGATCAGCTCAGTGGAAGGCTAATGAAAGGGAAGGCTAGTGAAAGGCTAATGAGGAGAAAAAGAGCACTTTCCTGGAGGCTCAACACGGCCAAGGCTACTTAACCCGTAAGCATTCTAGAATTAAACATAACACTGAAAAACTACTAGACCCAGAGAGAAATGTAAAAATTAAGAATTTAATATTTACTACAACATGCATATAGACATATCTTCTCTAATAATTATAAAATGTATAATGCTGCCCCATAATCACTGAGCATTTGTAATTCAAAAACTTTGCTAAACACTTTATGAAAAAAATTATTGTGCTGGATACAGTTATCTTGCAAAGCCATCAGCCTATTTTATATAGAAGGAAGCATGCTCTAGTAAGTAGTAATATATGTACAACTATGTACTACACATCAGTATACAGCAGAACCAAGACTGAACTCAGGTATGTTCAATGATACAACCAGGGTTATTTTTTCTATGTTATATTGCCTAGCAGGTAGGAAGAATTAAAATGTAATGGGAGAAACTTGGGGTGCCTACTTGTTATTGTATTGCTTTTTGTATTTAAGTCTTAACATCCTCAACTTACACATTTGATTCTTATAAATGGACATTTATAGGTTGATCTTTCAGATAAAAATGATTTGTATCAATTCCACAAGCTACAGATACAATTAATCACCAGATGGAAATTAACCAGCATTGCTAAACCAACTCTGCCTACCATGATCCTCCCTGGATCAGAATGTTACCAGTGGTCATTTGGGCATGTAAGGCTTGCCTTAATATAGTAGGAGCAAAAACCTTACTGATCCCTCAGTGTACTAATTTGGTTAAGAGAGCTGAAAATACTAAGTGGGCAGATGTGTTTACTCAATTATTTCAGTCAAACAGACCCAGCCTTGGTATCCAACACACTAAAATAACCCCATACTTCTTTAGAAGCAAGTGTCGTCTATGGGCAACGTTCTAACTGAAGTTTCATAAGAACATTTTGTTTTTGAGGATCTGTAAAGTTCTGATTGCTGGGAATCTTGATACCAAGCCCTGGGATCATAGCAATGTTTTTGGATTGAATCTCCTTTGCACTGTGTGGTAAGTGGGAGCTACCTCAACCCTGACCCAACTCATTCCATGCTCATCCTCTCACAGCCATACTTGTGTGATCTTAGGTCATGGGCTAAATCTTCTTGGATTTCCCCCTCCTACACCCTGCCCTTTTCTTATAACCACTGGTACCACCCACTGCCAGCCTCCTTGTGAACAGCAGCCACCTCTGACACTCTAACAAATGGGAGGATAGAGAGATGCTACATGGAAAGACCAAGCTGGCTGTTAGAAACATGCTTGCGAGGCTATCTAATCCAACTTGAGGTTAGGAGACTTCCCTGGTGTTCCAAGTCACCCTTCATTGAAGGCACATTGCCTGTCAGGCATTACCTCATCCCAAACCTCAATCCTTCTGATTTTCCTCTGAGGAAGGTTCTGTAAATATTCTGATGTTATTGATGAAGACACCATGGGTCTTGAGAAGTTAAAATAGATTGTCCAAGGTGGAGTTAAGACTATGCCTGATTTCAAAGCATGTGTTCTTCCCACATTCCACTACCTTAAATCAACAGCATGTGAATCAGATCAGTCTCCCCTGTAGCCTATAATCTTCCATGTTTTCTCTGTCAAAGATCCAAAGTTTTATTAGCAAAGACATGTGAATATTTTATTCTAAAACAGAACACCCAGAGTGATCTGCCCAGTCCAGAGTGCATTCCATATTCCACCAAGAAAGTTTAAAGCTTCAGTGCTATTAGGACAGAGATGTTGAGAATATGCATGCTATGGGAAGTACCAACAGTGTACTGAAGGAAAATATTTTAAGTTAAGAACTTTAGAAAGCATATATTTGAGTTTAAACAGGTACCACAACATTGGAGTACAGATATTTAATTAACAGCACCTGGGTTTTTAAAAGATAGTCAAACAAAATGATTATTATAGTACTGCTTGTAATGGAGGGATGTTGGGGGCAACCTTAGTGTCCATCATTACAAGCGGAGGGGTAAATAAAACGTGCATGCAGACTTTAGAATAATTCAATATGATAGCCAGGATTACTGAATTAGGTGTACACAAGACATGTGCATAAATCTTAAAACACACAGTAGAAAAAGTATACATGATATACATAAAAGTAGAAAATAAAACATTATTCAAATATTTGAATACATATAATAAAAGCAAACGAGCTTTGTAGCTTGGTGCCATTTATGTAAACAAAATAAAGAGAACACCACAACATTTTTTTCAATTTATGTATCTTCAGTGACATATAATAAACATAAATTACTCAGCACTGACAGAGAGGAAGGAAAGGACCTGGGAAAAAGAGAAAACAAGGGAAGAGTTTTACGCAGATGGTTGCATAAGAAGGCCAGGAAATGAGGGTTGTGACTACTTTAACCTTCTAAGGGTTAAGAAAAGGGAAAGGAAGCTGCAAGGGAAGAAGGTGGAAAGATGAGCAGATAAGTAGATAGATAAAGGATGAAGGCAAGTTACCAATCCAGCTCAGAGCTTTGACTCTACACATTCATTTTTTTTTAATCTTAGTTCTATTTTTACTTTATAGATGCATCATATAATCACCAGTTTCAGGAACTTCCTTAACCGGTGTCCTAATTAGAAGCCCAGGTAGTAGTCTGAAAGCTAACGTGTATTGAAAACAGTGCTTGTGGGCAAGAGAACTGACCTCTTCGACTCAGTCCCTTAAAAAAATGCTCAATTTTCTTTTCACAAATATATGAACTGGCAGAATATAAACAATACAGAAATTAAGGAAATGCAAAGAAGAGTGGAGAGTTAGTAGCTGAAAGGGATTATAATGTGACTCTTCCTCCCCTAGTCTCCCTGCTTGTACCCACTGAATTCAAGGATTGGCAATGATTGCAAATTTCCTTCCTTGGACCCCAGCCTCGAGAATTCTCCTATTCCTTAACCTCAGACCAGCTAGGGAGGTACTGCAGTGGTTGGGGAAAAAGCCTTCAGGAGCCAGGGCTGGTGAATGAACTCCTAAACAAACTCTCCACTGACACATCACTAAAAATAAGTATGCTTACATGCATAACACATTTTTGGAACAGTAAACCAAACTCTCCTTTATCCTCTCTAGAGATTTACATGTCATTCTTATTCAACTTTATATAAAATAAAATGCAGGTATAACAACTCTGAGCCTTACAGGCAGTAACTTTTGATGTGATAAATGCACATCTGCCAAGAAGTGAAGGAATTGCAGAGCAAGTGGCCAGGCACTGTATATCAGCTGCATGCCCAGATTCTGGTCAAACGCTGATAAGGCTCACTTGGGCATTGCCTTATTTAGTCAGACTTCTCTGCCCCAACACCAGTGCATGGTGACAACTGCGCATGCTATTACAAGTCTTTCTCCTTTCAGTCATCTGCTGACACACCAATTAAAAAAAAAGTGTCTTGACTAGTGAAACTGCCAGTTGCCCTTCCTACTAGCAATTTTCTTACAGAGAAAAATGCCATGTCTAGTCAAATTGCAGGTTCCTTGGTGAAGAAATTCTCATAAGGAACAAATTAAGATCTAGTTCTTCAGCACCCACCCCAACACTGAGCAAATTTTAATGCTGTTTATTATTATTATTATCCTCTTGGCTCAGGTAAACTGCACTTTTCCATAGACGACTATGATGACTATGTCTACTGTATTCTTTTTTTAAACATACCTTATATTAGAAACTAGTGACTTTAGATCTGATTATACTATTAACACCACCAATACATATCTGTCTCTCTCTCTCTCTCTTACACACACACACACACACACACACACACACACCACTATACCTATTTAATTTACTTTCTACAAGTCTGGCATGTGAGCCAGTTTTAACTACTTACAAAATGGGGACATTATTTATGTGCTGGTAGGAATTAAATTCCATACACACTTTAAACAAAAACAAAAATCCAGGTGCTGAAAATATTATTCCAAGCTACAATTCTCTATCTATGATGGCAAGATGTGAAAAGATTTTTAAAAACTAAAATTTCTTTTTATAAATTTAATGCCAAAACTTGACAGTAACACCTGAATACAACTGATAAGGGGCTATTTATGATTTTTTTAACCTCACTCAGTATGAATGTTCAGTTTCCCTGGAGAATTAATGTGTTTGATTACTTGGTGCTGTTCAGAACCTCTGGGAATGTTAAGTAATTTATATTGTATGTACCATATTGTTTTCCTAAAATCCAGTAAGTTCTAAATTTTAAAAGATAACTGGACCCAAAGATTTTGGTTAGTGATTATGGACTTGTGGAATGTGACCACCTGCAAAGGGGATAAAATGTGTATTTGCATGCATACATTTATGAAAACACTAATAACATATGCTGTCTTCAAGGAGGGCAGTCCACGTCTTGTAACTATCAAATTTTGAGCCATGAACATGTATCATCTTAAAGAAAATCTAAACACCACTTGTAAACATGGCAAGAGCATGATCTACTTAACATAACCCTATTGACAATTTTCAGTTAGAAATGTTGCACATGCACAGTCAGTGGATATCTTTGACCAGTCCTTCCTGGTTACCATAAATTCCATTTTAAGCATAATTGAGTTTCTTCAAGGCAGCTCACCCTTTCCTTAAAATACTCTAGAGAGTCCATTTCTTAAATGAAGGGCTTTCATCTTCCTAACCTACCTACTGTGATGTCAGCTACTTCTGTAACTCTACATGTAATTTGCTGTCAGATGCATGTGTAATGTCCTTGTGCTATCTTCACTACACTAGAAATTCATGGCAGCAGAGATTAAAAAAAAACTGCCTTTAAAATTTTTACTTGGCACAGCTTTTCTTACATTAATGGCCAATTATATCGTGCGCATATTTAGTCTTCCTAATGAGCCTCCCAGGGCCTGCCCAAAGTGTAAGTAATAAATATTTGCTAAATTGAGTTCAGTTTATAAAATACAACCATTTCCTATAAAGTTTTTATAATGAAAAGAATCAAGCCATGGTTCTGAGACTAAAACACCACCTGTAATGATAGGTGGATATATACAAAAGAAGGCCCTGAGAAGACAGGGAGCTGCTCTCAGTTTAAACTCCCAAGCACTCCTATGTGAACTGACGGTGGAGAAAACAGATTCTGGAGCTAGTAGCAATCATCGTAACTTAAAAAATTGTATTTTTCCCCTGTAATGTTAAAAAAAAAAAGACATTATCTACTAATTGTTCGGGAGTCCTGATGAGCATAAACTGAACATAAACAAAAACCTTTAAAAATTATGGGCCTCTAAATTTAGAAATAACACAAATCCTTATCTTAAAATTTCTGAATAGGTTACTAAGTTATTTTACCATCCATATGCAATTTAGCAATTAGTTAATTTAATTGGAATGGTATGCATAGGCAACTTAACAATCAGTTAACAGTTTTTGCATATATAAATTAACAAATCAGTCAGTCTCTCTTTTTCTGTGAGGTAGTGAAAATTAAAGGAGGTCAGGGAGGGTCTACTGAGCTACATCCCCAGTACTTTTCCCCCTTTTCCTACTTATTTTGAAACCGGATCTTGCTAAGTTGCCCAGGATGGGCTTGAATTTGTGATCTTCTGAGGCAATCACCTTTGTATCTAAAATCATCTAAGTCTTAAAAAAAACAAAGTATATTTTCTCTTGGAAATTAATCTTACTCAAGAAGTACACTTTTAAATGATACCTATATTTACAAACTAAAGACAAACATTTGTGTAGCTTTCAATACAAATATGTACTTATTTTTGCAGATAATCACAGATTATTTATTTAAGCCAGAAAAATCTTGGCAAAAATTTTAAATTGCTGTCCTCACTTCACAGATGAGAAAACTAAGAACAGAGAAGTAAGTCACAGTTTATTGTATGTGTTCTGTCAGTGAGGTGTACAACGATTAAAAATAACTGGATGAACTTATAAAACAAATACAGTATCACCTAATAAGTAACCAAACCAAAGTCTGTCCCAAAAGCTACAGAGAAGAAAAAAGATGGAAGAATATGGAGGAGGCAGCCCCAGAAGGGGCTCTGGCAGGGTCAGGTTTCATCTTCCCATCCTCCCGTGGGTTGCTAAGCCTCTAGCTCCCCTCTCCAGCAGAATTTCAGCTGTACAAGCACTTATGCTCTGTAGTCGGCTGTTTACTTGTTTGCCTCACTCAGGGTCGACTTTAAAAAACCCATCTCTTGAATAACACGCGCAAGGAGGCTCTTTGAGCCATTCTTTGAGCCCAGTCAACAAATGACTTTTGGGTAAAAATGGTTTCTGTAGAGTGGGATATCCATATGGGGAAGGATAGAGATCGGTGGTCTGGAAGGGGAAGGAAAGTGAGAAAGCTAAGGAAAATTGGGAACAGGGAGGGAAATGGATGTGTAGGTCAAGAAAAAGCAAGTCGGCAGAGGAATAAACAGCTGAGACAATGCTTTCCTTGTAAGGTGAAACAGAAACAGTTAAGCCTCTTGGACAACCTCTCTAGAATATGTGTATCTTCCTTAGTAAATACTAAATCAAAAGAGGGGATGAAGCCATATGATCATAATTTTAATGATCATCCTATATGATGCAAATAAAATGTGTAGAACTGACATGATTTAAAAGTGACTCTCAAACAATGTACTACTTTTATGCTGGAAAAAAACTACTGAAAAGTTTATTGCTGGGCAAACACAGACACATTCACCTGTGCCGTGAAGGGAGTAGACAAGCGACCAGGAAGGGAATGGTTGGGTTACCACCGTATCGACTCTGGGTGATGTCAGCTGACTGGTCCATAGAGAGCCATCGACACTAAGACCTCAGGACCCATACGAGCAAGCTAACAACAGTAACAGGAAAGAACATCTTCTGCAGAAATGGCGTGACTGTTCAGTGGGGTCCTATTTTCACTTCTTTATGGGATTAAAAGGAATTAACTATGGTGGCTCAACTTGACTGCAGTCACGGCAATGACTGTATCCATCACGGATGCACCACTGGCGGCATTACAGTCCTCTCTGGAGGGAAAAGGTAATGCAAATCTGCTTAGCAAGAATGGCAGGATGGTCTAACAGATTGGTAACAATAATTAAAACTGATTTAAAAAAGGAGATGACACCAAAGATATTTAATTTCTTTGGCATAATAATCACAAACCTTCTAAGGTACACTGGGAACTGGGTATGTTCCAAGACAGTTTTAGGTCCCTCAAAGTGCTGCCCTTCTCCCTCATACCCACTTTGTGCTTTTTCCTCATGCTCTCTGCTCTCCTTAGAACAAGCTCTCCCCCATTTCTGCCCGCTCAAATCCTTCTCTTGACTCCAATCTTCTTCCCAGATGAGGCCTTTTCTGATGCTGTGACATGGATAAATCCCTTTCCTCTTAAACTCTGTCTAGCACCTACAAAGATTCTGGAAGACACAATGGATTCTATCCTTACTCCTCACCTTGTTCACAGCCATGGTAATTTCAAAGCTGGGAGCATCTTCTGCTCACTTTGGAACTACCTAAACACCCACCCACCTGTGTTTAATCACAGAAGCCTCAAGTGTGCATTAATAAAGGGAAATGACCTCGGTTTTCCATGACTTGCCATACAATGCAGTGTGAAATGGTCTATGCATATGAGCTCTAGGTCTGCATTTTTAAGTTAATTCTTCTAGTGTTATTTGGTAGCTTATAAATTTACCCAACTGCACATGGAGGAAGAATTTGGTTTCAGTCATTACCCTAAAACATAAATGGATACATTTAGGAAAGGATAAAACTGAAGATATTTCAATAACCCTAAGGCAGACATTTCACACAGTTTGTTTTTTAAAACTTAGAGGCTGGGTGTGGTGATGCACACCTGTGATCCTGGCACCTAGGGGTTCAAGTCCAGCCTGAGTCACATGGCAAGACCCTGTCTTAAAAAAAAAATCTCGAACGGAAATAGTATAAGGAGAATTTTCTCATGCTGTAAGATCTGGTTATTTTTTCTGAACAAGTTGACTGCAACAATACTGCAGGGATACAGAAATGCAGATGTGTAAATGGACAACTGAGTTGAGAAGTGAAGTCCAATCCAATCCTGTTGAGGAAGTCCAACCTAAGACAAAGATGCTGGTGTACAGTTCAAAGCTGTTTAAACATCTGCAGAGGATGACAGGCAAGGGTAAACCAGGCTGGCCTGAATTTTAAAAAGGAAACCTCCATTATAAAAATCTATATGGCCACAGTCTGCACACATCCTGGAGCAGCCTTCAGGAACTTCAAACAGAGGTGTGGTCACACAAATTGCAGGCTGGAACTGTTTTAAAAATATGTATGCAATGTATTAGGAGCAAATTACACTGTATCATAGTTTGCACAGGAATCTCTACAGATATACTTCTGAGAACATAAATATGCCAGTATAGTTCCATAGTTCCCTATCTGGACACACATACTAGCTGAAAGTCACATAAGCCTTCTCAGAGGTATTTTCCTGTCCTTGTATGTACCTAACGCAGCAACAGAATAACTTCATTACAAATCTCTTAACGTATCCTGTAAGAGGAACAAGAGGTCATAAGTGTCCAGCACTGTTCCAGACACCTAAAACACCCCAATGCATCCAGCAAACTTTCTAACCCTGCAATGGTCTATTAATTATCACCCCCATTTTACATTTCTAACACACCCTGAAGCAGCTGAGGCTTTGAGAGGTAAAGCCAATTGCTCAAAGCCACCCAGCTAACAAGTGACAAAGGCAGGATCTGAAACTGTTCTGTCTCTCAAGTCTGTGGCCTTCACCACCACCCCATATGGAAGAAAGATTTCAAAACAATTTCCTAAATCTTTCTGGGCAAAAATCTGGCTGTTACATTAAAAATGAATGACTTCTCTTTTCTTCTGAGTTTCTTGGTGATATAGCTCGTATTCACTTTTTCCCTGATTTTGGCAACCACAATTGAACTACAGTTGGTTTTTATCTCTCCTCCCAGGACCAGACTGACCACAGCAAGACAGGGCACTGCATCAGAGGTGAGACTATGGAACAGTGCCAATCATGTGCCACCACCTGTGAGATATTTCTGCCAGATATAGGATCATTTGGCCCCCACTGTTAAGAAAACCCTGGGCACCTAGACCCCTGCCTTTCTCTCACTCAAAGCAGCCCCTGGAGAAGTGGCGACACCTCTGTGATGCACTTACCAGTGTAATCCTCCACCCTCAGGGAACTAGGACCTGGCTACCAAAATATAATACAAGGTTCACTTTGGTCTGCCATGGGGGAGTTCTGGGAGGAACAACCCTTAAAAGTTGAGGGAATGCATCTGAAGGTGGGAGTTGTTGAATACTCTGGAACTCACAGCAAGTACACAGAAGTGGCATAAGTAGCTGGAAGGAGAATCCTGTGTCTGAACTCCCAAGCAAAGGGCCTAGGGACTTCTTTGTAACCTGACTTCTCCCCAGTGAAGATAAAGCTTCCTAGTTCCTGCTCCGTAGGCTGCTGAATGATTAAACAGAGCACACAAAACTACCTTCACCACCTCTCTAGTCTCAGTTCTAATGGAGGTATCCGAACACTGTCCAGGTGGATGGGAGGGGAGCCAAGACAAAGCTGGCCATGGTAAATGGAACAGGACCAACAGCAGGCTTGGGTGCACCTGCCCTGATTCACACTCCACGAAGCCAGAGTGAGCACTAGGCAAAAACTCTACACTCAACTTTCTTCCTCCAGGGACATTTGAAACAAATCTGCTTCATGCATTGCCTGACCTAAATGTAGTTCTTCATCCTAGTTGTTTCCATATCCATCTCTGTCACTTGGTCACACATTTCCAGGAGGACAGGTGCTAAATCCTCCTCAGTTTGGTTTCTCCTAGGACAGCTACTGTGCTTGATTTATATGGAACAGGCATTTGGGAAATGCTGGTTAAAATGGTTACAAAACATAACACACTTATTTCTATTTTCTGCTTCAAGTTTATTAACTCTTTTGGTCCTCACAGTGGTCTGCTGAGCAGCTACCACTGTCCTTGTCCTATTTCATAGAAGGAGTGTGAGAAATGCCAAGGTCAAGCCATGCACCAGTTATGCTGACCATCTGGTTGCATGGTGTATGTTCTTCACCAGCAACTATACATACTGCTTCTCTGTGCCCTGGAGCTGCATGAGTATGATGATGACAATGTCTCCATTTCTACAGGGAAGAAACGAATGTCTTAATTCTCCACATTTTCACCTACTTGGAAATTCTTTCTACTTTTGGAAACTTCTTGTCCCCTCCAGATGATGCTTAACATGTTTTCTTGAAAGTGTCTCTTGGGTCCTCCAGGTGATTAAAGAGCCTCTTTTGGGCTCCTATATTGTATGTTGTCTTCTGCTATTTCACAGCTTTTGTCATGTATTACCTGCTGGTTTTCTCCTCAACCTCTTACTCCAGAATATGAGTTCCTAAGGGCAAGAGCTGCCTCTTCTCTTCACAATATTCAGCATGGAAGTATTTAACAATTCTTGGTAATAATGATTTATTAAGCCTTTACTAAGTGCCACTCATGTTAGGGGGATTCACATACACTTGATTTCATTTAATTCTCACACTCTCCTACAAGATAGGTGCCAACTATACTATTTTTGGTGCAAACTATTCTATTTTAGGTGCTAACCATACTGTTTTTGGGGTAATTAATTAAGTCTTAAAAGGTCTCAGACTACATGTGAATAAAATTTCCTGCCTTAGTTCAATCTAGTAGATCCCAGTCATACTAGCATCCCTGTCCCCAAACACAGGGCAGGCCCATTGCCCTGGGACAGAGCAGGCTATGTACTCTCCTGCGGTTTGCCCGTAGGTAGGTCCCTAACCCGAGACCTGTGAAGGGAGTAGGTACAGTCCCAGTTCATGGGTGAATAGGTCCACTAAGACTGCAACTGTTCCATCTCATCTCACTCCACTTAGATGTCATGTGAGGTTGAAGTGGACCCAAGGAAAACAGTGTTGCTCACCAAAAAGGACTTCAATATTGAATAATCATACTAAACTGAATAATTTTTAAGGATATATATATATATATATATCATACAGCACTGAACTCATAAACTGTCAAAAACCTGATTAAATTTTAGTCTTGTACTGCATATTCTAAATCTCTAAGGAAGAACACTAGCTCACAGAAGCTAAATCAATCAAAGCCAAGTATTTATAAAGGGCCTACAAGGCCTTGACATCTGTGCAAGATTCCACGCAAAGGATAAAACAATGAATTTTTATTAGCTACATAGTATGCATTAATAAGCATAAAATTGGTACTGAAGCCTAAAAATGATCTATTCATGATAATCACTTTCCCCCTTCACTATGGTAGAAGTAAACATTTTATTCTGAGTGCAACTCTCAGAGTTCTTTCTAAAAATGATTCTAACTTGGTTTAGAATGTGTTTACTTAAAAAAAATCTTTTAGTAACTGACTTTATAGATCATGACTTTAGTATTCAGATATCTAACACTTACTTAAACGAGTAGAATTTCATATTAATCATAAAGATATAATGGATAGGGTAAAGAAAAAAGTCCTGAAAATGTCATGAAATGATTTAAGAAGACATAACTTGTTTTAAGTTCCTAAAGTTCTTTATTACCTGCCTGATACATGGCCTAAAGATATAACAACTTGCCTAAAAATGCTATTTTTCCTACCAAGAAATGCTATTAACCAAGTTATTTTTATTTTCCACCTTTATAGGTTTATTAAAAAATAATGATCAAATGAAAGGTGTATGTACTTATGGTGTACACTGTGCTTTCATGTATATATAAAGCATGGAGAGATTAAGTCAAGCTAATTAACACAGCCAAGAAATCCCTTAACTAATCTCCATGGATTGAAAACAAACTTTGTATCTCTGGCTAATTCACAGTCCTTGTATAAACCAAAAGTATTAAGTATGAGTCTAGGCAATCCATGATTTTTCAAGAGCAACTCATATTTGAAGAGACTCTTGGTATGATATAAACAATTATATTTTCAGTCATGTGTTCATCATTTAGTAAAATATACTCTTTTTAGATGGCTGTTTTAGGCACCTTAAGAAATACTATTGATGGACTGGAGCATATTATTATACAACTAGCATGTTCTGAATAGCAAAACTAGTCTGCACAACAGGAACTCCTACACTTCAAGCACCCTCATCTATCTGTTTCCTAACACATGGGTGGCTGATCAGATGCAGAGCGCCTGGGATCCCCTCAAGGGGGGGTCCTGTCACTACTAAGGAGCTTCAGGAAGGCTGCCTTACTCCAGACAGCTCCTGGAGGCTATGCGAATTCTCTATTAAAGCCACAGAAGCAGCTCAAACAGAGCAAACACATAAGGATCTGGAGCAAGGGCCAGAGGAAGAAAAGATGTAGATGGTACTGCAGAACATAAACACAAAAGATAGCCCAGGTCCCCTTAGTTCCATTCCTAAACTGAACTTAAGTGCTCTTGGCAGAACGCCCAATTCACTGTTCATCATACCAGCACCATGTAGTTAAAATGCCTCTATGTGCAGCCCTGAAAGAGTGTTTGGTGTTTGAATTAGCCACTGCAAAGTTTTCACTCTTGAACTGGCAAGATGAGTGTCTTCATGAAAGCCACGCGCTCATAGCTTTATTCCATTCTGCACACAAAGAACTAATAAAAAGTGAAAAATGCTTTTTGTAAGGCAAAAAGAAAAGTCACAAGTGCTTCATTCTTTTATACAGACTTAGTCAAAGAGAACAAGCAGCATGAAGAGTTAATTAAAGCTCTGGCTACTATCTATACAGCAGATTAGAGAGTGTGACCACTACTCTTCAAATAACACAGATTTGTTAATTTGATTACACTAGGTGGAATTATGCTACTGAATTAAATCTGAACCACAATCAAACCTTTTTGGACATCTTATTTTAGTATAAAATAATTTCCTGCTTCATTATCTTTGCTTCTTCCTTAGTGATTCCTCTTCCCCAGCCTCCTCTACTCACTTTCCTCACAACTATTTTTTATAAAGGTCAACGTAAATCTTTGATTTTTTTTCCTATTTCCTTAGTGAGCTCTTAAATGCTCAAGGCTTCAAAGCACCATTCTTACAAGAATCTCATGTTATCCGTCCCACCTCAAATGTTCAAGCATTACATTTCTCCCCTAAATGTTCCATCATTATTCATAATATTACATGTATTCTTGGCTAAAATTGTATGCCTAGCTTTAACTCTTTTGTATACAATCAGGTATGAGATGAGTTTTTCCTTTATAAATTTCAAGAGTTATGGTCTCCGCCTGGGTTGATTTATTTCTGCTCTTGATGCCTTCTTCCTGTCCCCAACTTTTGCTGCTTGCAATGCACTTTGCACATGGCAGATAAAACGATTCTCTTCATATGTTGTTTCGCTCATGTTACTAATGTCCTTGGAACTCTCAAATGGTTTCCACTTGTGTGCTGCATGAATGCCTGATTAGTGTTTTTAAGATCCTTTAGTAGTCAAGCACCCCATATGTAACTGTTCTCTTCTCTTGCCATGACTCAGCTGTGCTCTCCACCACAGCAAAGCAAAACCCTGGGAGTCCCAGATCACACACACCGACAGGGTATGCATGAAATGCAGAAGGGTTCTCAGTACATTTTTATACACACATTTGTTAGACTTTTCAAATGAAGATGAAGCTCCAGAGTCTAAATTTAACAATAAGGCTGTATCTAGTGTTTTTAGCCTTTAACATCCTTTTTAAAAAATTTTTGCTATGTATCATAGCATTAATTTTCAAATGTTTTGGGAATAGTATCACTACTGCTCTTTTATGCATTTATGAACTTTCTGGATCATGTTTTTCCTGGTTGTAGGAAGAAAGGAAGAGGGAGATGTTTTGCTTCGGAGAAATTCTTGTTTTCTTGTTCTACTGGCTATGAGAGTCATTCAGGACATCAAAGTAGAACATTAAGAAATTAACCATGACTTTAAAATCCAGATCTGCTCAAGCAGACCACAGGACAGTATCACCCACAGATAAGCAGCAGGAAGGGGGGATTGTCACTGCCTGTCAGTATGTTTCCTTCTCCTCAGGCTGTGTGAGTCATCAGATACGCTATTCCTCCCCCACCTGGCAACACCTCCATCCCTCTCTCTGACAAATTATCCCTTAGCTTTCCTCCAAAATGTGGTTCAGCGATCAAATTCTTTATGAAGTCATTTCAGACCAACTGTAACTGGAAGAGATGTACCAGTTACACCAGGACTCCTGTATTCATGTCATCTCTCTAATTTTTCTTCTTTTTGTCATTATTCATCATTTCTTAAAGGCCAACACACACACACACACACACACTTACACACTTATAGAGACACTGTATTGGGGGAAGAGGATGATTTGTTTTATTTCTTTTATTGGTTTACACCTTCTATTTCTTTTGAAATCGCCTTAAATTCTTATTATTGGATACAGTGGGAGGCTCTGCAACTCTGACAAATGTAACAACTACGACTGAAAGAAAACTTTTAAACAATAAAGTAACTATACTTTAATATCACAAAATTAATACATTACTGAAGATTTTGGAGGAAAAACTGGGAGAGATAAAACTCCTAAACATGCTTTTCTTAGCCTCCATTTTTCTTTTCCTATCCACCCCCCCTCCTTGAACCTTTCTTCCCTTCCTCATTTACAAAAGCTTTGTTTCCATTTTTTTTCTTTTTCCCTTTTTTTTCCCCCCCTACTCAATTGTTTTCATTTGTGGAATTAAACATTAGTGACTGCTCAGGCTACAATCAGATTTCAGTATTTCCAACAATGGGTTGTGATGGGGGAAGAGTAAGAAGAGTAACTTTTAAAAATGCTTTTATGGTCAAGTTCATACTGTAATATGAAAAGCAAAAAAATCCTGCTAGGCTATGTGACCAAGTAACAAGGAGTCATTGGAACTGCTTTATGAATAGGACTATTTATTTATTTTTAATTCCCATAAGACCAGCCAGTTGACATTATGTAAATTGTCTTGAAGCCTTATTGAATGAGGCAGAACACAGGGCTGAACTGTTTGGCACTACTTTTTAACCGTCTTTCCTATTGGCATGCACCATCTGCATCTAAGTTTCCCTTTATTCCTTCAGGTCTTGGGCAGTTTGAAGTGTGTTTTAACAGTACTTCTGAGATGAGCAAAAATGATCAATATTCAAGTCATGCTCCCGTGTACTTCAAGACAGTTTTTAATTTTCAAGTCCCTAATTATAATCATTCTTCTATCAGCACACAGTTGGACCTTTTCCTTTTTAACCTATCACCTTCTGACTGGAGACAGATCTTAAGCTGAAAAAGTTAAATATCATGCTTACGATGTGATTTCTATGAGAAACATAGTGTCATTATGTGAAGTCAGGTCCAAAAACAGGCAAAAAGAGGAACTGACATCACAAAAGACACAGGTACAGATTTTCTGTAACAATCTGACCAGTTTCCTACTTCATACCCCCATCACTTGTTTCATATGTTTGAAATAAATCACCCATACTCTAGGGATGAATTAACCTATTTTGCCAACAAAATAGGGCCTTTAGAATGTTGTACACACAACATCTTAGACTTGCTTCTGTCCCTCACCCACTACTTGTGGTCCACCAACTTCTTCTAATTTTATCCCATGCCTTTACCACCACTGTCCTTGCCTGGAGTCTTTTAAGATCTCTACAGACCAGTCTTCCCCACTTGAATCCCTCCTCCACTAAGCAGTCAGACCATTCATCTCAAAGGCAGATGGTTCCCTACTCAAATCCTTTAAGGACTTTTCAAAGCTGACAATAGACAATGCAGCTTCCGAGCTTTCCAGAGCTCATTTCATATCATATATCAACCTTCACTTACCTAACTTTAGTGCATCTAAGATATGCTAGGAAGCCTGTAAAGTCCAAGCTTCCAGGCCTCATTCGAAGAAAGGTTAATTCAGCACTGGGTAGAAGAGTTGGTACTTGAGAACACTCCTTGTGATTTTTCTGGGAGGACTCTGTTCACCTCTGGAGAAACTGTTCTAGTATTCAACCGCTTGCAGGAACTTAGGCTATAGTTAAGTTCCACTGAACCTTTGCTTGGGAGATCCATCTGGCAGATCCTTGCTACCATTTGTTTACTGCCCAGTCTTCCTCAATCTTAGCTCTATTCTCTTAGGGTCCATGTGCCTCAGTGCTTCTCTTTCTTTTGCATTTTCAAGTTTTTATTTTATTGTTTTTTAAGAACTAATCATACCATACTGACATTATCTGTTTATGTGTAGCTTGTTAGAATTGTGGTTGTTGAAATAATGTTTGTTCTATGCTACAAAGACTATGATAAAATAATACTGCTAGAGACAAGTTGACCCTTATGAACCTTAAAAAAGTACATGGGTTCAAGAAAAAAATTCCTACGCAAATTCTCAAAGCCCAGAACAGGTGAAGAGTTGGGTTCTGATGTTATTCTGCTTGGGACCCAGTCTAGATCTGTCACATAGTTAACGACTGTTCTATGCCTTGATTTCCTACCAGCTCACAAGGTTGCCATACGGTTAAAAGGTATCGTCCAAGTTACTACCCTTAGACCAGAAGGGCAAAGGCATGTGAATTGGCAGAAAATGCAAATGTATTTGAGGGAAATGTTTAGCACTGTCTACACTGCTTCTTTACTTGGAAACACTGCCAAAAATTTAGTTACTGGAAAATGGCTAACTTTGTTGTCTTAGTGCTAGTAAGACCACACTACCATCTAGTATTGTATTTTATGGATTCTACCTAGAAATAATTTAATTCTCTAAATTCTTATAAAAACCATTAGTCATTTCCCCTTTTACATTATAAAATTCTTACACATTTTATGCAGTTTTGTTAAAAGCATTCCTATTACTAGGGATAAGATATTATTTAAAGCCAATTTTTGGTAGGCTTCTTCATTTAGAATTCTGTGGTCCTTGAACATCATCACAGACAACTAAGAAAGGTTATGCAAAGAAAGATGATTTGAAGTGAGGGCACAGACAGAGCGAGCTGGTTGGGCAAAGGAGCCCCAGGAAAGGATTGGGTCTGGGAGTGGGGTCCCATCATCCTGCAGTGCTATAGCACCTGCCAGCTACACAACAGGATAGGTATTTGCTTTTTACAATATTTTGTTTCTCATTCATCTCTGTACTCCAGAGCCTACTGCCATGATTGCATACAGCTGGCACTAAGCAAATGTTTGCTGAAGTCTTGTCTTTAGCATAATTTGTGACAGTGATATTTTGTCTCAGGATGTTACCAAAAAAAGAAATAGTCCAAGAGATCTTTGTGCACTGGATAGGCCTCCTGAGCACAAATCTTAGAAAGCATATTTTCACAAATTCAGGAATAGAAACTCTGATACCTGGATTGCATTGTCATAAGGCTACAGATTCCCAGTCTCTTAACTTGAGGATTGTTTGACTGTATGACTTCAGAAGAGCTATGTCTAGTATCACATACACAGGATTCCACTTTCTCTGCATGTCCCAAAAATATCTTTGTTCCTCTGGTTTGGGATCTAAGCTTTCTAAGTACAGTACAAATTTCTCTGAATTCAAAGCTCATTTTCCCCATTATCTTTGGGACTAACACCCTGAAATTCAAGAAATCAAAATTCTAAATTCACCTTCCCTGCTAAACCTAAGGTGTCCTGTGTAAAGTGTGTCACTATCCATCCAGCTGGCCAAACAAGGGACTCAGGAGTCACTCTTGACTTTTCCTGCACTTATGTAAACTCTCATGAGTCCCAATAGGTCTACATGAGGCATTCTTACCCACACATTTGCTTCTTTCCATCCATACTGCCCTACTTAGCTCAATCCATGGGCTCTTACTGGTTAATGGTAATCTCCAGCTATACCTTTACTTTCCACAATCACTATATCATTTGCAGCCAAGTGTATTTTTCCAAATATGATTTCTTCTGCCAAACATCCATCAATAGTTGTCTCTCACCCCTGGGATAATGTCACATCTCATCTCTCAACATTTCCCACAGAGCAATCTCTTTTCTAACCACATTCAACATTATATTAAACTCTCATATACACATGAGCCATTGCCCTTTGGACCTCTGCTATCTTCTGAAGATATCAACACATCCTGTGGCTCTTAGGCTGAATGCCCTTGCAGAATATTGCCTCCAGCTGCAAGTTATGATTAAGGTCTTCCTATGTGTAACCTAAGCTCATAATAATGTGCTGATATGATACGTAACTGCTATTTTTCATCTGCTCCAATCACATATGGGAAAGAAAGAGCTCGGTCTTAATCCTGATTGTATATTTGCATAGTAATTAATATAACAAAAATGATTAAACTTAGTACTTCACTAAAAAATAAAGCTTAGAAAATGGGTTGTCTTTTCTGTGAATTCATGTCAAAGTGTTAACAAATGTTCTAACTGATGACAGACAGAAGCTAAAGGTGTCATCCTTCAGGAGCATTTGTGCCTTTACAAGGTAAAGTACATAAAGCACAGCTGATTTTCAACTCACTGGTTTAGCAAGGATGGAGTGGGGAGTAAGTGATCAGGCTGATGTGTTCCCATTCTTACCCTTGAGTCCTAAATTGCTGGCTTCTATAGTTAGTTACCTCCTCAAAATGTTTTTCACTAGTCAGCCCCTTATGTGTCTCTCAAATCCTTCCCCTAACACAAGAAAATGCATGAAATTTTGAAATTCAAAAATCAAACTAAAAAATATCAAGTTTAAAAAAACATTAAAAACTTAAATAGATAGGGACACTTCTAGGCCAAGCAACTGAGACCTAAATTTGATTGACCTGATGCAGTAAAATTTGCCAAAGTTTTTACCTTATTTAAAACTTTAAGAAATTAGCAAAAATAAAACAAAAAATTTTTAACTTCTAGCATGATCTATTGTTTTGAAAATGAAATAAATGTATTTTAGTTGGCTTAAATAAGTTTCTTTGGCCCACACAGAAATCTTAAGAAGATTGACTTCAAAGTGTTATACTATTTTGAGGCAATCTTGACTCTTTAAATATTAAATTTCTGAGAAAGAAGCTTATTTTGATTTTAGTATATTATACAAATAAATGTGAAACAAAATGAAATAGAGTGGCAAAATTATGAAAAGCTGATTTGATTTTAGTCTCAAGAGGCTGTTGTACTAAAGCTGAATGACTTACATAAATACCTTTGGCATTTGTTGGCTCCTGTTCCTAAACACAATGTTCATATTTCATCTATAATAAGAAAAGCATCTCAAAGATTTGCAAGGCACTAGTCTTGCAAGCGTCCAGTTTGGTGTCTTGAGTAAAGTGAGATTGGCAGAGTCAGCTTAATCCATAATGGAAAGTTGTGATCAAGCTGCTTTGGCTACCTGGCAGCTGCTGCTAGGAGGAGCGTACTGGCTAAGTTAGCTTGCACACAGGCCTCTGCCTTGCCCCCAAGCAGTTTCCCCCAGGTCAGTGCTGACCTTCACACAGAGCACAGGGGTAGAGTATGAACACAACCATGCTTTGGCTGGGGGGGGGGGGGACCTTCCAGGAAACATAATAGTAGGGTGGTTTTCCTTAAAATGAAGCTATACTAAAAAGAAACTGCTGCTATAATTCTTCCAATTTATACTATCAGGAAAATGTATTTCAGAGCTAAAGGAAATGAAATCTGTTGAAGTTAGTCCTAAGTTAACTCCAATTTCTAGTTAAAGCTTATCATCGTTCTAGGTTTTCTGATTTGTTTTTTCTGCAGCTTTCACAGCCAGTTTTCACATAGGAGATCTCTACTGTATTAAACATTGTTTCCTACCCCATTCTTACAACACTGAGCATCTTCTCCTTGCCCTCTCTGTTTAGTCAGAGTGGTCTGCCATACCTCTGTGATTCACATTTTAAAAAGTATGTTGTTTTACAGATTAAAAGTCTGGATAAGTGTGTGGCCTCTCATTCATTATGACTTAAGACTAAATTTCATTAAGTTTTTATTTTCTTGAACCTATTTTTTAGTCATCAAAACACATGCCCACCTTAATGCCTCAAGAGTTTCTGGATGGGCCTGGACTTGGGAGTCTAGGGAAAGAAGTCTGGAAAGAAAGATCTTTAGAAACTAGATAGCTTCAGAAGGTTTTACAAGGTTCTTAATTAACACTACATGTTCCCATGTTGTTGAGATAAGTGATGTAATATCAGAGCTGAAGGAGAAGGGCTGCCATCAGAGTTTCTCTGTGTTCCAAAGTCACACCTCCTAGTACTACTGTAGCCAAGCCTAACACTTTCCCTGGGGGTAAGATGGAGCTGCCCTTTGGGAGGTCATCTTTCCGGTTCCATCTGCTCCCTTCACACACCCACACAGAGAGAATCCTCAGGGACTGTGCTTGGGTCTTAGACATATTGAAGCATGTCTTTCTCTAAACATCTCAGAGACAAATATAAGGAAGTCCAAGCTCCTTGATTTTTTTCCATGAGAATGGGGCATTCTTTAGTAAAGAGGTAAAAAAAAGCAAAATTTTTATGTGCAATAAAAAAATTACAAGGAGGCATAAGAGATGGTGTCCCACACTAACATACCTCAACAATATGAAGGTAAAACGTTTACTATCCTATATTTTCTTCAGAATATTCCAGCATAGTTTAGTACAAATACATATGCAATTTCTTTGCTCATTTTCTTTTCAGTCTTAAAAAATATAATTGCTTGTTGGCAATATGTTGCCTCACACAGCTCCGAGGCTGGAAATGGGGTGAATCTTGACACATATGTCTGTGTACAGGTGGCCTTGCTTGGTGGATTTCACTCTTTTCTTTTGCTTATCCTTATTTTTGATTCTCAAACCTTCCCTCTCTTCCCTTTTCCTTCATTCCATCTTTGCCTACATCCCAGTCTGGCTTCTTGGTCTTCTATCAATTCTCACTTGGGAAAATGGTACTATCAGCATCAGAACATTTTCTTAGACATTAACTGAATATAGTGTGTAGTGATTGACAGTTTACAAAGCCCTCTGATACCTAAACCCTCACTGAATCCTCAAAACCACCCTCATGTGAAGGCTGAGGTGAGTAACTTTCCCAGTAACTTTCTTGAGCCTCAGATTCAATGTTTCAGCCACACCTCTGGAATTTAACCAGCGACAAGCTGGTTAAAACATGTAGGAAGCCAAGGCATAGATGGTACAACTAGAGAAAACAATTAATGATTTTGTGGCTATAAATTCTCCCCTCTCTATCTATGTAACAACTTTATCATTAACTTAACAAGAATTGGAAGAAATTTATCTCCCTGCGAAAATCATTGAGCTAGTGACTGAAAATAAACCACAGCCCCAGTCAAAGAAACAATAATGACAAATCATGAAAAAGGCAACCGATACTTGCTTTTAAAAATATATATGATCACTACCGTTACAGAAAAGACATATAGCATATAAACTATCACTTTTGATTTGCAAAAGGTAAAGAGTATCCTTTTGTCTTAACAGAATTCAAGAATTTCAAAGTCTTGGCTCTTTACGAAAACTTGGCAGAGAGAATGAGCTTTTCCCTAAAATCAGTAGTAGTGAGTTTACTTTGGATTCATAATGTGTATTGGCTCATAGTTAACTTTTTAATTACTACTAAGTGAAGTGTGAACTAAGCCATGTAATCTTGCAAAGGACTGTTCTATCGGTCCTAGGCATCTTTATGTGTTAAACTGAATCATATCTGAGTTTAAGAAAAATGACCTCTCACACGTGGCAGGACCAGGAAAACTTTCAAAAGGAAATAAAGAGAGCTAAACATTCAGCAAACTGATTTTTGTTAGAAAACAAACTTCTATATACTTTGGTGATAGCAAATACTATTATAGAATGACTGACTTTCTGGAGTATTCTTATCTATAAGGGAATGACTCACATGTTTTATCATTGACCAACTCAATACCTATGAAAAATAGAGGTGATAATTTGACTTAACTTGGAGCTCTTCTCCATAGCCATGCCTTGTAATAATTTTGACTTAATGAAGGAAAAGATTACCTGTTCCATGTGCTTGTGTACTTTCTGCACTTCCTTGACTATTACCAGACAGTAGTATGCTCACTTAAGACAATTAAATTTCTCTCTTTAAACTAGTTTATAAATGCCCAGCAAAACTGAATTAGAATCTCAGGAGGAGTTCTTACTCTAAGTGGTAAGAATGTAATTCACCATTCATCAAATATTTACTAGAGCCCTTACTGATGTCCCCTGATCTAAGATGCTAGGAACATAAAAAGGAACAAAGCCACCTTCTACTATATAGCTGTCTTTCTTAATTCAGCGGCAGTGAGATATATTCAACAAACATACTGACATATGAGGGCAATTCAGATTAACCGAGGGACTTGGTCTAGATTGAGGAGGATGGGAGTGAGGTGGCAGGGAGTGGGATCAGGGAAAGTGTCCACGAAGAGACCTCTTTTGCTCTCTCAACTAAATGCCTGTCTTTAAAATTCTTCCTTACGGTATCATTCTCAGGAAGCTGTAACTTCTTTGAACACCTCACTTAAGGAATCACTGGTGCTAAGAGTTGATAGAATAAACAGTGAGAAAGTGAGAAACAGAATTGAAACCACAAGAATGACTGAAGGAATCACAGAAGGCAAGAGCCTGAGCACCTGAGAGGGAAGGGAAAAAACCACAGGGATAGTGGGGTGACCTTGGTCAGAGCTTCAGACTCTGCCTTGGAATGAGAGATGCTCAGACTATACACGATCCCACAGTCCTTCAAGATCTAAGATTGGGGGCCTTTAGTTTCCTCTGTCAAAATAGACTCTGCCTATTATACCTTTCTAGAAAGTAAATTCAGCATACTTGAACTCATTTTTTAGTTATAATGCTCTAAATAGCATTCCAGTGACCCAAAAAGAATCTGACTGGCCAGGTTAAACCAAAGGGTAATGTGGATGAAAGAAAGGCTGAATGAAGGGCCTGGGCTTGGGACTGGCTTTGCTCTCCACAGTCCTCAAAGTCCCCCAGGGCTGCTGGCATCACAGAAGTGTGCGTATTTCAGCTGCTGGCTAGGGCAGCCTCAGCAATGACTAGGCACACTTATTTCTTGAAATATTTAGAGCTGTTTCTTGAACATTAATTGAAAAATAAGGCTACTTTCTCAGTTACAGGTGATGATTTTTACCTTCAACCAAGATGAGGTCAAAAGTTTCCTTAAATCTTATTGTACTTTTCAGTTCAGAGTACAAAACCCAAAGTAAAATTCTACTTGCTAGCAAATTATTAGCGCCTTTCATAGTTTTGACTCTTCAAGCGCTAACCTGTTATAAACTACATATATGTTCTTCTTCTACCACTTAGTGCCTCCCCTTGACTAACTTATGCTCATATTCCCTGACCTGTGAGAATTAAGCTGGGATGTAAAATATGCCTTGGAAACAAGCCTCCCATATGTTGACAGTGGAAATACACTTCTCCCTCTTTCTTCAAAGAGGCAAAGCAAAGGTCTACAAATCTACCATGTTTTCGTGAACCTTTGTGGGGATATGGCTGTTCTGTGTTTCTTGGTTTCCCTGAGGAGACATTATTGAAGCATATGATTATCATCCTCCAGAGCCAACTTGAGGGTTTGCTTAAGACAAAATAAGACAAAGGTACAAGGCAGACCCACTTCTCTGGGATGTAAGGAAAAAGTCACTGAAGCACAAGAAATAGTAGTGCAGTGATTAATACTTTCTGGGAGGATAAAGTGAATGGTGATTAACTATTAACTGATCATCTCCTTTTCTTGTTAATTGACTAGTGATTTCCATAGTAGCAGGTACTGGGAGCCTCAGTTTCTAGATCTTACTCTACTAGGGAGTTTGAAGAAGTAACACTTTATTCTCTTAATTCTCCACTGTACTGTAGTTAAAATAAAAAATATAGGTAGGATTGTAGCTCAGTGTAGAAACTCACACCTAGCATGCTCAAGGTCCTAGATTCCACCCTTAACATTGCAAAAACACTGTAGCAACAGCAGCAACAGAGGGAAGGTTTATTTCCTTCCCTCTCAGGTGCTCAGGTGCTGTGATTTACAGCAGCAACCGTAAAGGGGGTCAAGAAAGACTGCACAAATACTGTAGCATTATAAAGAGCCATGGTTTATTACAGTAACACAGCTAGAAGTCATTGTCTCCAGGCAGCAATCTTTAAAGCCTTAAAGAATCTATTTTTAAAAAAATTTAAAAAGACTGCGGAAATCTAAACTGAGTTATTATACAGTGGGTATCGGCAGTTTGGCTTTGTCCACAAACTATAAAACTGTATCTGTAGTATGCTAATAGAAAGAGGACTAAAAAGATGAAAATAAGTAAAATAGGAAAGTTTAATCAAATGTTTTTACTTTTAATCTTTTTTCTATTGTGTTGTCTGAATAGTTTATTTTTATTATAAGAACACTTAATGAGACCTGCCCTCTCAACAAATTTTTAAATGCACAATCCAGTATTGTTAACCATAGCCACAATGTTGTACAGAAGGTCTCTAGAACTCACTCATCTTGCATAGCTGTAACTTTACACCCCTTGACAGCAATTGCCTAGCCCCTGCTCCTCAGCACTTAACTACTACTTTACTGTTTCTGAGTTTGACTATTTCTGATATTTCATCTAAGTGGGGTTATACAGTATTTGTCCTTCTAAGACTGGTTTACTGTACTGAGCATAACGAACTATTTGTTAAATAGCAAAGTGAAACCTTTATGAAGTAGTTAGCTGGCTAAAAGTAGAAGGTCTTAACAGATTTCCTGACTACACCTATATAACACATCCTTCCCAACTACATATCACCCCTAAAAGTCTTTGAACACAGAGAATTTTATGATACTAGTCCACTCAGAGATCATCTTTGCATCACAAGCAGTCCTTTTGTGTTATCTAGTTCCTTCCAACTAAAACTAGTCTTGAAAGTCAGTAACAAAAATAAGTCATCCCTAAAGTGTCCTGCACAGGTTTATTTTCCATCGGCTGAACTTTCAAGACTGAACTTGCCTCTGATATACTACTAAACTGAAACGTGAAAATAAAATGGAAGAATCTAGGAATGCATTTAAAATTAGAGGCTAGAGAGCAGCAAAAGGGAGAGTAGTAGCTCTCAAAGTTTGTTGAGGGCTTGGGAAGCCAGCAAGATTAGATATGCCAAGTGGCCTGTGTAACAAGGAAACTGAAAAGCAAATAGATCTAACTAATGCTTAGTGAACACAGAAACCTATGATCTAAAATAAAAGATGCTCAGCTGAGAAGACTGGTGAGACCCTCCATGAAATTTGTTCTGATTATTAAGAAATAGTCACTTTAAAATAGGATCCATTTGGGATGAAGAGGAAAAGTTAAGGACTTTTAACATACCATCTAATTAAAAATAATGTAAAAACGTCCCCATTTCTACTTTAAAATTAGTGTTGGAGATACTTAGAAGTAAAATAGGGGCACTGAAAAAACAAACAAACAAACAAACAAAAAAACAAAGTACTCCAGAAGTCTGAAAGAGTTGAGCTACATAAAATTGTGATTT
Organism: Hydrochoerus hydrochaeris; assembly: GCA_004027455.1. Lineage (NCBI taxonomy): Eukaryota > Metazoa > Chordata > Mammalia > Rodentia > Hydrochaeridae > Hydrochoerus > Hydrochoerus hydrochaeris. The sequence continues at coordinate 164,377 of PVLA01001044.1, forward strand.
TTTGGTATATCAAAATACCAGAAACTTCATAAGTTCAACCAAAAAAGAAGGTGCTTGTTTAATTCAATGCTAAGAATAAAACCAGAAAGCATACTAATATTTTGTGGTTTTAGAGATGCCAATATGACAGAAGAATATTATTGAAGCAGGAACAAGATTTTTAATATTCTATGCCAAACTCACTCCCGAAGTCACACAAAGCTCCAGTCAGCATCCACTTAAGCCTAGGAATAAAATTTGCATGTATAATTATTCATTTTCCTTTTTGTCTAATACATGACATCATCCCTAATAAAATTCTATTCCCAATAGATTTCACCATTCCTTTGGTTGAGTCCCTAAACTCTATTAGTGGTAAAACTCCAGGCACAAAGTCCTTCTGTGCCCACATGCTCCCCTCATCATTCTAACATTCACCGGCTTTCTCCCATTTACTCCAGCCCTCTCTGTTGCTCTACTTTCCTCCAATCTTGGCACCGGGAGAGTTCCATCTGTCCATGTTAGGTTTCCCCCAACCCTTTCAATACACCGGTGATCTAATCTTTCCTGCACAGAATATGGTGATTTTTACAAGCTTTAGCCTCTGCCTTTCCCATGGAGAGCAGCTCTGTGATTTTAAACAATATATGACACATTTTGTCACATAACTTTCTACTTTTGCCAAGATAGTGGCTTTCTCGAAACCAATTTCACCTTTAGGCTTCAATAAACAGATGCTCAATTTTATAAATTGGGATTAGTTTATGGGAGGGGTTCTACACATGGCCAATTTAACTATAAGAATAAAAATACGTATCAGTACTAGATACATTTCTCTGTGCAGGGATATTTTCTTTTTGGCACCAAAACACAGAACTCTCTGTGATATTTCCAAACGTCTTTTTTTGAAAATTGTAACTTTTTGGACTCAGGAAGATGGCCACAGGACAGTCTGAATGTCTATTACAATGTTAACTTAAATATTAGGCAATTTAGAACAGTGCGGTAGCTCACTGCACCTTCAAATTTTCTGGCAAGAGAGTTTCAGAACAATGCAGGTACACTTCTGACTTTCTCCTACCATCATTTTCCACCTGTGATTTTTTTTGGGGGAGGGCACATCTAGAAACCTACTTGGCGATGTCACCAGCAGAATGACAGACACAGCATTCCAATCTTTTGCAGGATCAGGCCTGGCAAAAGCACCTGCCCTGGGTTTACATACCTTGAGTTGGCTATTTCCACTTTGGTTCTCGCCATGGTGGCTGCCCTTTGCGCGCCTTCAATCGCTCTGTCCACTTTCTCCCGAGTTTTTGTATTTCTTATTGGTATAAGCTGCTTCCTTATTCCACGAACCAGAATATTATTTTTGTATTTTCCTTCTTCTTTGGAGCCATCGGGAAACACAGTGCAGCCGTATCCGTGCCTCTTGTTGTTTGCCCACTCGCCTTCATACTTCATGCCATTGGAGCGCTCGCTGATGCCGAAGCCACTGCGCTTGTCGTTCTTCCACTCGCCCATGTAGGTCTCCGTGGTGGTGGCGTCCACGTGGTCTTCCACAGGGCAAAAATCACAGTCGACGTCGCCGAAGCTGATGGTGGAGTTGGCGTCACTGGAGCTAATTCTACTCATGGCTGCGTCACTGCGGACTGAGCTGCGCTTGCTGGAGATGGAAGACTTGGACTCGGACTTGCGGAGTTTCATGCTTCCCAGCAGGGACCCTCTGCGGAAGAGGCCGCCCTTCTTCTTGCCCGAAAGCTCGGCGTCCGCGTGGAAGTTGAGCACGAAGCCGCCGCGGGTGCCGGCTGGGCTGTCGGCGGCGGCCGCCGCATCGTGGAGCAGGCTGCCGTTGCTCTGCTCGCTGCGCAGCGAGGCCAGGGAGGTGCGCAGCGGAGAGCGGATCACGGTGGCCATGCCGTAGGGCACGCTCTGGCGCACGCCATAGCCGTGCCGCATGCCTCCAGCCCACTGGCCCTGGTAGGTACCTTAGGGAGACCAGGAGAAAGCACAGCGTGAGTTGGGGCCAGGGAGACATGGTGGCCTGCAAGCCTGGGTGCGCTGGGAGGACGCAGAACACAGGGCATGCAGGCCCCAGGTTAAAGAAATACATCACACTTCCACATCAACCCCAGGGGTTACTTTTTACCCACTTGTGAATCTTCATGGGGTCATTTTGGCTATGTGGCTATACTGTACTTATTTAGGATTTCCCAGCAGTCTGATTTTTGCTTTTCATTTAAACTTCATGCATATTTCCATATGATAACAAACATTCCCGATACAAAAACAGTCATCGTTAGGAAACAGCTTTTTTCCCCTTGAAATGAACCCATCAAAATTGCTTCCAATGAAGATAGTGCAAAAAAAGGATGAAATGAATTTCTTATCAATTTCACTAATTTAGCTTAAAAAAATCTCTACAAATGACTTTCAGGGACTATGTCAGTATAACATCCCAACAAGCACGAAGGCTTAAAATTATTGACAGATTTGAATAGTTAAATCATGAGTTGTCAAATCGTGTGGACTTAGATTTTCTGTTGTGTTCACTATGTGCTTTTTAGGTCAGGGAAAACCATTTAACACTTAGGACAGATATTTAGATTTGAATGAGGTAAATGTGACCTAATAAATACAATTATCTGTCCGGACTATGGTAAATCAAAAAGCAATTTAACACTGTTGTACTTCCAAGAGAAAAGGTCCAGTTTTGTACATTACTTGCTAAATTTCTTTCTCCTGGCCATTTTATGAATTGTCCCAGCATGGACTATTCTGTGTTACGAATCACACCACTACTGGAAGCACACTAAAGGCAGAAATAACTTCATAAAAAGGACACAAAATTGTCAAATTCTCGGGATTGTGCATCCTATAGTCTCAGTTTTTATGACCAGGCTTAACAGCTATGGTAGCTAACAACAGTACACCCTTTAGCTTTGAAATAACTGAGATAAAAACAGGAAACTTTTCCTGTCACTATATGAACTTAAGCTCTGAGCAAAGAGGTACTGACAGTTTGAGGAATAGAGTATCTCTAATAGTATTCATTTTATTTAAGTTCTAAATAAATAAGCTAAGGTGTATCAAAAATAATCTGTACAGATTTTTAAATAATCTTTAGAGGAGATGAAAGTTAACTTAGGGATTTCAGAATTTTCAAAGTTGAGGTAATTTATTTAACTAAGTGGAAATTTTATGTCATAGTATTCTCCAAAAGTAGCTACCTGGAAATTTTAAAATGTAATACCTTCTGTGTTATAACTCGTGTCACTGAAAATATATCATGAATATGGTTTATCCTAACCTTGTTCCATTTCTGAATATTTAGGTTTACTTTGCGCTTTGCATATTATGTGAGCACAAGCTTGTCTCCAATGCATGGGATGCATTATATTCAATATATAGTGCAATCATGCACAGATTTCCAATGCACAGGACATATCATTTTAAATATACTGAACAATAATGCTAATGATTTTATATCATTGTATAAGCAAAGGCTAATTATTTCATTGCACTTTAAAAACTAAAATTTAATGACTTTTGCATCACATTGTGACAAATTCCAAATCAATTTTTTCTTTCTTTTCATTCTGGAATATTTATACCACAGAAACAGTCAAAAATAGAGTGACAGTGAGTGGAATTGTCTGGATCTGGTACTTTGAATGCCATATTCTGAGTGGATGTGAAGTCTTAATCTGATGTCTATGTACTTCTGAAGGGTTAGGTGGGTCGAAGCTCAAGAAGATAAACCCAAGAGGCTAAGGTAGTTATATAAAACATTTCAGGGCAAGAAGCTTCCTACTGAATGTCAGCTATCTCCAAACACTGCCACCTCAACAGGAAAGGGAGCTGAATTATTAGGAAATTTCAACTTGGATATTTCTTTTGCCTATACAGATAAAATTTAAACTCTAAGGTAAAAGGTATACAGCCTGACTTAAAACAAACTACCTTATTTTTAAGATTTTGCTTAGTTTGAAAGTGACATAATCAAACTCTTTTACATACATAATGACAAGCTTATTTTGCTAGAACAATTTGTAAAGATGCTGCTAGGTATAAGTATTTATGCTTTTTAAACATGACCATATCAACTTTTGTTTAACACTGATGGGAAATTCATAGCTAGTTCCCTTAAACTGGTATCTCCAAAGTAAGACCGTATATAGTATTTCCAAAGTACTATTTGAAAATCCAGGCTGTTTAAAGCAACAGAAATAATCAGAAAGTTTAAGTCTCTGCCTAACTTTCAGGCAGGGGGATGGAGACCAGCAACACCAGCCACATGCCTCCCCTATTGTGTTTAATTACAGCAGATAAAAGAATTCTTTTATGGCATTGCTAGAAATTAATTTATAGCCAAACAAGAAGTAGTTCATCTGAAATTTAAAAATGTTTCATTTAGTCAATGAACATAGGGGGGAAAAGTATATTTATGAAGCAGGTGGGTTCCAACTCCTTGTTGCTCAAATAAAGTTGTAATTAGTTCCTCTTGATTCCTAAAATATAGATGCATATTTCACAAGTGTAAAAGTTATTTTTACAGGTTTTGTTTCAAGTTGTGCTCATCTGGGAGCTGATTTTTTAGATCTAGTCCCCTTAACTGCACACTCTTGTGATGGAAGGAATCCAATTCACAGAGTTTCAAATTTGGACTACTCTATGCCAATATATGTTATAAATTTATATGCTATATTTTATGTGCTACAAATTTGCTATGTGCAAAGTAGCTAACAAAACAATAAGTCTATTTTGATCATTTTATGACATGCAAAAAAAAAAAAAAACAAAACCCAAAGTGCAGCATATCAAAATTTGCACCAAAAATTTTGGGCACTAAGGCTTGTCTTTCATGAGAATAGTACTAATTTATTCTTAATAGTCAGGGGGTTTCTATTTCAGCAATACTTCACACACAAACCTCTAATAAGATTAGGTGATACTTCTCACATGGAATTACCATTTCCTTCCTCCTCCTCTAGCCTAATGTCACCACAAAAGACAAATGGAATCAGATTGTCCCTAAATCTGATTGTATGAGAATGGACAGACATGTGGTATTGTGCAGAATGCAAGCAAAACAAGCTCAATCTTTAGTAAGAATAGGGAAAGTAATATCGCTTTCTGGCCAAAAATTTTGTTATGAAATAAGTGATAGCAGTGTATTTCCATTTAATGAGTAAGGAGATTCTAATGAAGTGACATGAGGAAAAAACAAAAAACAATGAAGTTGACTAGCAGAAAGTGGACATTCAAAAGTGATTTTAAATTTTCCTTCCTAATTATAGCACATTAGTGGTTTTGTGGGGGTAGAAAAAGAAAACCACAGTACTATGGTATGGCCAAATTTAAGATTTTTAAGAAAAAGTCTAAAATAGAAGACAGATTATTCATAAAGACATTTTGAGGACTTACTTGTACACATAGACAGCTTATACTGTGCTATATATATTTAGATCACTAGGTATAATGAATACTCTGAACCAAGAGATTTAATGAGTAGGAACTTTACAAAGTTACTCTTTAAACAGTATTTTTAACCTTCCAAAACTGAACTAACCATCATCTTAAAATATTATAAAATGCTTGCATTTAAATGAAAAAAAATTTTTTTTTGCATTCCTTTATTGAGCATGGAATTCTGTTGGACACTGGCTTCCAAGAAAATCACAAACATTTATAGAGTTGTCAATGAAGGCACTTTATGCCCATTCAGACCATTTAATGGCCCTGATTAACTAATACTAAAATTCGAGATTCAAAACAGCCTACAGAAAAGTATTTACGTTTTTTTCTTTTAACTCATGAGAACCATATCCTTTATTTATACTGTAGGACGAAAAGATGTCCTTTTTAGAAAATCCTACCATTCTGCTGTTTTGCATTTGAAACACGGCCCAAGTGTTCTGAGTAAGTGAAGTGTACAAATTGTATAAGCTTTTATATAAGCAATGGAATAACTGGGGTTGCAGTGGGCTGGCGAAACTCTTAATTGGATCCCTTTAATATCCTCCATCTCTGAGCAGCTTAATTCCAAAAGGTGACATCGCCTCCTACAATCCTTTTCAATTAAATATGATTATGTTTATTATCGGAAAATGTACCTTGCCAATGCATAAGTCATTCATTTTTCTTAGCTTTGTATGCAAAGAGATTCATCAAGTTTTGACACCTGTTTCAATCGTGTATATTTTTCTAATTAGCAAAAGGAACTATTATACACATAATTTGTTTTACAAATTTTGTGAACTATGAAAATAAGGTGATTTTTGTTCATAGCTAGGGGTGTCGTTTGGGCCATATATTTTAATGCAAATCACTGATTCAGTAACTATTTTCAGGAGCAAAATACTGTAGCTGCTAACTTAGCAACTACAGGAATAACATATTTTTCAATTGTATTTTTAAAAATACAGTTGCCCATTTCTAAAACGCTTTCCTAGTTATCTGTCCAAAGTTTCCAGATCAGTTAAGACTGCTACTCTTTTATTCGAAAAGCAGTACTTAATGGAACCACTGAAAAGTGGGAATAGAAAACAGATTCTATGAATCCCACCTGCATCAGGTGGTCTCCCTATGCCCATAACTAGGATGTTACCAAATGCACGCTAAATAAGGTTCAGTTCCCCAACATCCTACTTATGGGGTTCTGGCTTCTATCTTTAGGCTACTAGAGGACCAGAAGCGAAATCCGAGACTCCACGTGAAACTAACCCGGGGAACGGTGGCAACCGACCGGCAGCCTCAGAAGCCCAGAGCGTTCGCTCGAACTCCACAGGAGTGGCGATTTCAAACCCGGCCGGGAGAGGGAGGGATCAGGAACGTAATGTGATGGGCTCAAGTGACAGCGTCCTCTCCAGCCCAACCCTCCCGGACGGTGCTCCCTCCCGGTGGCAGCGCAGCGCTGGCCAGGTGTAGTCGCGCCCCGCCCCGCCCCGCCCCGGTGTGGACACTGTCTGCTCCGAGAACCGGGTCAGGGCCAAGCCTCACGCCCCAGAGGCGTCCCACAGCCCCTCCGCAGGCGGGAGGCGCCCCCAGGTGTTTTGGCGGGTTTCCGGACATGTGCGCCTCGCGCCCTCCCCGCTTCCCCGCAGCCCGGGCAGAGCCCAGGGCACCGGCTCGCGGAGCCGCCTGCGACGCCGCTCACCTCCGTCCCCGTAGGTCTCCACGCCGTACCCGTCCTGCAGCCCGTTACTCCAGGTACCCTCGTAGCGGGCGGGGGTGCACAGGCTCTGCCGGACCCCGTAGCGCCCCTTAAAACCATGTGACCACTCCCCCCGGTACATCCACTTGCCCTTCGTCTCCACCCCCAGCCCGTGCCGCTTGCCCTGCGCCCAGTAGCCCTGGTAGGTGTTGCCGCTGGGCCAGGTGTAGCCTCCGACCACCTCGAAGCCGTGCGACCAGGAGCCGGAGTACTCGCCCTGGCCCTTGGGCCCCGTGCAGATGCCATGCCCGTGCGCCTTGCCCTCCTCCCAGCCGCCGCAGTAGGTGCCGCCATCGTCGAAGTCGAACCTTCCGCCCGTCATTCGGGGGGCAGCCCCGGCGCGCTCGCCGCGGGGGCACGGACGCGGGCAGAGCTGGGCACGGCAGGGTGTAGCTCTGGGGTGGGGGCCCGGCGGGCGAGCTCACGACTGCGTCCCGGGCAGCTCGCGCCGCCGCTCGGCTCCAGTCCGACGCCGCCCCCGTCCTCCCCTCCTCTTTCGCCGCCGCCACCGCCGCCTTCCTCCTCCTCCTCCTCCGCCTCCGCCGTCGCCGCCGCCGCCGCCGCCCGGGCCAGCGCCGCGCGCGAGAGGACAGCCCGGGCTCCCAAGCGGACCTTCAGCTGCTCCCGCCCGCCCACGTGAGCCGGGCGCCGCCCCGAGCCCGCCCCTCGGCCCCTCGGCCCTCCCCGGGCGGCGCTCCCGCCCCGCAGGCCCTGCCCCCAGCCCGGGCGCCGCCGCGTCCCCGGAGGGCGCGCGAGTGTTCGCGCAGTGGGATGCTGGTGGGAGCGCGAGTGCGCCGGGGACGCGCGACCATCGCGCTTGTCGCTGAGGGTGCGGCTCCCCGTGTGTGTGGGCAGCTCGCGGGCACCGGAGCCTCCTGTGTTTGGGGTTTTTCAGTTGTGGTTAAACTCCTGTAAGTGCGGCCACGTGTGTGATGAGGAAAACTCACTGTACGTGTTTGTCTGCATGGGGTTTGTAGTTGCATCCCCCCCCCCCCCCTCCGCGTTTCCAACTTGTGTACTGTTGCATTTGTCATGCTCAGCTGTCACCCTGAATTAATAGTCTCCAAATATATGTATGCATGTGATATAAATCTGCGGCAGCCTAGATATAATTGTGCAGAATGTTCCTTTACACCTACCCATCTCAAAGCAGTGTTTGCGTTCCTTTGAAGATACTGAGCAGAGCAGTGCAGTTTGGAAAAGCTCAGAGTAAATTGGTTAGTGTTTTATTTGTGATAAGGAATGGGAGGTGTTAAGTGTGTCTTTGGAGGAGCACAGATATTTCATTAGAGCTTGTTCTCCCTAATGCTTTATTTATTGTCTTTACAACCTCATAAATTCTCCAGCCTGATGTATACTCACCAAGCGCAGCCTGTGTATATTGTAGAAGTGCCTGGACCTGATGCTTCTTTACCGGTATCCACGGTATAAGAAAGAAGAAATAGAAATTTTCATAAAGGAATATGGCAAATAAAATACGGCCCTAAACTTACAAAGAGGCTGTGACCTATAAAACCAGGGACAGGTGTCAGCTGATCCACTTTCCAGTGACAACATGGCCTTGTTGAATTCACTTTAAACACCTCTTCTAAACTTTTTTTCCCCCTGAGCTGGAAATTGAACCCAAGCCTAATATGTGTGAGATACTTGCTGCTCTACTAGTGAGGGATCCCTCCAGCTTCTAAACTTTTAAACCTCGATTTCACCATTTTTTGAATGGAAATAACTAGATTTGCCTTTCCCTTTCTGCATTAGGTAATAAGTGGGGATATTGTGAGTGCAGTGCATAGCCAATAGTGAGAGATTTAGTAATAGACAAGTTGAATCAGCATTGGCTCTCCTGAGAAGAGGCATTGGTCTCTGCCACACCCTCAAAACATCCATGGAAGACCTTCTCCCGGCTTCCCAGCCTGTGAAGGAAACTGCTTTGCAGGGCAATCTTGTTGTTTCTTAGACTGAGAAGCCTTGGATGACCAGCTGAACATCAGAGACTGCCAAAGATATCTCCGTAGGTATTTAATAAGTAGATAAAAATATAAGGACAGGTGTCAGAAAGGCAGCAGAGGAAATGTGGACTTTAATACACAGAAAAGGAACTGAGATGAACCTTGATTGTGTCTCTCTCAGGACTGGAACATGTCTTTCCTACTTATCTATCTGAAAGACTGAAAGAAAAATCTCAGTTTACACTGAGCCAAATCACCAAAGAGAATTAGAAACCCTCATCCATGGTGCTGCCTGCAGAGTTGCCAGGAATAGTGCTTACCCTGGTGGCCTGAAATAATTAGGTGTCTCACTCAGCATCTTGTCCTGGACTGGGGATTGATTCAGTCCACTGGGAAAAGGAGGGCCGAGGGCCTTGCAGCTGAGCCATAATGCCTTTTCTCTGTTATGGGATATACCAGAATCAGGAACTGTGTAGTACCTTCCCATCTTTTTGAGGGTCTGTTTAATAGAAGAAAATGTTGCTCAAGCTAACATTTATTTTTCCTCTTTTTTTTTTTTTTGAGACAAAGTCTTGCTATGTAGCTCAGTCTGGCTTCTAACTCACAGCAATCCTCCTGCCTCAGCCTCCTGAGTGCTGGGATTATGGGCATGTGCCACCACACCTGGCCTCCCCCCCCCTTTAAACTGGTTTTTGTCACAGAGGAGTTTTGTCCTCCACCCCCACCCTCCCGCTTTTGGGTCCATCTATATTTGTTAGGACTCATATAGGACTAAGTTTCTGTAAAGACTAAAGTCTTAGTGCCAGGGAATTAGCTCAGTGGCATAAGCACCTGCCCAGCAAGTGCAAGGTCACGAGTTTGATCCCCAGTATGAAAAAACAAACAAACAAACAAACAAACAAAAACTAAGGTCTTGAAGCACTTATTTACTTTCCTAATTAAATCTCATGCAAATGAGTTTTTTTCCTGTGATATATAGCGCTGAGCATATTTCTCGCTTTGGGGGGGATGTTTTGTCCGTTTGTGGTGAAGGGCAAAGAGTAATATTGCATACAGGTTGTATAGAGTGTGGCAAGTTGGGTAGGATGACAGACATGGTCATTTGTTTCCTAATCTTTTTCCACTGGCTAGCCCTACTACATTTCTTCCTTAAAGAGAAACATAATTAACAGGGAGAACCTTTGATCAGATAGATATGTGCTGTCAATTTTAACAAAATTTAATCCTAATCTGACTCAGCCATTGATTCTTTATGGGAAAAAGCACTGAAATTTTGGTGTCTTACTGAGTAATTTTTGTCAAAGTAACCATACAAGTCATGCTTCCTTTCACCAGCTGCCATTTGGGTAGAATGTTTCCTGTCACACTGGTGTATCACTTAATGGATGTGTTCGGTTTCAATGGCCATGGCCAGAGAAGACCAGAGAAGAGAACTAGGAAGAGGCAGGGGTGAAGCCAATGATGGCACAGCAGATAGTAGGCTGGGGAATCATGTTGTGTTCAATAGTCAGGGTTAGTAATGTCCTTATTTTCCCTCTTACTCTGAACCTTTGCCCTGGATAAGGGGGAGTTGAATTTAGCTTTAAGAAGGGATTAGTAAGAAGAGAATGTGAATGTTGGTTTGACAGGTGGGATGGGGGAGGTCAGAGGAGCCCAGGGGCCAGCACCGCTCTAGCAGTTGGTTTTCTTTCATGCTCAAAACCTAACTATTCTATGATTCCGTTCTGAAACAAACAGCTACTTCAAGTATAAAGTCATTAACAGTGTGTTTGAAAGAATGTTTTACTTAGAATTCAGTGATATTATCTTTTCTTTTTTGTTTGTTGATTTGTTTTTTGGTACTGGAGATCAAACTTAAGACCTTGCATTTGCCAGGAAGGCGCTTATTCTGCTGAGCTAAATCCCTGGCCCTATATTTTTAAAATTAAGATGCATTTAAAAACTTATTGATGACTTCATTGTATTTATGTATTAGATTTAATTGTTGAGAATGGGTAGTGAATTTACAAATGACCAAAATGCTAATCATGTGTGTTTTTATTCAAAGGACATGAATTTAAAAACACATATAATTGAAACTACTTCATTTATAATTCTAAATGATTACTACTTGACTTTTAAAATCAAATGATCAAAATAATTTGAATATTTGCAATAATCCAAGCATTCATAAAAATTTAAGAAATGTGCCCATAAAAACACAGAAATTAAGAAATGTGATTGTAAGCTTCACTGTATGAAATCATGAATCTAGAGAGGAGTTCTAGATTTAATATTCATTGCTTTTTTTTTTTTTTTTTTGTCTTTTTGAGACGGGGTCTCACTATGCAGTTCAGGCTGGCCTTGAGCTCACTTTGTAGCCCAGGCTGGTCTTGAACTCGCAATGATCCTCCTGCCTCAGCCTCCCCAGTGCTGGGCTCTATTCTTCACATTTTTAAGGCAACCACAGGGTCCTAAATTCTTGGTATGTATTCATATAAGTTTCATAATAACTACATGTGATTAGTAGTAGTATTATAACCATTTTAAAGAAGAAAAAACTAATGATCAGGATGTATTTGTGCACTGTTGTGGTTTATTTAAATGTTCCCCCAAACCCTCATTCAGTCATGGAGGTACAAAGATTTATTCAGTCATAGAGGTGACTGAATCTAGCGTTTGTGATTGGTTTGTTGTCTGGTGCTTGGATTGGTTGTGTGAGTGTTTACCCACCCAGGGGTGGAGCCAGGATATGATGTAATAGTGGGAAGAAGGTGTGTCTTGTTCTCTCTTGTTTACCAGCTCACACCTTGCAGTTTGTGGCTGCCATGAACGCTGCGCTGCCATTCCACCCTGCCTTGGAGCCAACTAAGTATGGGCTGAAACTTCCAAGAACTGTAAGAAGTAAACCTTTCCTTCCTTCATTTTTGGGTACCAGGTATTTTGTCCTAGCAACCAGCAACGAGTAAAGAGTAATTAAGGCATGCCCACAATTATTCAAAGTAGAAATGGTTGAACCCAAACCCAAGTCTGTGTGACCCTAAAGGAAGTATCTTTTTTTTTTTTAAAGACAGGTTCTCACTATGTAGTTCAGGTTGGCCTTGAACTCAGTGATCCTCCTGCCTCAGCCACCTAAATTCTGGGATTACAAGCATGAGCCACCACACTCAACAGAGAAGTTTTTTATTACTTTTTTTTTTTTGGATTCAGGGTGAAAGCACTTTGAGCACTTGCAAATGGGAACAAGAAGGGGGTTGGCAAGAAGAGATGATAAAAATATTTTGTTTCTTATGATTTTAGAATAGCTGCCTGGCAAGTGTGAGGTCATGAGTTTGATCCCCACCCCCCCCCCCCGCCGAAAAAAAAAATAGAATAGCTGCCTAGGTGAATAGTAATCCTATTGTCTGAAATTTAAAAACAAAATGAAGGGAAGAAGAGTAAATTGTAAGGTTGGGGAAGATATAGTCCATTAGAAGAGGATGTTCCTAAAATATATACCAGGGCTAGAACACTGCTACTTGCCTAACATGTGTGAGGCTCTTGGTTCAGTCCCCCAGTACCACATAACAAAAGCAACAATAAAAACAAACAAACCCACAGAAATAGACACAAGAGGAGACTATCAGTAGGCACTTGGGTAAAAGAAGTGAGAAATGAAGCATAAGTGAGCCAATGAGGAAATAACTCTCATTTTTCTGTTCTTGATAGTGCCTCTTTGAGACCTGAACAACTCACTTGTGCCACTGGTGGCCTATTTTTGTTGGCTTCCTCTCTAGGTCACTGTCCCACCTTATTCTCAGACCGTGGCTCATCTACTCCTCTGCAGTGTTGTCTGCCATTGTCCTGGAAAGTTTCATCCTAGCTTCAGAATCTGTTGCCTTTCCCTACTTTGTGATCTTAAAATTCACTTCCTCAAACACAGTGTGAACCTTACTTTGATCCAGACATAGGTAACTTCTGAAAGCTGGAACTTTACAGTTCAACTCTTTGACAGCATTCTCTCCTACTATCCCTGAACAAACTATGAACTCTTATCAAAATCCCTAGTGTTTTGATGTCCTTCTCTATCCTTTTGGCTCTTCTCTACTCTGCCTGGAGGCAGGCCTTTGTCAGTCCTTTCCACCACACTGTCCTTGGTACTCAGTCTCCTTTTCATAGTGGCCTGTTGATGCATCTGGTCCACCAGTCCCCAATCCTGAACCATCACTTCTCATCCTTGCCCCTAAGAACTTCCATTGAGAGACATTCACATTAATTACCAGTTGCTACTGCAACAAATTGTGTTTGTGAGTCTTGGGAGTTATGAACTCCCAAAGCATGGCATATCTTTTCCCAGGCACCCTTTTGATGTTGATCTCTGTTTTGGAGCCCCTGTCAGCTCCAGCTGTCTCCCCTTCTGCAGAGTACCTAATCTTCTCCCTCACAGAGGAAGGAGGCAACATACAGGGACACTCTCATTTGGTTTCCTCAGAATTTAGTATTAGTGTCAGCTTTTTATCATGGTGTAACAAAATGAGAGAATCAACTTATAAGGAGAAAAGATTTGTTTTGTCTTTTGGTTTCAGAGATTTCAGTCCATGGTTGTTTGTCCCTGTTGCTCTTGGGCTTACAGAACATCATGGTGAGGAATGTGGTGGAAGAAATGACTCACTTTAAGATGACATGGGTAAAAGACAGAGGAATGGGCAGGGGTTCCATTATTCTGATCAAACTAACTTCCTTTCCCTAGGCCCAATCCACTAAAGGTTCCACCATCACCCAATAGTGCCATAAGTAGGGAACTAAATTTAGCATATGGGTTTTTTGGGGGACATTTAAGATCCAAACCATAACAACATGGTTCCTATTGTCTCCTCACAACCCTTCCCAGAGGGGAAAAAAAATACTATTTTCCTTTTCAAAGTCAGGTTGATTTTTTTTCTCTTTTAAATTTGCTTAAATTTTTTTTTCTTCTAGGTGACATGTATGCCCTGGTGTCCTCCATGTTAAAACAGGCATCATCTCTAGGTCCTTGTCTTAGTTATGTTCTTGTTGCTGGGACTCTCAAGTTAAGAGATGAGAGGTTATTTTGGCTCGTACTTTGTAGAGGTTTCAGTCCATATTTGGCTGACTCCAAGACAGACAGACATTTCAGAGGGACATAGCAGAGAAGAAAGAGCTCAAGGCATGGCAAGCAGGAAGGAGCAAGAGATCAGGAAGAGAAGGGTATACACCATTCTGGGCCACAGTGACTCACCTCTTCCCACAGACTTCACCATCCAACATCGCACCCAGCTAGAAACCAGTCAGTAGACTAAACCATTGATGAGTATCACACACTCATTATCTAGTTACCTCTCCAAAGTCCCACTTATGGGCACATGAGGCTTTTAGGGGACATCTGGATATAAACTATAACAATCCCCCTTTCTCAAGTCCTTGATGTCTATTCTTGAAGCAGCAGACATTCTTGACAGAGCTTATTACAGTTCAGTCTAGCCACATTTGATTCTCATAGCACTTAATTTGGATTTGGTTCTCTCTCACTTGTCTGGTAAAATTGCCCAACCACTGAGGACCTCCTATATGACAGATGCAATGCCATCTCTTCTGTTCCCATCCTACTTGTGGCAACTGCAAATTTGACACCTGTGAGCATTCATCTTTTTGGCATCTGTGGATCCTATGTCTTTTGCTTTTCCTTTCCATCTTTCTCTCCCACCACTTCAGCTCTTTCATCTTCTATTTCCTTAGTTTTAGGCTAATTGTTGTGTTACAGCCATTAGCTCTAAGGTACCAGAATTTTGTACAACTGCTAGATACATGTTGACTGGACAACTAGGCAACCCTGCCCCAGAGGCTAAGAATCTATTTTAGAAATGGACTAATTCTTGCATCAAAACACCAGCTGAGCCTTATTTAGTTCTCAAGGACATTACTTTGATTTCTTTTATGATTCGTGCCTTGCAGCTCTCTGCCTGCACTTCCTAGTGGGGAAAGCTCTACCTAGATCTAGACTGCAGGTCTAGAGAGTTTCAGTAAAGTCCTAACAATAGAAAAGATAATGACAGAGTAGAGTGAGACTTGATAAAAGAGTAGTAAGTTTGAAGATGCAGAGTGATTTGCAGGTCTACATTGAAGTACCTGAGGCAAACTATAAAATGTTTATGTTAATGTGTACATGCATAAATATATGTGTATATTTAACTGTCAGATTTGGAGACAAGATTCAGACTTTGCATTTAGATTTTCTCTAAAATAACACTAAAAAGACATGAGATGAGAAAGAAAAATAATAGAAGTACAAGGCAAGCAACTACAAGTAGCCAATAAAAGCCAAGTGTTCTAAGAGTTCTGGGGACCGAATGATGTAGACTGCTGTGGTTGAAGCTCTTCTTGGGAATCATTGGCATCTTGTTTAGCTGTTGAATATAGTGACCTTCCAGACATAATAGATTGCTCTGGAGCTGAGACACCCCACAGAGAGAAGGAATGAGAGGAATCCATGTCCGATTGTGACTACAGAAGCGACCTGCTACAAGAGGAATATACTGGATCTGAGGAGACCAGACAAGGAGTTTATCTCCCTATTACCGCATTTAAAATTACAGTGCCTTGTTCTGAAGATATAACTGAAAAACAAATTGGTATTTGAAATAGCTCACATAGGGGCATGGCACCAGGAATAGAAAAGAATATTTGAGAGTGTTGGTATTGCGATATTAAAAGTTGTGAAATTGATGTGATAACCTTTTCATAAAGTGACTGAACAAAAAAAAGAGGCACTCAATATTGTTGAAAGCACAAGTAAGGAGTATGTTAACTGACTCACAGCAGAAGGAAAGAAAAAAATCAATTATCAGGCAGTGAAAGAAATGTAAATTATAATTGAGGAATGAATGGTTCCAAGAGGTTGGGAATGGGATTTAAAACAATGGTGAATATAAGTGCAGGCTTTCTTCAAACCAAATGACTGGGGCTCTTTCATTTTTGCCAAGTGTTGCAGCCCCCTCACTGCATCTGCATATCGCTTCATCTTGCACACCTCAAAGTCCTTATAGGATTCTTCAGATACTGGTTGCATTCCAAAGCCTAGAGCCTTCTTGTTTCTTTTATCATACTCTAGCATTTTTGTCATCTCATGCATTTTACTTATAACTCTCACATGACAACCACTTTTTAAAAGCTTCATGGGACATCACGATTCTCTGTGGGGTGGCTGTGGAGAGTCACATATCTGCTTCTGAGAGTGCTTGCAGCAGGGAGGGCACCAGCAGCTAGCTTCCAGCTGCCATGGCTTCACATCTGTTGTAGTGCTCACATCATGGCCAGCCTCTGCCCAATATGCATCCTCCAAAATAAAAAGCAGATTACTGTATCTTGTGTCCCTTAATGGAAGAAATGAAGCAGAGCACATAATTAAACATCTGCAGTTTTACCACACTTAGAAACCCCTTCCAGTCTTGAGGCTGGGTAACGTGGAAGGAAGGAAGGCTGCCTGCTTTGAGAGGGCTCAGGACAGGACAGGGTTTTTGCCAGAGGTGCAGGCTATGATGCAAGCAGCCTTGAATATGATCAGGCTGTGGTGTTGGAGGCTTCAGTAGTAAGGAAAGATATGTAAAGACTGACAATTATGAGTAGAAGAACCACAATGCTGATTTATAGGGATCTTAAGCAAAGCCCTATCATCTGCAATAGAAAATTATGTATCTTTTGAGAAACAGTTTTTTGTAAGTTACTTGGCCTTCCTTGAGAAGGAACACCGACCATAGGACCAAGGGCCATTTATCCAGAATTTCCCAGTATGAGCTGGATTCTGTTGAATCTACCATGACAAAATCAGGTAGACTGGTAGCAGCCTATTATAAGTTGGATGTGATAATATGTCCAGGACCAAGCTGAATAGGACAAAATGGCACATGAATCTGCAAGGACAGGTTGTCTAATCTCTCACATCCCTCACTAGGGTTGCACCAGTACCCTTCCCCAAGCTTTCACCTGTGTGCAGATTGAGGCTCCATTCAGTCAGGTGTGGAAGGGAGAAAGACTGCATTTGGTTTATGGATAGACTGCTTGAAGGATGTAAAATGAATAGAGGCTGCATGACAGCCGTACTCATGGTTAGCCCTCCAAATTTTTAGACAGAGAGTATCTTTCCAGTGGACACATCTATGAACAGTGATCTGGTCATTTATTTTACATAAAAGGAAAAATGACCCTACATCTCAATGTATGTATATTTTCTGGGCAGTGGTCAACAGCCTGGCCATCTGGTCAAAGGCTTAGAAGGAAAAGAACTGGAGACTGGAAAAGTTAGGAGTCTAGGGAGGAGACATGTGGATGAAAGCATGGGATGGGGCACAGTGTGAAGAGTTTTATGCTATATGCTAATGGTCTCCATGGAAGAGGTAGGAGACACCTAAATAAACTGGGCCAGCTGAGATAGCCTTCCTCATCAACCTTTGCATTTCTGAATGGGTGCATAAGAATTCAGTGATAGGGTAGGCAGTGCCAGAGTGAGCACTGATTTTATGTCCATTAATCTTATCACATACTGCTTTGCTGCATACTTGTATTATCTGTGAAGAGCTGACTTCATTAACTGATTCAGTAATTCATAGTTTGTCTCAAACTTCCAGCTTTAGTGTGAAGCTCCTCTGTACAATTTTCTTTCCTTCTTTCTTTCATCAGTTTCAACCTGCATCATAATCCAAAGACTTTTTCTAACCTTCTCTTGCTTCCTGTGGCCTTTATCCTTCGCATGTGTTTGTTAAATCTCTTGTATGTCTACTTCTATCCTAGGTTTTGCTTCCTTGAGACCTGAACCAATGCATGCATTGATTTCGTGAACTTTAAACACATGTGTGTGTGTGTGCGCGTGCACACACACACACACACACACATGCACACGTGCTGATCTTGGTCCAAGAGAGATAGAAAATCAAATCCAGAACTTCCTAAAACTGAATTGAAATTCAGATTTCACATACTGCATTGCTACATAACCTGTATTATCTATGAAGAGCTGACTTCATGGAATGATGGAATGAGCTCCTGAAGGCACAGATAGTTTGATTTGCTGATGCCAATCTGCAAAAATGAGGTGTGTCGTTCAGAATGTAGTATATGCACTACAGCAAACTGCTCTATAGCAGTATCTCTAAAAGGAGAAAAGGAATGAGGAAGCTTTCTAAATATCAATGTGATCTAATGGATGGAAAAACACAATATAAAAAAATGAATGCAGTATGTAATATTCTGTTGTGTATATATAAAAAGAAGTGAAAATACAAAGAAAAAGAGAGTGGGAGAGAAAAGCTCCATTGAAGCACAATTGGATTTTTTCTTAATTTGAACCTTGAAATTATTGTACTTATTTCTTATTGCTCATTAATTTGAAATGGTGATCTTTAGTATCTTAGCATTTTCATTCTTTTTATTATTTAAAAATCAATCCTATATGTGTGATTGAATAAAACTGCCAGTTGGCAGATGATACAATAACGTGTAAAGCAATGTGTGGATCCAGTGAATTTTAGGGCCCTCCGAAACTTACTGGCCCGCATGGAAAAAGGGGATAATCCAGGTGGTATGAGTGATTTCTGATTCATTAACTGATTGAATAATTCATAGTTTGTCTGCCTGACTGTGACAGAGATGGACATTTAGAAACTTACAGCTGTATGCTGGTGTTGTCGGTCAGCTGTATTTGCTGGTCTGAAAGTTCTGCTATTTCTAGAAAAGAGTGTGAACTATCATTCCCATTCAAGTAATTGGTTAAGCTAAATTATATCTGAATTCCACACCTCATACTCATATTAAATAGTTCTTTAGGACTGATACTTTGTCAAGGCAAAGATAAGAATTTCTTGTTGAGGAATTTTAGGGTTTTTTTTTGTCCTTTTGAAACAGGGTCTCACTGTGCAGTTCAGGCTGGCCTTGAGCTCACTTTGTAGCCCAGGCTGGTCTTGAATTTGTAATGACCCTCCTGCCTCAGCCTCCTAAATGCTGGGATTACAAGCTTGTGCTACCGTGCCCAGCAAAGCATTTTTAAAAGATGACTGTGCAGCAACTCCCCAGCAAAATATCTAAGTATAGTCCTATCACATATGCAGTATTATGAGAACTTTCTCTAGTGAAGTATGATTGGAAAATACAGTCATTGTAATTGCTGAGTTCTATCAAAAAGGCAGGGATCTTTAATATGAAAAAAGTGGCATGCTGACCCTTAGTAACAACGTGTGACAAGTTTCAACTTGTTTGGTGCAGTTATTTGGTTGAAAGATATAACTGAGAGAAGACGTGTTTCAACATGTGCTATAAATCATGGTTCACAAGCAACACATTTCAGGAATTGTATGGTTGTGCTGCTTCAGAGTCCAGCTTTTTAAGAAATGTCAGCATCAGTAATGGAATTTGGGTCCATGGTTATGATACTGAGACCAAGGTTCAGATTTCTCAATGAAGATCACCTAGTCTCCTCATGATAAAAATGTGAATCAATCAAAATTCAGCACCAAGGTGATGTTATGTTTTTTTGATCTTGATGGAATTGTGTGAGCTGAGTTTGTACCCAGGAACACTGTAGTAAATTCTGGATATTATGAAGGCTTATTAAAGTGTTTAAGAAACAATTGTGTAGAAAACAGCCCCCAAAAGGGCATTTTTATCCTTCATATGGCAATATTCTGTGTCATACATTGCTTCCAAAATAGCAATTTCTGTTGAAAACATTACACTCTGTCCTCATCCATCTTATTCACTGGATCTAAGATCCCTGCAACTTGTGACTCTTCCACAAAGTCAAAATGACCTGAAAGGTAAATGTTTTGAATCAGTTTGAGACACGAAGGCAGTCCTAGGAGAGTAACTAAAGACTCTGAAAAGGACTTTGAGAACTGCTACAGAAAGTGGCCAGAAGATGGAATAAGTGTGTTTGAAGTGTGTGTGTGTGTGTGTGTGTAAGGGTGGTATTTTGAGGAGGATTAATGGCAATGTGTCTTTTACTATAATAAATTTTAACAGTTTTTTGACATTTACTGTATTTTTTTTTAAATTATACTTCACATTTCTCTGATGAAGTCATTCCTGAATAACAACTTCTAGAACTCCCCTAGCGACAATTACCAGTGGGTACTTGATGAATTCTGACTCCCTGGGTTTGGACTGGTGGTCAGGAATCTATTTTTAATACATACTGAGTGCTCTTCTGAGAAACATTACCTAGTGTGGATCATAATAGATTTTGTAAACTGACCAAATACATTCAAAGTTGCTTGATACTAATGATCCTAATATGACTTCATCTTTTTTGGGTGAATTCTCTCTCAAAGTGTTCTGTGAATTATATACAGTATCTTCCTTGTCATTTTAAAACAAAATTGAAAGGCCAGGACTCATGACCTGGTCTAAGCCTGGAGAACTGCCCATGAGCTGACACATAACAAAGTATCCCCTACCCAGCTCTTGTGGTTTTCCAGCCACTTTACAATTGTAAAGTGAGTTTCACATGGCTCTGTTCTTGCTGGGCATTGTGTTGCTGAGCACCTTGACCTGCCCCTGCTGCTGAATGTTACCTCCTGGAGGAGCTGGTTTTCTTTTGTCATTTTCTGGAGTTTTGGAGCAGTGCTGAGACAGGAAAAGTTGAAGACTGAACACATGGGACAAGAATGTGTCCAAGTGATCTTGTGACCACCTCTTCAAGATATTTTTTAAGGTGCTTTTTAAAATTAAAGGGAATTCCTAGACAACTTATTTCTCACCCCCAAATTGTTGTTACCTAGATCCCTGTTCTTATCTTTTATTTTCTACAGTCTTAATATGTTTTTTGGGAAGTATCTCAAAAATTTGGATGAAAAGTACAGCAAAATCAAAATTGGTCATTACTGGCAAATATAATACTTCTTCTTCAACATACTTTTGTATAAAGCATGCTAGGTCACAAAATATGTACTTAATGTATCCCAATATTTTAATGTATCTTACACCTGTACACATGAATAGTCCTGTTTTTAGTAAACCAACTTTCTCATAAAAAATTAAATTAAAGAGAAAAAATCATTTCCACCATTACAAGCAAATAGTTCAGTGTCTGCTTAATCATATATCTTAAGAGTTGATCTGTCCAAGAAGTACCTCACTTTTGCTAAATGAACCTATAATCTTTGAAGTCATTTTCATACTGGTTATGGTGGATTTTTTGTGACTGGTTATTGTATAAGGAGGCTATCTACAAGTGATGTTTTGGTTTGTGATTTTCTTTCATCTCAAAGGCCACATGACTTTGTCTTAAAAACTTACCCTTTTCGGTTGTTCTATATTAATGTAATCCATTAATTAAAAGGTTCTAATGTGTTAGAAGTCTTTCCCCCTGTTTACAGTTATTTCATTGATGTGATATAAAATCCTCAAGCTTTGCTTCATTGAGATACTGTGGATGTAGGTAGCAACTAACTTCTAAATGGAATGCCTCTTAACAGGTATATTGTCATTACCCCTCTGGCTTTATGAAACTCACTGTCCAGTTAAAGGATGAACACTAAATCATTATATCATTGTAAATTTGTGTGTAACAGAAAGAAAATAGTGCTATTAAAAAACAATAGAAAAGCTCTTTTAAGCAGGGAAGGTTTTAATCATGCAAAGTCAGGGAAATCTTTGCTTCCCCTTCCCCTTTCCAGTCCATTCCCATTCCCATTCTCTTTGTCTTCCCATTCCCTTTCTTGTTCCCCTTCCCTTCCCTTTCCTTCTTTTCCCCTTTATCTGTCCTTTTTACCTTCCTTCCTTCCTATAGATATTGCTCAGATACTTCTGTAAGGAAGTGATATTTAAGCTAAAATTTGAAGGATGAATAGGAGAGAGATAGGAAACTTAAGTAAATCAATAGGAGAAGACAAAACAACTCTAAAAGGGGAACATTGAAGGGAATAAGAAAAGCACCCTTGCTTCAACTTACTGAGTGAGGGAGAGGGTCTTTGTGAGAGACAATGCTGGGCAGGAAGGCAAAGACCAAGGTCTGTTTGTGATCTTGTTCTAGGAACTTGGCAACAAACACAGGCTTGCTTAGTCACCTCTCCTAGCTGGGGCTGGAGGCAGAGAAAACAAAAGAGGAAGAAGGGTAGTATTAAAAAGATAATATGAAAAGAGTGTTAAATGCCAACCTCTCCCTATTAATTCTAATGCGTCATACCCTGAAGCAAGATGTGGTTCCCCTCTTCTATGCACTGATGTTTTTCAAACTTGAGAAATCCTCAAATAGCTTTGAAAGCAAAATAAAAATGTATCTAGACCTATCTTCCATGCTGGCTTAAATAATTTTTATCATTTTTATTTAAATTTGCAATTATATATATATATATATATATATATATATATATATACTTCAATATGTAAAAAATAAGGTATATTTCTATATGGTTAGTTACAACATAAACTGAAGCAGTAACATAGAAATTAACAACCTGAGTTTTGCATGACGGATGATATTTTGCATTTTAAAATGTTAGAGTACTGCCCACGAAGGCACAGCTTCTGAGCTAGACATATGCATCCTGAGAGAAGCTTTTGAAGCCTCTGCTGTGCGATCTGTTAGGTCTTTGTGCAGTGGGCTGTTATTCTTTTTTGCTATTGTTTGGTGGAGATGCACCAATTACATATTAGTCCTGCTTCTATTCTCATTTATTAGAAACAGTTAAACTGGAAGAACTCAGTGGTAAAGTCAACCTAAATATAAACACAAGGTGTAACAGTCAAATAGAGATGAAAAATCCAGTGATATTTGTCAGACCCTTTAGAATAAATGGGTGAACTCCTATGAGTTTGTGAACTTCTGTTTGAAAAACAATCTTAAATAGTGAATTATTTCCAAAGACTTCTAGAGGTAGACAGAGAAATGATTTCCTTTCACATAGAGCCATTTGGACAGGAAAAATGTTTCCTTCTCACATTCTACAAGAAGGATCATTAGAACTCAAAGTTTGTTAGTGTCAAGAAGGATCCTTAATATCTGAGTGTGAGGAGAGACCAATTTGAATGAGGTCACAAGTCTCTGTGGTTCCTCCTTATGATATCCACGACAAATAAGATTAGAGAGAAGTGACTGAGTGGTTTTTGCCTCCCTGGCCTGGTACACAAAGGCAGGTACACAAAACTATTCCCTGAGTTGTGGGAAGAAAGTATCACGAACCCTTGTCAACTAGAGCTCTATCCATAGGCACATAAAGAGCAGCTTTGGCAGAAATAAAAGTGCGAGCTCGCAAGAGTACATATAAGTTTCCAAGTGGAAAGAGCAGCCATTAAAAGAAATGTGCATTTTGTGAGAAGGCCAAAAATGGTATAGTCTATATTTGTAAAATGATCAGATTAATGTATTTGAAGTGTCAACTAAATCTGATATTCAGTGTTTCAGATTGCTGCAAGTCTTCCTCTTGACCAGCAGCGCTCATCGCTTTAGGGAGAGAGAAGGGCAATGTGCAAAATTAGTAAATTTGAAACTTCCAACTTAAAAACAGATTTTTTTGGGGGGGTACCAGGGATTGAACTCATGATCTCGTGCTTGCCAGACAGGCACTTAAGCCACTGAGCTAAATCTCCAGCCCCTTAAAAGCAAATTTTAACTTAAGAGGAAATGATATGCAACAGATGGAAGAGGCTAATATTTGTAAGATTTAGGATTTACTGAGGAAGAAAATTAGTAGGATTCCTAAAGGTCATCCATTGAACAATTGTATGCAGGCTTTTTACTGGGAAAACATATATGAAGAAAGCTATAGGATGAGTATATAGATATATTTATATAGCAGTTTGGAGAGGTTTTGGGACAGGTTGAGTAGGGATGGAAATTTCCAGATATGTCTCCAAATATATTTTGGATCTGAGGGCAAAGTGCCTTAGGCAACACTTGCCTCCTTTGCAACTTCATTAAGTAATCAACATCAGCCCAGGATAGACACCTTAAGACAGAGGGGATGGTTTGGGGACATTGGTAGACAGCCTGAAATAGCCCCATAGTGGATGCTGAAGTGCTGTCCAGACTCTATTCTGGATCCAGCACTGGTATCCCCAGCTGCTGTGAATGTTGGGAGCCAGGGCCATTCAGCTGAGTCCTCCAAGAATTGCCTTTAGCCAAAGAGCTCCGTGGTGAGGGCAGCACACATATTATGATCAGATGATTAAAAAGTCTGGCTGCCTACTGCAACTGGAACAACTCACGAATAGTGGATTATTTCCAAAGACTTCTAGAGGTAGAAAGAGAAAGGATTTCATGTAGAGCCATGGAGACAGGAAAAATGGTTCCTTTAACATTCTGAAAAAGGGATCATTAGAACTCAAAGTTTGTTAGGGTCAAGAAGAACCCAAACTCAATTCTGGAGTTGATATTACAATCAGTAGCTTCTTGCGCTGGTACAGCAAGTCTATCTTTCAGCCCACCTTTCCTTGCTTCTTTATGAGTACCCTTCTGGGGAACAGTTTTCAATAAAACTTGCATAAGAAAATCTTAAAATCTGTTTGTTGGAGAGCATTAACCACAACATCTCCTTAGACCACTTGGGTTCTGGGGCTGAAGTGTGCGGGAGATTGTAGTGAAGTTCTCTTGAACTAATGTGGGTAAGAATTACAGGCTGATGGGCTGCCACTGGACAGTGATGCTGAGAGTAACAGCTGTAGATGAACAGCACAAAGGGAAAGACTGGATGGAAGATGTGGCAGTATTTCAGAGGCGCAGTTTGAGCCAAGATTGAGTCAGCTTTGATGGGGAGGGGTGGATGGCCACATGCCTGACTATGTTGAGAGGACTGACCACGAGTGACCTTACATATGAATCTTTTAGCAGCTGCATCAAGGCCAGAGGTCAAGTCCCAAAGATCCAGCTGGATAAGGCAATTTAAGGGAGGCTAGAGCAAACCAGAGAAAGGTTCTCAAAGCAGGTGCCTCCCCTTGAAGTTAGGAGAATACAAAACCACCAGAAAAATAGAGCCACTTACCCCCAGCCCCATACCATCAGAGTGTAGTATTTGAGTATGATCAAATATTTACCAGAAAGAGATTTGTATTATAGTGGTGGTGGTTGAGTTACCCAGAAGGAGATAGAACTGAATTTTTCTACCATTGGTGGAAACTGTTCTCCAGAGCTATTAGTTTTGGTCCCACACACATAAAACATTCCAGTTTTACACATATGAGGTGTGAGTATGCAGAAATATGTGACTGAAAAGAGAGCAAAATAGTATCAGGGCAAATATACTGTGTATATATATATATATATATATATATATATCACTTTACTGCTAAAGTCAAATCCTATTCTAAGTACTTTTGAGTATATAGTGTGCGGACTATTCAGGTGAAAATTAGCCTGGCTGCCAGCTGACTTTGTATAATACTCTGGCTATTGAAAAGGTATTTCCTTGGCAGGCAGCCAGAAACATACAATCTGGGCCACAAGTGTGTGCTGGTTTTTTTTTTTTTTTAATAGTGAACAGATAGCTGAGGCTGTGCTACAACTGATCCAAAGGAAACTTGCTGGCCTGAAACCCTCCTGCTGTCAAGGGAAAACAAGCTGCCTATCTCTGCCTCTTAATTTTTCTAACTTCTTTCACACACATTTTTTTATTGTTTAATTCTCCTGCTAAGTCCATCAGTTAGTTATTATCACTGTATTTTTACAGAAGAAAAGTTCACATGGTTCCACAGCCAGGCTGTGGTAGTGGGGCTCAACTCCAACTGATGCATGTCATCTCCACAACTCTCTGCCTTCACTGTTTATGTGGTTTCATGTACATTACAAATAAGATCTGTGGATGGGCACAAGAAATCTGAAGAGGTAGCCAGTTTGAGCTTTGCTGTTATGATCATCCATTTGAGTACCAACATGGAGGGATAAGAGATACGATAGTAGATTTTTCCAGCTGGTTAATGCAGCGTGGTTAATGGTTAAATCAGAAATCACCCTCATTCAGTGCATAGTGCAGTACATGTTATAATTAGTTATTTATGTGTCTGTGTTCTTCATTTAGAAAACCTGTATATAGTTACTTTCCGGGAGTCATCACCTGTGCCCTGTATGCTCGTATCCTTAATTGGAGTGTTTGCGGGTTGGCAGTTAGTCCCTTTTGCGTCATAAAAGAGGAGTGTCTTGGTGAGGAAGACTGGAGGGACTGAGACTGCACACAAATGAGTAGAAAGTCTTTAGGGGTTCTGGTAACATTTGGATGCTTCCAACCCTCAGCAGTGAAGAAGTCAACATTTGCCAAATTACTAATCTGTGTTTATCAGTCAAGTTGCCCTCCTCATTTGTTTCCATTGCTTGGCAAACTTACCTACAGCTGTCTATGAGAACAGAGGGATGCTAACAGTACATGTTTAAAATACAGGATAGCAAAATAAAAAACAGGATAGGAGAAGGCTTTTAGATTTTCATAACCTACTCACAGCTTTTAGTGACCTGTCACAGATTGATTTGGAAATGCCTAAGAATGTCTCCTTTTAACTTTCCTCCTGATGGACTCTATTTGTATCACTGGTGTTAGCCTTGTAGACTTGGAGGGAGTGGTGAAAGATGAACGGGCAGTGCACAGCCGCAAGGGGAGAAAAACGTCATTGAGGCCCTAGAATAGCAACAGCAATAAATATGGTCATGTCGCTCTTCTGCTGAGGATGAAACGACAGAGAGGATCACATTTACGGCACCCAACAGACCTACTGGCTACAAGGGGTGGCTCAGGGGTTTGGAGGAATCATATACGTAGGTTGGTGTTGACTTAAGAGGGTTGGTTCCAGAGCTGTGACTTAGCAGAGAAAGAAGGTGCAAGGCACAGACCAAACCTCGGAGCTAGAGGGAGTTCAGCACCTTTCTGGTCCCAGGGGAGGACATTCTGAATCAGCTTTCAGGACAGCTGGCTCAGAGCTCATGAGAACTGAGCCTAGACCTTCCCTGCATGTCTGCCTGAGAAACTGCTGTTATCTGTAGCTGCCCTGGCCATCAAGGCACATGAGTAATGAGGAAGGTGAAAAAGGGGGCTCTTGCTGGTCATCAGTTATTTAAAGAGGGTCCACTGGATTTCAGCCACTTCTCTGCACAGAATCAGCACCTTTGCTCTGAGCAATCTAATAGGAAAGGGCATCTTCTTCCCTTCAAGACTCCCACATCTTCCTTTTCACATGGAGCCACTGGGTTCTAGCCATTTCACCAGGCACTTTGCTTCATCTGTCATTTTTACACACACCCCACTTTCATGCACTGCATGGCTGTATCTCTAGGTAGTTGTGCTTTTACCATTTTACCTTCATGTGCCATTTGGAATTGCCAGGAGTAGGCTTTTAGATTTTCATAATCTACTCACATCAGGAATCTCTTAGAATGTAAGGTTTTAAGCTAATATATGTGGCTGATTTTTTCCACGTGCTTTGGGAACCAAAGAAAGCATCACCTGCATCTGACCTTTTTTCCTTTTTTCTGTTAAATGTCTGTTCTGAAATAATAGTTTCTTATGAAGCCAAACTCCTTCTCTTGTGATCTTTGTGGCTCATATATGTCTCCAACCTGTCCCCCCAGGGGATCACTGGAAGTAGGTTCATTTTGGCTGTGTTACCCATTTCTCTCATGTGGCATTAATAGACACAGTCTCACCTTCATGCTTCCATTTGTCTCAGTTGCATGCTGAGGAATTAAACTCATCTTTCCCCTGTGGCTCACATTATTATATTTATTTGAAAAAACAGCATATTTAAAAAATTAAAGCCATTGTACTTTAGAAGTACTTAACATAAAATTCAGCACCATAGTCAGTTGTCACTGTTATTTAATTTCTTTAGGATCTTATTAGGATCAACAAGATTAGTGAACTAGGTTTTTATAGCACTAACTCTTGTGTGTGTTCTCCAATGGCCCTGGTGACGTTGGGTAGTTAAGAAAAAAGTCATGCTGTTGTGCTGAAGTTGGTGCCAAAGGAACATAGATGGTTATTTGGTGCCCAGAATCTGCTACTGCCCAGAATCTTATCTTGTCCTATTTTTACATTCACAAAGCAAAATCTTACTTAGAGCAACCCTGGTAACAGAACTGATTTTTTCTTTAAAGCTTATGCCTGGCTTTTTGGGCCATTTTTCTCATGTGTCCAGAGACAATGCAGATATAAATCAATTTCTCCACTTATTACCAACTAAATGAAAACAAAAGCAAGGGCATTTGAAAAACAAATTCCAATGTATTATTCAGTATTCTAATTTCAATTATAAAAACATATATTCAGTGCTCTAAAGTCCCTGGAAAAATTCCTTTAAACATAAGTAAAAGAATAAAAAGTGTCTTGGAAGTGTCTCTGAATCATTTATTGAAATAGCAAGAAACAGGCACCTTTTACAATTATGATGAAAGGACAGCGAGAGTGTACAAAAACACATTTAAAAAATCATTTAACTGTAGAAATCCAATACAATTAATTGTTTTATTTTTAGGAGTATATTCTCTCCTGTTTTTTTTTGTTGTTGTTGTTTGTATGCTATCAGTTTTGAACTAGGAATTCCTAAAGTAAAACAATTAGTGACTTAAGGAATAGTAGGCAATGTTTGTATGTGAGACCAGAAAAATCACAGATGATGACTACAGTTGTGCTCAGATAATAAGGCCAGATGTTATAGTGGCAAGAGTGTACTCTCCAGACCAGACTTCTAAGTTTTAACACTTACTGTTTCAGTTTGAAGAATTTGACTTCTCTGTTTTTCTGTATCTTTATCTATAAAAAGAGGATAACTTCCCACCTTAAGGGATTTTCTGAGTATTAAATACAATATACATTCATACATAAAAACCCTCAAAACAGTTCCTTATACACAGTACACACTCCAAAAAATAGCACCAAGTAGTGCAAATACATCTTTCTTTGAATTGCATATTACCCATGTTCATGTATTTATTCTGAATATGTATACCATCATCACTGTGCAGAAGGATGAAAGAAAGCAGGTAGATTTGTCAAATCCTTTCTACTAGAAATATGGCTCAAAGCAGATTGTTGACTAAAAAGTAAAGAATTTAGCACATCATTCGTATTATTAGTTATCTTTTGAAAACTAGGCAATTGAATTATTATAAGTTAACCTCACCGTTACTTCTTGAATTAATAAATGGTACTGTATTAAATATTATAATTTGCTCTGGGAGGCAAGGTGGGACAGAAGAAACATTTTAGAGTCTCAAAATCAAACATGAGCTATTCTTGGGTCACTTTGGCTTTTATTCAAAAGCCAAGAAAGAGGTGATCTATACTTTTTGAGGGTAGAGTGGAAGTCTTAGTACCTTGACCCTGGGAATTCTAACTCATAGGCAGTATTGGGGTTTTACTGTCTATTTTGTAGAGATTGTTCCAAATTCTTTAACTTTTCTTCTAAATACTATTAAGTCAGCCTTGTGATTTTCACATACTGTTCTGCTGTATAAATGCTACTGGAGAAACAAGAGGCTAAGAACTGTTAATCAGTTATACACTAAGTTGGTAGTTCTCAACTTTTTGAGCATCAGAGACACAGGGAGGGCTTGTTAAAACACGGATTGCTGGTCCCTTCCCTGGCATAATAATTCAATAGAATGTGCACATCTAACGTGTTCTTAGGTGATGAACTACTTATTAGAAGATTACACTTTGAGAGCTACTATGATAAATCAAATATGAAGTCACATAGTCATGTGTCACAATTCTTTTACTAACTCAATGTACTCAATGAGTCATCTTTTTAAAAATTGAATTAACTTAATTTAATTTTGCAGTACTAGTGATTCAACACAGAACTACACACTGAAATATAACTTCTAGCCTTTTAAAATGTGTTTCCAATCCCAATGCTGCCTCCATTACAAAAAAAAAGTAAAATAAAATGTTTTTTGAGAGAAGGTCACTAAATCTGCTCAGCCTAGGCTTGAACCTGACATCTGGCCTACCAGTGTGCTGGGATTATAGGAGTGTGCCACTCCTATAACCTTTTATCTCATTTAATTAGATCATACTTAAGAATTTTAAAGGATGCTTGAGAATATCAGTTAATAGAAATTATATTCACAATCCAAGATAAAAAATTTAAAGAAAAATCTATAAATGAGTAGCCCTCTTTTCCTGGGGTGTGTGTGTGGATCATTGCTCTTTGGTTCCCATATACTTTAGTCTCATACATTGGCCGCATAGCTCCTGTTACACAGTATAGCTTTGTCATGGCACTAAGCTTTGGTCACAAGCACCTTGTCCACAGCATATTTTCAGTTATAGTATATTTCAGTGACAATGTGCTTGCTTTCCTAGGCCTTCATCTATGTGGGTGAATGCACCTAACTTTTTTCTAGTGTATATCTCATTTACAAACCTTATGTAATTCATTAGATTACTGGCATGGATCAAGACAGAGTAAGCCAACTAGTTCTTGGGTGCTTAATTGGTATTAATGTTGGTATCATCAAGAGAAAGTGGAGACAATTCTAATTTACTACATGTATGAAAGATATTTTTTAATTTTGAAAAACTTGCTTTTGAACTTGCTTAATTAAATATATTCTTAAGAGAATATCATCATTTTTGATTTCTAATTTTTTCAAGAAAGAAAAAAATAGCGGGAGACAGGTTTTTCTTAAAAAATAGAGACCTCTTGTGGTCATTCATAAAAGTGTTTTAAAAAACAATTTTAAATGTCTTCTAATTTGTCAGGTTTCAAGATCTCTGGCTTAGTTGACATTCGTTTAAAAAATATAAGAATTACCTAATACCTAAAAAGAACTTTACATAATGGTAACTACATAGATAGCCAAAAAGGTATACGTCAAGAAAAAAACTTGTGCAAATATTTTAATATGAAATTTATTGAGAGATTAACTGTGAGATTAATACAAGTTAATTTTGGCCTCTGCAATTGTAAGAGGTGCTCAAAGTGGTGGCTATCAACTTCCAGATACTTATTATTAAGGCAAATTGCATATATATATATCACTCTGAATATATATAATTCAACCACAACAATACTACATGATATATTAAAACTTTATGGAAGCATAAAACATAGAACATGTAGAGAAAGCGCACAGATCATGACTGTCTAGGAACTTTCAGGGAAACTTCTCAAACTGAGTATGTATGTGTAGCCAGACTGTCTGATATATTTTTTTGAGGCACCATTGTACTATGAAGCCCAGGCAGGCCTCAAACTCATGATCCAGCCATGAACCATATGTCCAGATAACATCTGGTAGGTTTTTATCATAGTTTTTTAAGTAAGACGACTCAGGCTCAAAGAAAGTATGTGATTCGTTGTTTTATAGCAATGAAATCCAAATGAAATCCCTTTAGACGTTATTCACCCAGAAATATTTAAGTGACAAAACTATAATAACTGTTATCATAAAGGACCATCAGTTTACAGAGATGTTAGTTTCAATCCATATTTGTAAATATCAAATTTTGTTAAATTGTCTTTACTCATAGAATTTCTAGAGACTAACAGACTGCAGTTTATTATTGTTTACTGTTGTTTCTGTTGGTTGTGTTTTCTTTTTTTCCAACAAGCAATTCAGATATATTATTCTGGGCTCCTGGGAATACTAAAATGAATATGAGGTCCTTTCCTTTCAGTCTAATGTGTACGGAAGCCATACAAACAGTAGTTTGAAGCTGTAGTTTGACAAGAGCTCTGATAGAAATGTATATACCTAACTGGACTTATTTCCAAAAATTTCTAAAAATGTGGCTGTGTTTTCCAAGCAGTCCATCCAGGTTGTCTATAGCTTGAAAAGCCACAGCTTTCTATCCTTGGTTCAGGGCTAGAAAATAATACTTGACTAGTAGTCAGGACATTGACATTTAAATTATGGCTCTGTCACTAGCTCCAGGATACTGAACTAGTTTCACAATTAGTAAACTTTATTTCCTCAGCTGTCAGCTGGGGATGATAGCTATCTCACAGGCTGTCATGAAAAACAAAGGAGACTGTAAGAATGTGATTTGTGCCCTTCAGTGGGAAAGATGTGCCAATGAAAGTGCTAAGTGTTTGATCGTGGACAGAGAGATTTGTGCATACCCACTTTTTCTCTAAGCACAGTGAAGACAATGGAAGGCACCAAAGGTAACTGGTGTTTGAGAAATGGAGAAGAATGAAAGCTAGTTGGGACAGAAAAAAGTAATTAAAACTGGATTTTTATACACAATTTGTATATTCATTTACAGATGTACCTAGAGTTCTCCTGATTATTATCACCATAAACCCATTTATTAAATAATAATAAGATTGATACATTCAGTGGTAGGGGAAAAATGTTTGATAACCAAATCTCTTTGAAAAATAAATGTTACAATTTACTGATATCATTTACTTATTTCTTTGGTAAAAATACTATAATCAACTTGCAGCTAACATAATACTGAACAGAAGTTAGGAAGAGACACATAATAGTACATTCTAATACTGTTTCTATCAGGTGGGTATAATAGTCATAAACTCCAAAGAGCATAGACAGCAATACACAAAGTAATTGCAAAATGATAAGCCTTGTATATTTTTAGCTTTAACATTAATTAGTTAAATGATATTCAATTTGATTTAACTTTTAATATGTTTGAGTTGAATATCCAGCTTGCAAAATTCCTCAAAATTTAAGTTAGGTACAATATGCCAGTGACAGCACAATACTGGGTATATTGCTAATTGCATAGTACGGTATAGTTTATTGTAAAGATTATCACTGCTTCTGGGAAACTCATCTGTATTAGATGTCTTTACTCTCTAGATACAAAACAATTACCCCAGGGTACTGAAATTTAATTTCCCTTCCTCCACACCTGAGTTCTCTAGAGTCAGTGATGATGTCTTCTGCATCTAGCACTGTGCCTAGAAGTTTAGGGCTCAATAAACATATATTGATAACTTATCTGGATCTGGCTCCTGGGCCTTCAGGAGCCCACAACAATGTGATGATGTACAAAGACACACAGCCACCAAATACACAGACAATTTAGTGGACATTCTCAATAAACATGTGAATTAGTAATAAGATCTTTTTACTGACAGAGAGGCTTTTACTGGGGTGGAAAATAAAAGGAATTATAGATCATTGAGAATGGATACAGCAGTTCCTTATCAGATCTGTTTAATGATATTCTTTTAATGTTCAGGTCTTTAAGAGGCAAAAGCAACACATATTCACTGAAGAAAAATTAGGATATACAGAAGCATAAAGACATAACAGCTACTTTTGTTTAAGAAGGGTGACATTAGGATGGGTTAGGACAGCGTCTTGGAAGTACCTAAGAACATTGCCTTAAACAAGACACCTTATTTCTTCTTTAAGTATAAATGAATGCTTGCAGATTGAGGTTGATATAGTAGTTCTGCTCTCCACCATCTTTAGAGGCTCAAATTTACACCCAGCTCAGGGCTTAGCCACCGTAGAATGTGGACCCTACTTCCTCATCTTCCAACTCAGCATTTGCTTTTCTGGGAGCAGGACAGAGGATGGGATGAAGATAAAGGGCTGTCCCTGTGAGGAACAATTCTTAGAACTTGCTTCATGGTACATCCATGACACCAGTTTGTTAGAATATAGTCACAAGGTCATGTTTAACTTCAATGGCATCTGGGAAATGTAGTCTTTATTCTCAGTAGCCATGTGCTCAGCTAAAATTTCTGTTAACCATTAAAAAGGGGAGAATAGATTTTTAGGTTCAAGTATCAGAGTTTGAGACAATTGTTTCCCTAATTAAACAGGAATTCCTAGGTTGGAAGGCAAGCCCATTTTAAAGGGTTGTTTTTTTGATGCATTTTGCTAAGTTACTTTTCAGACACTGTACTTGCTTACATTCACAATGAATGACATGTGACTAGTACTTATTACTACTTATACAGTAATCTATCAATTCACTCTGTATTTACTATCTGTTTTTTGGGGGGAGAATATGTGATAAAATGTTTTGAGTGATTGACCTGAACTTTATTGTTAGGAGTTTTCAGTTGCAAGATAATCTAAAAGAACATTGTGTTTATTCAAACATTTAGTAATTTAAGGAAAAGAAACTATATAGCATATATTGGAATCCAGAGCTGGATAATTAAAAACCATGTTTTTTTGAGGAGGAATGGGAGAGGAGCTTTACTGAGGTACAGTCACTTTTAGTCACTGGACACAATACCTGATATCCCCAACTTAAAGGAAGAGAAGTTTACCTAAGTCGGTGGTTTCAGGGAATTTAGAACATGGTAGGCTGGCTCCAAGGCAGAAACAACATGGCAGAAGGGCATGGAGGAGCCAAGCTGCTAGTTCATGGGGTCCAGAAAGCAGAACCAGGGAACAGAAATGAACAGGAAGAAGACAGGGACCATATATAGTACTCAAGGCCATGCCTTCATGACCCCCTTGGACATACCCAGGAGTGTTCTTTATTAATCTAGGAATTTTGTAATACAATGAAATTGGCATATCAGGATTGATGGTCATAGTACTATAGCTGTAAATATTTTGAGGCATAAGGAGAAAAGATTAAGTGTAATATGATGTCCTGTTAATGTCGGTGGAATGGCTTTTACACATATGTGCTCATCAACTATGACTTTCTTTCTTTCTTTCTTTCTTTCTTTCTTTCTTTCTTTCTTTCTTCTTTCTTTCTTCCTCTTTCTGAGACAAGGTTTTGTTATGTAGTGTAGGCTGGCCTTGAACTTGCTTATGTAGCCCAGGCTGGCTTTGAACTCATGGCAATCCTCTTGCCTCAGCCTCCCGAGTGCTGGAATTACAGGTGTGTGCCACCATACCCAGCCATCAACTATGATTTTCCAAGCACTATCCTAGGTGCTTTATATACATTATCTCACAGAATACCCAGAGCAGTCTGGGTGAGCATATATTTTGCACACATTCAGTTTACAAAAGATGAAGTAAAGGCTGAAGAGAGGTCAAGCTAGGTCAAGAGATAGAATTGAAGCCCACTCTCTTGTATTGAAAAGCTTTGCTCTTTCCTCTTCTACTTTTAAGAACAAACTGATGGGGCTGTGTGCATAACCCAGTAGTATATCACATGCTTGTCATACTTCAGGCCTGGTATTCAGTCCTTAGTTTAAAAAAATGAACTAATAACAAAGTTGGTAAGGAGATCAGTTTTGCTGTAGCATTCACATGAACCCAAGGTTATAAGAAGATATTATTACATACTTAAGCATTATAAATATTTATACAGAATACAACAACAAAAAATGTAGTATAAAGGGGAGGAAGAACCTCATGGATTTTTGTTTCTTCCTGCATGTGCTATCTGCCATCCTTTCTGTGGCAGTATTTGCTCTAAGTATAGTATTTTTCATGTGTTTACTATGAGACAGTTCTTATTTTGTCGTGGCTATTTACTGTTTTATGTCTGCCACCAGACATATCTTTGGTGCCAGGTATTAGATTTTGCACATTTATTTCCAAGATCCAAAATATGCCTGGAACTGGAACACAGTGAGTATTCAAATAATTTTTGCTGGATGAATTATGCAGTAATTTATTTCATATAACATAATCGCTGAAAGAGGAATTATATCAATTTATAATGACGCCAAATTTTAAGAGGTACAAAATAATGCAGTGGTATGCAATTATGGTTCACCATGGTTATAAAGAGAATGTTTACAAGGCAGCTGAACTTGTGAATAATATCATGTGCCTACAACATACCAGGCCACTTTGAGTGTTTAATATTTTACTTATTCAATTCTCACAAAAAACCTTATTAGCCAATAAAATTATCTCTACTTCGAAAATGGAAAAACCAGGACATAATGAGAAGCGAGGCCATTTTGTTCTAAAATTTCTGTTTGGCTATTTTACACTGCCATTGATTATTGTTATTTGTTTTAGTCCCCATGACTCCGTAGTACCATTTTCTAAGGAAAACTCATTGGTCCTCTTCCCATTGGTTTATCTGCCCGCCGGAACTTGTTTTCCACCAAAGGAAGAGGCATAAGTACCTTGGAAAATTGCTGCCTTTATGCTTAAGCAGTCTCCAAAGCAGATGAATTACATGTTGTCACCGTTTTTAACTTTCTCACCCAAATAACCAGGAACTCGTATTTTAGAATTTTTTTTCCCCTAAAAAAAAACATCCGCTTACATCCTGCAGTTGACTCCTGCGCTGGGGCATTTCCGGGGCGCAGACACTCGTGATTTTGCAGACCCGCCTCCCGCCCCCAGCCGCACAGCTTTCTCACTGGCGAAACTACACTTCCCAGAAGCCTCTTCGTCTCCGTGGCTGCCTTGGGAGGTGTCGGGAGAACCTGAAGAAGCTCTGGGAGGCTGCGCGGGTGAGAGAGGCGCAGGGCCGACAGGCGAGACCGTCCGGCCCTCGTGCAGTCCAGATGGCTCGGAGGCCAGACGAACAGCGAGCGGGTGCGCCTTTGATGGCGGAAGGCAAGGCCGACTCGGAAGTTAAGCTCATTTTGTACCACTGGACGCATTCCTTCAGCTCTCAAAAGGTAAAGGCCTCGGCTGCCGAGGGCGGCGAGCCTCGAGTTTCAGCACCGGACAGCTCCCGCTGGGCCTGACCCTGGGGACGCCAACCCGGCGGGCGGGCGGGCGGGGCGCCCCGTCCACGGCAGAAATTGCTCCTTGCTGGGGGTGGGGAGAATCCATCTCAGCTGGAGGGACGTGGACCAGCACTGCCACTCACGAAATGCAACCAAAAAGCATCGCTTTCAGTATTTGGCCTATAGGCCCAGCCCACTGCCTTCATGAAGCCTATTAACCTACGTTCCTCCTTTTATTTACTTTCTTCCTCAATTTGCTCTCCTTAGCAAGGCCTAACTATCCTTCTCTTCTGGGGGAGGTCTCAGAATTAGGTTTAGGACACAAACAAAGCAAGTGGTGGTCGCGGGAAGGATGACTGTATGATGAACATAGCCAGAATCATCTTCATTACATATTTTGTTTTTGTCTAATTTTAAGGAAAAGACGCTAGACTGTATCTCACTTGTTCATTCTAGGAATATAAATCCTTTTTTAAAAAAATGTTGAAAATGTTAACGCTAGAAGCCCAGAGAGGCTGCTTAGCGATGTCCAGGGAAGTCACTGAATTTAAACCTTTCCTGAGCTGTAGTAACGTGTGTGAACTCTTCCAGGTGCGCTTGGTAATTGCTGAAAAGGCATTGAAGTGCGAGGAACATGATGTAAGTCTGCCCCTGAGTGAGCACAATGAGCCTTGGTTTATGCGTTTGAACTCAACTGGAGAAGTGCCTGTCCTTATCCACGGGGAAAACATAATTTGTGAGGCCACTCAGATCATTGATTATCTTGAACAGACTTTCCTGGATGGTAATGTTAAGGCTATTTGTGATTTCTTGGATTTATTTTCAACACAAATGTGTTCTCTCTTTTTCTTTCTCTCTCTCTCTTGTTCTGTCCCTTGCATACTCTCTCTTTCTGGTTTCATGATGTGGTTTGGTGATAAAAACCTTTTCCATTTCCATAAGCACGTAAATATAGGTCAATAACATAAGCCAGTGTAATTCCATTTTTAAAAATTTCATTACAAACATTGGTGCTGAAAATTTTTAAATTCACTTGAAAAAACCCTGCAGGTGTGTTGTTTGGAGTAGTCATTTATTAGTCTTCAAGTCAAATTCATCTTACTGATTCTAAATGTACACTATGAGAATGAGTTTCATCTATTAAGTGGTTTTATGTTAGAAACAAGGGAGAAAAGGACAATAAATCCTAGACAAGGGGAAATGGAATATTAGTATATTTTGAGTTCTTGGCCTTAGTTCCTTTTGTGTAGTTTAAATTTTTTAAAAAAATCTTTTTTAGGTTTAAAATCTTTTATAGGGTTTAAATTTGTATGGCATTTTTAAGTAGTAATCACTTATTGATAGCCTACGTCAGGCATTTTATAATTTCTATTTTAATCTTCTGTTGAAAGAACCCATCTGAGACAGACATGATAGACTATTTCCATTTTGTACTTGAGGGAAGGTAAACAGTTACCCAAGATAAGATAGCCATTTAGTGGTATAGTCTTTTGTATCCAGTCTCTTGTTTCTGTATTCTTTGCCACTCACACATTGTCTCACTTGTCTCTGATGAAAACCCATTCAGGTGAATTGTAGTTTCAATTTTTTGACCAAGATTACACAGCCCCTGAAAGAGCTGAGAGCAGACCAGCCAGTTCTGCCTCTCAGTTGATTCTCATCTGAAAAAACAAGCCACATCAATCTAGTTACTTTTCAACTGTCACTAGTTATACTGATATTAATTGGGCAGGATGAGTATATAACTCATATTAGAGGAAGTTGAAGAAAGGAATTACTGGCTCAAAACATATCTGGGGTAATGAAAAGAAAAAAATGGGTATGGGGCCTAAGTGGGAGGGGAACAGGGAACCCCAGGGAATTAGATTAGAAACTCCTGGTTTTTTTCCCCCATGGAATGGGAAAGCTACCACTATTTTTGATCTGTCAGTTTCCTAAGATTCTAAATTCTGATTGGAGATTTTAATTAAAGGTGGCCTTGGCCTAATCACTTGGTTTAATGAACTATTTACTATTACTTGCTATCCCTTATATGCTGAGGACTGTAGTGAAAATGGTGGACTCATTGCTTTAGGAAAATTTTTCTCAACTTTGAGCTTTTTGGAAATGGATAAGTCTGTTAATAATTTGTATTTCTTGGGAGAAGTCATAAAAACATGAATAAGACAATTGTATAAGAATTCTATTTTAAACGATGAAAAACTTTACAAATACATATGTAAAATGTACAATAAATGAAATGTCATATCTAAATCTTCTCCTCTTCCATCACTACCTCCTCTTCTTCTTTCTCAGAAACCCAGCAATATAAAATGGGTCTTTACAATATAGTAATATTACTGATCATTAGGTTTTATTAAAAGTTTTTCCTGCTTTCTTTTTTTGCTTTTGTTAGTAATAATGACTGAAATATATTCTGAATCTAACATTGTATTTACATAACTAATCAAGGGAAATATGAAGATATTCTTGATTTTTTTTTTTTTATTGAATTGGAGGAGAAGGCACTGTGGCTAAGTGATATAAAGGAAATACGGAAACTACAGAGTTCAGTTCTGCTTTGAGCTCTTACAATAGGAAAGGAATTAGGAGTCCTAGCTTTTAGTGTCATGCTGCCACTAACTTGCTGAATATCTTTGGTAATTTAATTTTTCTGTTTTCTTTTGTACTAGGTGATACAGTTTTATTAGTTATAGAGATAAAACAAGTCCAACCAATTTTTAGTTCACTTCTTTCCCTAGAAAGTAATTATCCAATTGGAAAGGATTAAAGAGATAAAGCGTCTGTAATTTATGGTAGATATGAAGACAGCCAGAGGACAATAGTTATATAAGTCTAGGCTGTTTATAGATCAAGTTGAAGTTTATCTCAGAGTATTGAAACTAAAAAAATCATAAATGTTATCACAATTGTAATTAAGATACTCATTTTTTAACTTTAAGAACTGATGAGAAATGGAAAAAGAGCCAAATATGAGATAGACAAATGTTATCCCAATTGTCAAGAAAGGGAAAGATGAATTTTACCGATTGTTATTATTTAAATCATGTTCCATCCAATGACAACATTGGTGTCACCTAAAGGGTGAATTTTATCACCAAATGAAGAATTTTAGATCTTACAGTAGATCTACTGAATTAGAATCTTTGTTTTAAGAACTCTGGGTGATTTATGTGTACATTAAAGTTTGAGAATAGTGATATAAATTACTGTGTTTACATTTTAAGCACTACTATAAATCACAGTCTAAGTCTGGCAGAATTGTAGAATAGTTTGCCAAGGGATTTAAAAAAAATATTTTCTAGTTGGGTAACTACTCTTCTGGGAAAGAGAAAAAGAGTGAAATAAGTTGATTGGATTGTTTTATCTCTGCAACTGATAAAATTGCTAAAAGTTAACAAATATGTATTCTAAGATTTTGAGTCTCTTAGTAGAAGAAATTGGCTAAAGTTTTAGTTTGCCAGAGAATAATACAAACACTCTTTAAAAATATGTCTATTATCTGCCAGCCATGGCTCTAGATACAGTATATCTTGATTAAGGAGAGCATTTGAGATTATTTTACATGATGCTCTTGTAGGGTAGAGGAGCCAGTATGGCCAGTTGATAAACAAATTGCCATATTGAAAAGTATTCTTTATTATATTTCTCATACCAGGTTGTCCTTCCAATTGTAGACTCCCATTTTACTTACAGTAATTTATCATATTTTATTTCAAATATTTCAATTACTTGTAGAGCACTTTGAGCACTCTGATGTTAGAGACAATATCTATTAAAAACTGTATCCCCAGTGCCTTTGAAAGTGCTTTTAAAGTGAATATTCTTTAATAGGTATTAATAAGTACTTTTTAATGATTAAGATGAACAAATTATTGAAATGGATGTTAGCCTGTGTGAGAATCTCTAATGATATTCTTATTTTTTATTTTTATTTTTTCTTCCTAGGATGGAAACCAGTGCCTTACACATGCTAGGCTCTATACCTCCAGCTCTCTAGGGGTCTTCTTATAGGGTCTGTTCCTTGAGTTTGACCTAATAATTACATAAATGACTTGAGCAAAGATATAGAAGTGATTTGCAAATGGCAGAAAAACTAAAATGGTTAAAATGATGACTATCTTATAAAATATTTCTCAGATTAAGAATGGAATAGGAAAAACACTAAGGTAAAGTTTAATAAAGCTAATAATGTAATACTTGAATTTTGTTTAGAAAAACTGGCTGCATTAAGGAATGAGAGGGAGCTGATTGTATTTACTAATAAAGCAAAAGGCTAGTGAGATCTTAGATTGTCTTATAAGTATCATTTTTATCTTGACTGGGCAAGTTGTAACCCTCAGAACATCTGCTGTTTTATCTAGTTACAGGTGGATTTTTGAGGAATAGTGACAAGTTAAAATGAAAATAAATGGGTGAATTCCATGACCTCCAATATTGCTCCTGGTTATTAGATGAGATTTTCATTAAGTGTAGTCATTCATCTAAAGGACAAAATGCAGCAATCTGATGTTTCTGTTGTCATTTGTTATCGCTTGTTAGTGCATGTACTGAGAATTTTAGATTAACACAAAGTATGGAGAAAAAAAGTTATATGGTAAGAGAAAGAAAATGAATCTTTTATAATTATGTCAATAGAAGTTGCTTTGAAAAATAACTAAAAAATTCTGTGATTTGTCCATTTTAGCAGAAACATGGGAATATTGAAATGCAGAAGCTGTAGTTCTATAATATATTTATATATATATATATATATCTAACAATTGGAATAAATGGTCTAATAAAGTTTTTCCCATTGTTAAAATGTTTTAGTTAAAAACCTTATAGTATCAATTGAAAGCAGTTAAACATTTACTGTATAATGTATGAAATCTATTGAAAATAACACTGCAAACTTGTCTCTGTCTCAGAAAATCCTGGAGATATGTAGTAAACATATGATTTGAAAATGTTTGTTTTATCTGTGTTTAGATCTTTCTAGTGCCAAAGCTGTGATCACATTGAAGTCAGTTTGCAGCCACATTTTTTGCTTCAGATCATAGCTTAATCGTTTACCATTATTATATATTTTTAATATCCTGATGTTGACTAGTTGAAGGGTATAATATTTTTAGTTACATTATGCATGTTATGTTATGTACCAATGCCCTCACCAT
The DNA here is from genome assembly GCA_004027455.1 of Hydrochoerus hydrochaeris. Lineage (NCBI taxonomy): Eukaryota > Metazoa > Chordata > Mammalia > Rodentia > Hydrochaeridae > Hydrochoerus > Hydrochoerus hydrochaeris. Next base: position 206,151 of record PVLA01001044.1, read on the forward strand.
GTGATGTAAAACATAAAAAAAAATAAAAAAATGACAAAGCCCCCCCACCTTTTTTTTTTTTGGTACCGGAGATTGAACTCATGACCTCCCGCTTGCTGGGCAGGTGCTTATGCCACTGAGCTAAATCCCTGGCCCCCTAATTTAGCTCAGTGGCATAAGCACCTGCCTTGTAAGTGTATGGCTATGAGTTTGATCCCGGGTACCAAAAAAAAAGACAAAGGGATGGAGTTACATCTAAAGTTTTATCTGTTTTCACTGAGTTATAGGAAGACAAAGTTATTCATGATGGTGGTAGGGGTGTGTCTTTCTTGGAAGCCAGGCATAATAATGCCTCATTTTTTGTTGATATTAGGGATTATAGGAAACCAGAGCAGTGAGTTTAGTGCAGCAATTTCACCCCTAATTTAGTGCAGTTTAGTGCAGTAATTACACCCCTAATTCTTTTGCATTTTCAGTATTTTTGGACGCATAATTTAATTTTTAAAAAATGGCTCAAAGGCATTGCTATTCTATATCATGATATGGGGCAATTTGTTCCCACTAAATGACTGCAGAATGCTTTGTTTGTACTATTTCTTCTGGATTTTTTGTTTGTTTGTCATTGTTGCTTCTTTCTCCTGTTATTACATCTTTCTGCTTTCTATCTGGGTCTTTCTTATTTGCTGCTTAATTTTATATACAGTACAACTCCTGCTTTGTCACTTACTAAGTCCTTTTAGGAAATCAGATCTTGTGCCAATTTATTTATTCATTCCTTTTGCTGTTACTGTTTTTGGTACTGAATATTGAACACAAAGCCTTGTGCTTGCTAAGCACAGCATATACCACTGAGCTCCAGTCCCCATTTCCTATTTCCTATTTATTCTTTCAGTCATTAGCCTGGCTTCCACTGTTGCATCCTCACTTCTTAGTGTTGTCAATTCCTCACTGCCTGCTTCTTTTTCTTTTCTTTCTTTCTTTTTTTTTGTACTGGGGATTGAACTCACAACCATGTGCCTGCAAGGCAGGCGCTTATGTTGCTGAGCTAAATCCCTGGTATCACTGCCTGCTTCTTTAAACTCCCCTGATTCCTTGTCCTGACTCTGTATGGCTTATATTGCTTTCCTATTCCTGACTGAGGTAGAATACCAAGAAAATATTCTTCTTTCTTTGTATTATAACAAAGATGCTATGTGGAAGGATTGGAAAGTAACATAGAATGGTATTGGGAGTAAAGATTTCCTGTATAATTTAAAGGAAATTCTTAATCATCTTTTGAAAATGTGTTGTTAGAGGTTATGCTCATTGTTGTGCTCTGGTATGAGGAAGAGACTCCTGTGTGACAGTGAACCAGGCATCTTTGAATCATGCAGGGTGAGAAAGTCAAGTGAGAAGTGAGTGATTGCACTGGGCATCTCATGCTCTATCTGATGAAGTGCTTCAGAAGGTAGTAGACAGACAGTGAAAGGAAACTATTTTCAGGAATTTAAATATTTGTCTCCTTTGAAGAATTCAGGTTTGTCCAACAGAACTAACCCAGAAAGCAATTGTTGTTTTTCCTTCTCTTGTTCACTTTCCTGGGAAGAAAGTGGTACACTCTTCTGAGAAAGCTCCATGCCTGGCACCAAAGGCAGCCAGGAGTCATGATGTGACATTTGGGAAGTGTTTGAAAATGTACCACTTATGATTATTAACCTGAGGTTCTCAGACCCCTAACATAGCAGTTAAGCTTTTTTCCCCCCACGTTGATTTCAGGATCCTATTGTCATAAAATTATTGAGGACACCTGAGAGGTTTTGTTTATGTAGGTCATATCTGTTCATCTTTACCATTCAGAAATTCAAACAGAATAGTTAAAACACTAGAACACCGATGGAGCCATCATGTCTCCCACAGCCTCTGGAAAACTCTACTGCAACTCAAAAGTGAATATGAGTGAAAGAGCAGTGGATATCTTAAAATCATTGTAAAAAAAAACTTTGACCATGTGGATACTTGCCAAGTGTTTTGGAGAAGGCTAGGGATCTGTAATCTATGAATTGAAAAATTTTCCTTTAAGGATCTATGAGTAGAATTCAGGAGATTTAAAATCTTTAATGGAGTTTTTTTTGTCTTTAATTTTACTTATTTTTAATAGGAGTTTATCAGCTTTTTTTTTCCATTGCTAGCATGGGCATAATCATAGCAATATCAGGACTTGTCTGTGACTTTGCTACCAAAAGAAATCATGGATACATTTAGAGCATATTAAGTTATTGAAGATATCTTGATATTTTCAAGTTAAGGTACTTATTAGATCTGCAGCTAGGACATGTTAAAGTGTTAAAAGGTATATATATTAGTATTTTATAATTTAAGATTATTTTGATATGTATGCATGCAGTTCTATGTCTGTCTTTTATGCATTTATGAACACTTTAATTTTGGGAGGAGATCAGTGTCACATTCAAAGTTAAGAATGCCTTGGATTTCAAGGCCTCTGATGTTTCATCTTCATGGAAATAACTACAGTGCATTGGCTGAGGTCCTGGTAGTAATACTGAGTTCTAGAAAGGTCTGGTTTTAGATCTATAGCATCTAGAGGCTGGGTATGGAATAGGTAACTTACTTGCCGCCTTTCCTCCTGGGGTCAACAATGAAGCATGCTGTGGCTAGATAAGCTCTCTGTGGAGGAGCAGTGTATAGCCGATGCTTCATTCTTGGTTATTCTAATATAGGCTTTAGTACTGGACTCTCTAGTAGGAAGTTAATCATTTGCCAATTTTTTTCCATGTCTTTTTGAGACAGGGTTTCACTATGCAGTTCAGTCTGGCCTTGAACTTACTTTGTAGCATAGGCTGGCCTCTGACTTGCTGCAGTTCTCCTGCCTCAGCTGAGGGCTGGGATTATCACAGTGTGCCATCATGTTTGGCTGCTGACTGGCTTAAAGTGTAATCCATCTTCTTTTTCTTAGAGAGTTTGGTGGTTTAAAAATGTTAGTCTGCTTGGTCTGGCATTGGGAGACTGCCTGAAATGCTGTGTTGATGGCAGTCATCTCTGAATTGTTGATATTTATGAATGAGTGTGGGATGGATGCTTGAAAGAATTCTAAATTAAATAACTCAAAGTAAGAAATAAGTGAATAAATAATGTCGAGACTGTTCTTTTGAAATAAGTCAGTTGGCATTTTTCAGGGATGGTTTGAGAGGCAGAGTGGAAAATTATTCTTAGAGGACATAGCCCTGACCTTTGGGTCACATCTTTCACTTTTAATCTTTGTGGATAGTCTCTGAAATGTAAACTCTTTGAAGATGTGATGGCATAATAAAATAGAGCATTGCATGAGGTTTTTGTTTTGCCTCTAATTAACTGGAATCTTGGGGGAACTTCTCATCTTCCATATTTGTGTCCATATTAATTAGTGTAGAGCTTCTCTAGGTAAAATAACCATTAATAACTAGAAATTTGGGGATATATTCATGAGTTATAATTTATTGAGCACATAGTATATGTCATACATTGTCTTAAGTAATAGAACTTTAACAGAGAACAATATATGGTCCCTGTCCTTCAGAAGTCTATAATCTAGAACTTAACCAGCAAGTGAGTATTTAGATCCATCCACTTTTTCTAAGTTATTAGAAATACCTAGGGAAAGTACAGCTGTGATATTTGCATAGAGGCATTGCCTATTCAATCACATTGTCATTTGTTATTCATTTAGTATCAGTAGGATCATGCTTGGTGTTGGTCGATGCGTAGATAGGCTGTAATTATCTTCTCATAACGCATATTCGCTTAATTTTTTGTTTTGGGTTTAAAATATGTAATTTAGATCATAACAGTAGTTCCTTGTCTGGAGGATGTTCAAGAGGCAACAAACATAACTATCTAAGGGTGGTAAGTGCTACAACAAGTAGATTCGCTGTTCATGGACTTACAGAGGAAGGCACACCCAAGCCAGTTGGGTGCTGGCACTTGTAGATGGCTCCACCATGCTTTGTGGAGAAAGTAATGTAAATAACTGGACCTTGAGGGTGAAGCAACAACTTGCAATGTGGAAAAGTGATAGAATTTAGTGGCGTGATTAGGCTTTCATCTGGTCAGGTGCATCAGGCTACCTATCATATTTCAGATTGTTAATGTGGGGGCCAGAGGAACATCAATTTTTAAATATACTTACATAATGTTGAAATGTTAATGATGAGGAGTTGGTGTTTGGTTGTTTTGGGATGTAACATTTCATTTGTAACCTTTTCTTCAATGTTTGTGTTTGTGTTTGTGTTTATATGTGTATTTCAGAAAGAACACCCAGGTTAATGCCTGATAAGGGAAGCATGTATTACCCACGGGTGCAGCATTACCGAGAACTTCTTGACTCCTTGCCAATGGATGCCTATACACATGGCTGCATTTTACATCCTGAGCTCACTGTGGACTCAATGATCCCAGCTTATGCGACCACAAGGATTCGCAGTAAGTAGAAATTTTAAAGACCTAGAATTCTGCCTGAAGTTTCCTTTAATTTTCTTTTGAGACCTGGCATGTGTCCTATCACTGAGAGAAGATTGGGAAAAGGGTGTTGAGTTTGTGTGGATGTGCTTATTACGGATTTATCCAAGAACCAGTGTGATTAATCTGTTCTTCAGATGTCAGATGGACACTTATTGCCTATGGGACCTGATTCATTAGCTCTTGGCTTTGAGGACCAAACTTGGATGATGTTTAGTAGTGTGGCCTATGGAAAAGTAGAGAACATAACATGTCTTCATGGACAGATGAACTGGGAGCCAAAAAAATGCAATTTGCCTGGGATATTGGGCAACTAAGTTCGTGTTTCTGAGCCTTAATTGTTTCACTATGTGAGAGCTGGATTAGAGGTGATGGTTACCTCTGCCCTTAGTAATCAGAGATTTATTAAGGTTGCATTGTCACTCAACTCTCTCCCTTCTTCTTGTCATAAAGTGAGAGTCAAGACAGGGTGCGAGAGACAGAAGGAAGTGTGCTCTGGAGTGCAGGTGACTGAGGCTAGGATGGCTGCAGGTGGTGACAGTGGTCAGATTCTGGAGTGTTTGACAAGAAATGCTCAGTCTCAGATCTTCCAATTCAGAAATCATGTTTTCCTATTACATTTTACATCCCTTTATCATTCTTACTCATGTTATTTTCCTTCCCTTTTGACACTTCCCCCCCCCTCCTTCTCATCTTCTTTCTCCTCTTCTATTTCTTTTCTCCCCTTTCTTTCTGCTTCTCTTGTTTCTCCTCTTTTTCCTTATAAATACTCATTATATGATTTGAAACATGTATTCTAGTCACAATTCTATTACCTATGTTGACATTTTTTTAAAAGTAAGGGTTTTCCCTTCCCTTCACTTACCTGTTCATTCTAGAAAAACTGAGAAGTATGGAAAGGGGGAACAACTCACCCTCAAAGGGATGAGAATGCTGGGCCTTGCTGTCAGTCCCTCCCAGGTGCTTCTCAGTTGGTCCTCTGCCTCTGTGGCAGGTGCTCTTTAGTTCCATTATAAAAGTGAAGATACTGAGACACAGATACAGTATGTTTGAAGCAGTAGCTGGGCATCAGCCCCAAAATTCACGTCCCTGCCATCGAGTTCGCTATTTCTCCTTGTGACTAGTACAGAAGGGAAAAAATACTTTTTTATTAAAAATGTTTTTTGTTGGCAGGCCAGATTGGTAATACAGAGTCGGAACTGAAGAAACTTGCTGAAGAAAACCCTGATTTACAAGAGGCTTATATCGCTAAACAGAAGCGGCTAAAAGTAAGTGAGCAGGTTGTCCTCAAATGACATCCACTTTTGTATTGTGTTTTTTTTTCTATAAAAGAAAATACTACTTCTAGAACACCTTCTATTAAACATTGTGATCCACTGGTGCATATGTTACCTTTGGCTTATGCATTGCTTTTAGAATTTCTTTATTATATTTGATGGTTAAACTTCATGGCAGTTGCTTAAGAAGCAGATATTGACCTTGCTGGTTGCCACAGAAAGTTACAAAATGCAAAACAAGGTTAATAAAAAACTTTGGCAGTTTGTCATTTCAGGTATTCCCTCATGTTAAGGTCTAACTAGAGCCATGTCCCTGTGCATGTTACCCTGATTGACTCTGTCCCTAAAAAGGAGCATCTGTTACAATCAGCCTTTTGTCTTCTGTTGATTCTTTCCCTACTGGCAGACATGGAAGCTTCTCCCATATTACAGGTGTAGAAACAGCAGCCCTCCAAGCCCTCCTTTGATTTCCCAACTTCTTCATCCTCTTAATGAAGAGCCCTCAGAAGGAATGCCTGTGCTCATAGTCATGTTCCACACCCCAGTCACTGCAGCCAGACTTCTGCCTTGTTCTTGGACTTCGGGTTACTCAGTCACTTAGGGCTGATTGAATTACATTCTTGAGTGGGGCAGGAGAGGTGTCTCCTTGTCATTTATGTTCTTTGACCTCCCTAGTCATCTGGCCTCCCAGGAGTTGTCAGTGAGCACTGGGTTTGCTCTGGGGTTATTTCCACAGTGGGAATATTTTCACTCAACTTTGATCAGGGTTTTATTTAAAAAATTACTCTGTTTCTAGCCATTGTATAAAACAGGCTCCAACTCTGTAAAAGTTTATATCTACTTTGTACCACGTTTTTTTTTTTTTTTGTACTGGGGATTGAATTCACGACCTCAAGCTTGCCAGACAGGCGCTTATGCCACTGAGCTAACTCTCTGGTCTTGCACCAGATATTTTTAAAATAATTTTTTATTTTAAAAAAAGCAAAAAGAAATGATACAGAATTTTCAAAAAAGTAAGGAATTAACACTTGTTAATATATTGCATATTGTTGTTGTCCAGATGACAAGATTTAGGCATGAAAAAAAAAAGATAAAGCAATCAATGAAAGCACAAACTGTTCTTTATGATGAACTTACAAGAAAGGAGAAAAGGAAGGAGAGAAAAGATTATATGTGTATATATATACATACATGCATATATATATATGCATGTATGTATATATGCACTAGATTTTTTAATGGGCACAAATAAACTGTTTAGTTTCTCTTTTTGGTTGTTAGTCAAAGCTTCTTGATCATGATAATGTGAAATATTTGAAGAAAATTCTTGATGAGTTGGAGAAGGTGTTGGATCAGGTTGAAACTGAGTTGCAAAGAAGAAATGAAGAAACCCCAGGTAGGTTCTCATTTATATTCTTTTTTGTTTGTTTGTTTAATCACCAGAAATATTTATGGGAACATTCTTAAGAGTTCATCAAATACATCCTTTAATCTGTTTATCTTTGTTATTCATGGGCAGCTTTAATTATAATACCAGCAGTGCCATTAAAATTAAGGTGTATTATTATAACTCAGTCTGTACCTGAAGTGTGACTTGTGAAGGCTTTTCTGGTACCAGTTAAATTATGATTGAGAGATTACTACCTAATCTGTTTTTAAAATTTTTAATTTCAATGGTTTGGTGAAGTAACTTAATCTTTTGAAATCCTTCTAGTTCTTTCCTTAGGCAGGGAGACAACTTCTAAAGTATAAAATGGGGGCTAGTGTGTGTGTGCCTGTATACTGTACCTGTGAGTGTTTCAAACCAGTGTATAAGTATATACTAATGGACCCTTTGTGCTACTCTAAATGATAACCATGTTATCTGAAACTTGCTTCTCAATAGGGGCTCTCTTTTGCTTTAAGTATAGTCATCCATCTGTATCCATGAAGGATTGGTTCCAGGGCCCCATGACAATACCAAAATCTATGAATGCTGAAGTCCCTTATATACAATGCTGTGATATTTGCATGTAACTTATACTTATCTTCTTGTATACCTAAAATTATCTCTAGATGACTTCACATACCTACTATACTGTGAATGCTGTACAAATAATTGGTATATTATTTAAAGAATAATGACAAGAAGAAGTTATGCATGCACAGTGCAAATGCCATTTTGTTTTTCAAGTATTTTTGATCTGTGGTTAGCCACTGAATAATGTTTAAGGTATAACTTTATGGATTTTTCCTATAGCATACCTGTTGTTTTTTTAAATCAGAAGTATCTGTTAATCTGTTAACTCCTCTGGTTCTGTAAGCTCTCAACTTGAGACTTCTTTACAAAATAGAAAGTCTTTGAATTTAAGTTGTTCCAGTTTTGCCTGGGGACATTTGTAGCTGACAGATGGCAAGCAGTCTTCTTTAGCTTGGGATACATTTGAATGAACCTTTTTTTGTTAAGCATAAAATTTCTCACTAAACGATTGTCAAGAAAATGTACCATTTTGGTCCACTCACAGTTGCCCTTAAGACAGTGACTACAGATAGGATTTTCTAGAGTTTCTTTGTACAGTACTTTCATTAATACTCTGTGTCCTTTTCTCTGATTAGAAGAGGGCCACCAGCCTTGGCTCTGTGGAGAATCTTTTACCCTGGCAGATGTCTCACTTGCTGTCACATTGCATCGCCTGAAGTTCCTGGGGTTTGCAAGGAGAAATTGGGGAAATGGAAAGCGACCGAACTTGGAAACCTATTATGAGCGTGTCTTGAAACGAAAAACGTTTAACAAGGTTTTAGGACATGTCAACAACATATTAATCTCTGCAGTGCTGCCAACGGCATTCCGAGTGGCCAAGAAAAGGGCCCCAAAAGTTCTTGGCACTACCCTTGTAGTTGGTTTGCTTGCAGGAGCAGGATATTTTGCTTTTATGCTTTTTAGAAAGAGACTTGGCAGCATGATGTTAGCATTTAGACCCAGACCAAATTATTTCTAGTTTTGTTGGGATCTGGTGGTGGCAACTCACCCAACCATTCAGCTAGACCCTTGTCCACTCTTCCGGACCCAGTGAAGAATCATCCCGGGCAACCAGTTAGAAGCATAATTCACATTACTCTTTGGATAGTTTGTATGGGGACAGATGGTTATGAAAATGTTTTTTTTAGGCAGATAAGTGAGATAACTTCTTGGCAAACTTGAACAATATATTCTTAAGACATGTGCAAGGTCAAGATATATAAATACTGATAGAGCATAGACCTTTAACCCAATCTACTTCATGATCAAGTTAAAGTAATTCAGGGAGGAGGTTATTATTATGAGCAGAAGATACAATAATCGTGACTGCCTATAACTCTCCATTTGAGAATATCTGCATATGTTGATTGTTAAGAACAGGGTCTTTCCATAGAACTCAGAAGTCATTTTTGTATCTAACACAGAGGTTCAAACAGCATCAGGACCTCGCACTGCTTTATCTTACCACTGCTAGCCTCAAGCAGATATATGGGAGGCAAAAAGAAGAGAAAGAAGAAAGAATAGAAGAATGAATCCTGTATAGAGTAGAGAAGCAGACTGTAACCTCCAATTGTCTCCAGTATCACTCATGGTTGCCTGTCTCTTTGCTAAACACCTTGTTTAATTACTCATGTCCACAGCTCATACATACACTCCTATAATTGAAAACTTTAGGGAAGAGAGGGCTGGGAAGTTAGCAGGGATCAGGAGCTGGAGAGAAGCCCAAGCTTTACATACATTGTACCTCACTTGACCTTAAATACTTTTGGACCATACACATTGATTTAGTAAGATTAAGTGATTATATACTTGAGCCGTGATGCCCATTAGAATATGTCTGCCTAGCATTTACATGAATGTCTTAAGTGATATGAAAACTGTTCCTCCTGGCCTTGAATTCAGTGGGGACCATGTGAGATATTATTGTCTACCACTGTGTCCAGTTCTGTGAGGCTTGGCCTATACAACCCCCTTTGTACACATAAGTAGCAAGTAGATGAATGTCCCAGATTATAATGTGGGATGTGGCTAGGTAGTTGTTTTGAGGAATATCAAGTACCTTCAACCTTTGTTTTGAGTGGCTAATACATTAGTACAAACTGTTGTACAGGCCTTGCATCTGTATATTTATGATTGTCCACAAAGCCTTAAGAAATTAAAGAGAAAGAGAAAAGGCTCGTCTTTGTCTTTGGCAATTAATTCAGAGGAGAAGAAATGTAATGAGAAGAAAGTAATGAGACCCACCTGTAATATCCATGTATGTGTAGGCATTTTGGAGATACCTCAGTCCACCTGGGGTACACAGTCAAATCGTTCACAAGTAATGGAACTGTAGCATATAGTGTGTGTTCCAGAAAGTCTTCCATGGTGTCAAGAAGGCAGTTGCTTCTAAGCTGGCCATCAAGGTCTCAAGAGCAGTTCCAGGCATCTTGTGGGCAGATTGTACAGAGATGATGAGCTCAGGTTCTAGAGGATAATAAAAGCTTATTTGTATTGTCTCAGGTGGACTGAGAAAACAGCCAAAGAATGTACTGATTCTTTCACTAATAGAAGCAGTCTTTTTAGTGGTAAAATGATTTTGTAATTCCATTTTAACTCTACATTCCATTTCATGATCTAGTTATTGAAAACCTTGGTAAATTGGATATGCCTTGTTCATGAAAAATTAAAACCTCCAGACTGAACTTAGTCTAACAGTAATGAATATAGGTTCAGCTTTTATAATGTCTTAATTTTGCAAATCAATGTGTCATCTCAAGGAGTGCATGAATCTGTTTGTTCTTGGAGCATTCCAATCTTCATGTTCATGAAAGAGCCATAGAATTGATTATTAAGTAATTTATAGTGTTTAAGAATCCTTTATGACAGTCTATTAATAACAAGAACTGAGATACAAAGAAATAAAAATTGGCTTTAAAAATCTACAAAGGATGTTTACCTGTGAAAGCATTGTTGATTAATAATAAAGATAGAAAGCTTATTATTAGCTTTTATTTCAATATATAATATTAATGAATCAGATGAAATCTACTAGGAAATGTATACAACTTTCTTATAAAATTGTATTAGAGATATGCTTTTGTCAATATTAAAGATGAAGCTTCCTAGCAATTTCACTTGTTTCATGGGTACTCTTTTAACAGGTTTAAAAAAAATTTGGTGATGTAATGACCGCTAGATGCCGCTGTTCATCCAGTGGTCTAAGAGAGTGTTTATCAGGTTCAGCCTCTCCTCTGAAATGTTTCAAGGGAAGATAAACATGAAAGACCTTATCTCTGAATGGGACATCTTCATCAGATTATTCATATATAAAAAAAAAGCTTGAGACAAATGTAACATGGATTTCTTTTGCTTTGTGAGTAATAACAGCATTGTACCATGTCAAGCTAGAGTTGAACATACACTGTAAGTAAATAGGCACTTTTACATACCTTCTTTTTCATGATCATTGATGATTGGCCAGTGTGCTCCTTGTTTTCCAAAATCTATTTAAGTATCACAAGTAGAAAATGCCTGAGGTACTAAAACTATTGGCTATTACGTCTTAATGCTCGTACATACTCTTTGTTGCTGTAATTATATGCCTTCTAAATCTCAAATACTTGCTTGCTCAGTTTTTAGTAATTATTGATATTGATGCCAGAGTTGTAGATTTTTGTTGGTGTTGAATATTATAGAAAAACAAGATACTATTCTGTCTGTAAGATTGATAAACATAATTGCAAAATAAACATGAAGCTGAACACAAAGTTTCATTTTGTAATCTTTCTGGGAAAAAAGATGTTTTTTTTTTTCATTTAAAATCAAAGCATCATGTGATAAGTAGGGTAAAATCAGCAGAAATTAGATATTCAAAATATTAAGCTATAGAACATCATATTTTTCTTACAACATAAAAATTACTGATTCAATTCATTTAAAGATGCACAGTTTTATGGCTAAAATGAATTGCAGTTTAAAAAATAACATTGATCCTGGTTAAAATAAATTGCAATTTAAAAAATTAATATCCTTTGCAGCCGGCTCCCAAATAAGTGCAAACTTGAGTGTGATATAACACTAGAAAAGTATTTATCTTTGTAAAATTGTTCTGTTATATGTTAGTAAGTTTTATATATTACCCTCAAGGTATTTATGTGTATGTTTGATACAGCTAGTTCTTTTATTAAGTTTGAATTACAAATAACCAAGTTACCATCCACATTTCTATCCTTGGTAAGCTTAGCCATTGTTCTGATTATCAAACAGAAATTGAATACTGTTTTTGTTTTATAAGTTTTGTTTTAATAAGTATTTGTTAATACTTATTAAGCAAATTAGGGGGAAATTTAATTGATGTTGTGATTCCTGAGTTTACAATAACAAATGGCAAACATATTTAAAATACATGGAAAGTAATTTGATTATGTAACTCTAGCAAAAGAAAAAATCACCATGGTAATGATATAAAAAAGTAAAATTAGTCCAATAAATCAGTATTTAGACATAACTATCATATAATTTATATTAAATATTGGTCTGTTTATTTTGTTCATCTCTACTTATCCCAGACTGTTTTGTTTTTCTAATACTCCAGAACAGTGTGTTTTACTAGGTAAGGTAAACGATTACAAACTAAATGAGAAAGTATAATTTCTGCTGTGCAGGTACTAGTTTTATTTTAATTGTGTATTATTGCATTAAGAAAATGAAGAGGGGGAACTCATTTCATGGGTTAGAAAGGCAGTGTTGATTAAAACAATATCTGTTATCGTTTGCATTTGAAGAGAATAAAACCAAGCAAAACAAAACAGAATAAGGCCAATCAAAACAAACCAGTGTGACACAGGACTTCAAAACGATAGGAAATCAACAGCAATTACCATAATGCCTCCTGCTGTTTCCAAAATAGCTGTAGATACCTTCAGACCTAGTAAAAATCAAACAAAACAGAACAGAATAGTATCAATTAAAAAAAATGCAATAAAGGACTTCAAGACAATAGTAAATCCAAAATGGCTTCCATAATATATCTTTGAAATAGCTGCCCATGCCATTGGATACAATAAAATCAGATAAGATAAAACAGAGCAAAAATGCAACCCAACAAAATAATGAAAATGACACAGGACTTTAAAATAAGACATTAGGGAATCAACAGTGGCCACCTTCCTCAGAAGGAGATCCCTCACAGATGCTACACTGCATATTACCATCCTCTGAATAGATGATCAGACCACCAGCTTTAGACCTGCAAAGTTAGTGAAACCCTAAACATTACAAGTATTAAATTGTATTCCACCTCAGTAGCCATCATTTCAGCCCGTGATTCTCCAGATTAGCCAGTCGCTTACAGCAGTGGAGGTGTGTGTGTGTGTGTGTGTGTGGGGTTTGGCTCTTTTTGTTTCTCAGCCAGCATGCTGGAAGGGGCTGGCATCTGGCTCTCTCCACAGTGGCCTGTGCATGGCACTGATTTATAGGGAGGGCTTGCATTTGTCCTCTTCCCCACAGTCTGCGAATGGCACTGACTCACAGGAAAAGGCTGGTGTCTGTACCTGTAGCAGCATGTGTATGGCACTGATTCACAGGGAGGGCTTGCTTCTTTGTGACTTCTTGTTCTCTTCCCCTGCAGTCTGTGAATGGCCCTGACTCAGCAGAAAAGGCTGGTGTCTGGCTGTCCCCACGGCAGCCTGTATCATTTGCATTTGAGTTAGGTGGATTTTTATCGTAGGAAGGTTTGACAGATGGGGAAGAAGGTAGTGAGGTAGTGTGAGTTGTAAAAGTAACAAAACCATGTAGAACTTGAGACGAAACATGCCTATAATGAGCTTTGATAAACTTCTAGATTCACATAGGGTGTTGCATCTTCTCCAGACTACCTTGTCATAAAACTCTGGAAAAAGTTTTATGGAAAAGTTATGTTTTCCTTTTACTTTATAACACTTACATATTGGCTGTTTGAATGCACTGTCATTAAACTCTCTTTATACAGGTATCCAGTTGTATGAAGATGTTCATGAAATATAATGTAAGGGGTCATTCCCATGCTAACAGCAACACTCACATCTATATGAAAATTTAATTCCTGAAGTAATTTGCAGATATATGGCCGGCATATGTAAGTATCATAGCTTTTTCACTCATCAGATTATTTTAAATTTAATCATATTTAATCAAATTATCCATAAAATCATTAAATATGTAAAATGTTTTCAGAGATCCCACATTTATTAAGTCCAGTGTGAAAAAGAAAGTTATATGAATTAGAAAACATTAGTACTAAAATCAGAAGTGGTTCCATTGTACAAATGGCCACAAATTCTTTTTATTACTTATTCCCTTGCAATGTGATGTTTGAAAACTTCCCATAGAGAAATAGCATTTGTAGAGCAAGAGGACATAAGGCTTACCAGAGAGCACCTTACTAGCAATACTAGACATCAAGCTGTATTGAAAGTCGTTGGAGGTCCATTCCAGAGAGGGTAAGGGCCTCCAGTATGTCAGGCAGAAGAAAAGACTATGCCTTAAAGTGTAGCAGTGTTTTAATCTTGGCCCTATTGATATTACAGGCCATGTAATTCATTGTGTGGTGCTGTCCTGTGTGTTGTAAAATGTGTTGCCTCTAAAATATTGGTAGTGTCTTGTACCCTAAGTTGTGACAACTCAAAATGTCTTCATATGTTGCCACATGTCACTGGGGGAAAAAATCATCTCTTGCTGAAGATCACTGCTCAGAACTCACTGTAACAGAGACTAAAACCAAGCCCTCACAAAATCTGCTGGGGAGATACATTTTGGAAGTTGATTCTTGCCAATTTAGAGGTACTTGAGAAATAACTTAAGGTTCTACATATCTTCTATGACAAAATATAGAGCCAAGTGTACCTGATATAAAGATGGTTAGCTGAACTGCTTAGCAGAAAAGAATAGTTTTCAGAATGAAGATAATACAATCCAGTCTCTATATCATAAACCATGCCCAGTACACATTGAAAAGTTACTAGATAAGCAAAACTACAGAATCATAGTCAATGGAAAGTAACAGTAGGAACAGAATGAGACTTTAAAGCAGCTAACAAATAGCACGTGCTTATAGAACCGAAAGAAAATTTAGTCTGATTGAGTCAACACATAGGAAATGTTAGCAGAGAAAAACTTAGAAGAAAACAAAGAATACTAGAATAGAAAACTACATGATGATTCACTGGGCAGATTCCATGGTTATTAGATTATGAAGAGTGAGGAAGGATGTGTGTGTATAAAATAACAAGTGGGAAATAGGAGAAAGGGAGCGGTTAAGTTTCAAGTATAAAGTAATACACACTAGTTTTGTAAATAGACTAGGCTGGATTAAGAGTACAATGTTAGTCATGGGGAGAAAATAAAAAGTAATTAACAAGTAACAAAAGCACAATAGACGGAATAGAATGGGAGAAACAGCAGACCTAGAAACAGGACAAATGGAAAACAAATACCAAATACATCATACTAATTATATGTAAATTTTTTGTTTGTTTCTTTGAGATAGGGTCTTGCTGTGTGGTTCAGATTGGCACTGAACTCATTTTGTAGGCCAACTCATATTAATCCTCCTGCTTTGGCCTCCAGAATACTGGGATTACAGATGTGTGCCATCACGTCCAGCTTGTAAATATTATTAATTATAAAATGATCCATTTGTCAGTTGGTGATCATCAAATTGCACTAGATTAGAATGGAGATATGTGCAAGTTTATTGTCTGTAAGAGATGAATTTTAAAGTTATGTATAAATTGAACATAAGAGTATGGAAAATGATATAGGCAAATAGCCCAAGAAAGCTGCTCTGGCTATTTTAATTTAAGAAAAAGTAATTTTAACACCAAGGGACAAATAGGGATACTTTTAACAAAAGCAATGATTCATTAAGAAGACATAACAGTTATAAATATATGTTTAACTAATAATAAAACTTTATGTAGCCCAAAGTGATAACTGAGGGAAAAATAGTTGGAGTTTTTTTTTAAGTTGGAAAATTTTATAACTATTCTTTTGTCATAATTTATGAATTGATAATTAATAGAACAAGTAGACAAAAATTCAATTTGAACATAGAATATGTAAAAATACTACCAACAAACTTGAGTTAATTGACATTTACAAGATGTTGTACCTAGAATCTGTGAAGTAAACATTCCTCTGAAGTATATAGGGAAGACTCATCAAGGTAAATGTATGCTAGATCATAAAACAAATATTAGGAAATTTCCAAAGATTATTCTTATTACAGATATATTCTATAGCCATGAAGGAGTTAAATTAAAAATCAATATCTAAACTATTTTTAAAATTTCTAAGTATTTGGAAATTAAGTAATACATCATGGCTGAAAGAATGAAATCATAAGGGGATAAAGAAATAGTTTGATATGGATGATAATGAAAATACAGCATTTCAAAATTTATAGATACAATAGAGGCAGTGGTAGGGGGAAATCTGTAAGTTTAAATATCTGTATCAAGAGAAGGAAGGTTTAAAATTGGAATAATCATATGTATCATGGGGTACATATGATAATTTGATGTATGTGTAAAATATGTATTAATTTTTTTCAAGGCAATTTTATTTAAAGATGAAGAAGTATAGGAAAACTATAACAAAATTTCAAAGCACATCAATCAGAGGGTAACAGTAGTACATACATTGTGCATTGTCATCCCCAAATCATTCACCCAGAGCACAAGACATCTGAATTCAACTGTCTGAACTATACCAGTACAAATCTTTTTCTTCAGCACTCTCAGAGAAATCAGTAGTATAACTATCTAAACTATTTTTAATGTACATATACATACATATATACATGTTTTTTCTTGCAGCTTGTCACACGAATGAAACAATACAATGTTTACATGTCTTATTTATTTCACTAATGAATATGTGCTCAAGTGCATCTATTTACCTATAAAAGTGTCCAGTTTATCATTCTTTATGGCTGAGTAGTACTCTGTTATATAAAAATACCACATCTTTTTTTTTTTTTTATCCCTCAGTTGATGGGCATTTAGGTTGTTTCCAAGATCTGGCTATTATAAACTGTGCTGTTATAAACATGGGTGCACATATATCACTGTGGTATGATGTTTTCAGTTCTTCTGGGAAGATACCCAGAAGGGTAATAGTTGGGTTGAATGAGACCTGCAATCTTAGTTTTTTGAGGACTCTCCACACTGATTGCCACAGTGGTTGCACTAGTCTGCACCACCAACAATGGAGAAGGGTTCCTTTTTCCCCACGGCCCCTCCAGCATTTGTTATTGATTGATTTCTTGATAGTAGCCATTCTTTGGGGTGAGGTGGAATCTCAGTGTTGTTTCAATTTGCATGTCTTGAATGACTAGTGATATTGAATATTTTTGCACACATTTATTTGTGGTTTATATTCATCTGAGAAGTGTGTCTTCATCTCAGATGCCCATGTATTAATTTTTTGATCTAAGTTTCCACTTTAAGAACAGTTTGCTCTTTTAAACTCAAAGAAAAGCACAGAAATTCATGATGTAGAAACAGAAAAATTAGCAAAGTTCAAAATTCTTTGAAAATTAATAAAATTGATAAATCTTAAAAGGACAAATAAAGAAATACACAGAGAAAAATAAATAACTAATATCACAAATAACAGAAGGAATATTATTCCATAGCTTAAAGATTTTAATAGAGAAATTTAAAAATGCTAGGAACAAGTTCTGATAAATTTAGCATGAAATTATTCAATAAATCTAGATGAAATCGACTTTTTTTTCTGAAACACAAAACTTCTCAAAAGAGACTTAAGTGGGACTGAGTGCCATGGCACATGCCTATAATTCTAGCACTGTGGGAGGCTGAGGAGTGGAGACCAGTTTTGGCAAATTAATAATACCCTCTCTCAAAAAATTAAAAAAAGGGCTAGGGATGTAGTTCCATGCAAAAGCCCTGGGTTCAGTCCCCAATACCAGACACATCTCAAACACACACACACGAAATTGGAGTATGTGTATGTTTATTAAAGAAATTTTGTAGTGACTTATTTTGGACAAAGAAAACATCAGACCCAGATGGTTTCATTGATAATTTTTATCATACATAAAGTAAGAAATAATACTGATTATACTCAGATTTTTTTTCAGAAAAAAAGAAGGAAGTGCTTCCAAAATTATTTTATGAGAGTAGTGTAACACTGATGCAAAATCTAACAAATATTTATAATAGAAGGAAACAGACACTGAATATCCTTTATGAACATAGCTTCAAAACTTGTCTGGCAAATATTGGAAAATGGAATCCATACATACAGTTTATGTAGGGAGTAGAATCTTGGTTTAATGCTTGAAAATTACATGATACAATTTCCACATTTATTGAATACAGATAAAAACCCTTAGAACATCTCAGTAAGTGATGAGAAAGATTGTGATAAAATTCAACACATTTTCAAAATAAAAGCATCCAACATAGGAATAGGAGGAACATTTTTCAGTCTGGTAAATGAATCCAGGAAAAGATCCAAAGATAATATACTTAGTGGGGAAAGACTGAGGTTTTCTTATAGATCAGGAATAAGACAAAGATACATGCTATTACCACTTCTCTTTGCTATTATACTGGAATAAAAAGCAGTGAAATAAAGCACCTAAGGGAAAAAAAAGATCACATTGAAAAGAAAGAAGAAAAATTTTATATTTGTAATGGAAATGATTTTTTATATAAAAAACCCTAAGGAATCTTCTAAAAAATGCTTAGAAATATTAAGTGAAGATAGCAAGGTCACAGAATGCAAGATCAATATGCAAAACAATTGTATTTATAGGGACTACCACCACACCATTAAAAAATGAAAAATTCCATTTACAGTACATAAAAAAGTAATATACTTACAATTTAGCAGATGTGAAAGACAGATACACTGGAAATTTAAAATAACTGAACTCTTAAGGAAGACAGAGATAAAATGTATGTGGATTGGAAGACATGATATTTAAGAAGCCCATTCTCCCATTTATATCTGTAGAGTCAGTTTAAGGCCAATAACAATCCAGCAGGCACCTTCTGTTTTACAAAGTGATCAATTTTATTCTAGTGCTCATATGAAACAATGAATTGGCTGAAGGTAAAATAGGTAAAAACTCTTGAAGCCACAGGCATAGCAAGACCTTCCTAAAGTAACAGCAGTTACATAAGAAATCAGATCAAAAAATGTAAGAGACTGTATAAAAATTTTTTTTTTTTGGTACCAGGGATCAAACTCATGACCTAGTGCTTGCCAGGCAGGCGCTTATGCCGCTGAGCTTAATCCCCAGCTCGCGACTGTATAAAATTAAAAAGCATTTGTCCAGGAAAGGAACAACCAACAGAGTGAAGAGATAACCTAAAAATGGGGAATAGTTTTGGCAGCTACTCTTCTGATAGAAGACTAGTATTTAGTCTGTATAAAGAAGGTCAAAAAAATATTGATCCTCCCCACAAAAAGACTCAATAAAAAATGAGCAGTTAAAATGGACAGACAGTTCTCCAAAGAAGTATGAATTGCTAATAGGTACATGAAAAAATGTTCAGCATCTTTGGACATTAGGGAAATGAAAATCTAAACAACACTGAAATTCCATCTTATTCCAGTAAGAATGGGTATCATCAAAGACTTAAAAAACAACAAATGTTGATGATGTCAAGAAAAAGGAGCCCTTTTTCCTTGGTGATGGAGATGTAAACTAGCATAACCACTTTGGAAAGTCGTATGGAGATTACTCAAAAAATTAAAAATAGAAATTTCATGTGATTCAGCTATATCTCTTCTGAGTTTCTTCTTGAATGAGTTAAAGACATCATGTTACACTGATACATATGTATGCATGTTTATATGTAGCAACCCTTATCTCATAATAGCTAAATCCTACAAAAAGTACCTAAACACCAACTGATAGACAAATGGATAGCAGATGTGGTATATGTACACCATGGAGTACTATTCAGTCATAAAGAGAGATAAATTTAAGTCATTTGTAGGAAAATGGATGCACCTCCAGACCATAATGCTAACTGAAATAAATCAGACATAGAAGGTTAAGTGACATATGGTTTGTCTTATACAAAAAACTTAAAACATAAATAATTTAAAGAGCAAAACAAAAGATAAATGACAGGACATAAGGAGGTATATGTGGAGATGGGGAGGAAATTTTGGGGTAAAGGGAGACGGGAAAGGGAAGTAAAAATGATTAAGATGTGATGTATATGTCCCAAGATGAGTGTAATTACTATGTATTGCAGACATATAAACATATATTAATAAAAAGAAAACAAACTGTCTTTTCTTGTTAGAAAGTTTATATCTAATTTTAAAATTTTATCCAGACTTCCAGTGTTTATCAACACTGATTTGATTACAATAATCTCTTGTACTTCTACTTTCTGTAGTTAGTTTACCTTTTTCATTTCTTTTTTTAAAAAAATTTTTAGTACATATTTACAATACATAATAATTACATTCACTGTAGAGAATTGGTGCATGTACATAACACATTTCAATTCTTTTTTATTAAATGTCATTGCCTCCTGTTCTTGATTAAATTTTCTGGGAAGTGGGGGGAAGAAAATTCAAAGGGTAAAGAATAGCTGAAACAATTTTAAGAATAAAATTGAAAGAATTAAGCTATTTTATTTCAAGACTTACAAGAAACTGATAGCTTTCAACTTATAGTATTGGCATAAAGGTAGATATAAAAATCGATGACATAGCATAGACTTTCTGTATCTCCTCAGCTTCTTTTCTTTTTTAAGCAGAGGAGCCAATTCATTTTATTGGAGAAAGAGTCTTTTCAAAAATGATACTGGCATAGCCAGCAGTTAGAATGAATATTTCCTGAGACTCAGGCAGTTAAGAGTATTGTGTTGAGATGCCCTAATGACTAGCATTCCATTTAATATTCTTATTTTATAAATGGGTAAGCTAAGACAGTAGGAAAAGTAGTGGGCCCCAGACACAGGCTTTCTTAATTGATAGAAGAAATTACTCTAGCACAAAGGCCTGCTGGATCCTTGACAATACTTTGCAGTCTTCATCTAAAATGATTTTATATCCTACATATTTGCATATTTGAATATGCTGTTTACCTCAGAGTCATTTTTTATGAAAGGGCCATCCTCGGTGTATTTTTTTCACTTTAGAAAATCTGTACATATGCAGAATCATTTTTTTATTTAGAAATTGACAGAAAAGTACTTCTAAGAATCAAATATTTATAATTCTTTCTGAAACAAAATAATTTTATGCGATTAAGACAATATGAAAAATATTTCAGCTTATTTAGTTTGGTAGTTCAAGCATGTAAGTCTGAAGCCATTGTTGAACTGTTTAGAGATAAAATAAAAATGAATTTTTTCTAAGCATCTTTAAATTTAAGTCTCTTGAATTAGAAATAATATTGCAGTTAGGATAAAGGCCCAGAGGTATAATTTCATTTACTCAAGATAAAATGCACACCACAAGTTTTCTATTTTAAGCATTATAATTGTTTCCTGGAATTTGACATTTTCTTATTTAATGTTTTTCTTTAATAGGTATATGTCAATTACATTTCATATGGTTATTTTAAATAATTTCCAGTTAGCAGCCCCAAATGTTCCACTATTTTACTTAGCAACTGGACTCTGCAAACACAAACACTTAACATTTCCTCATTAACTAACAAACGCAGGCAACTTATTTTTGACAAAAATGCAAAGGTAATTCATTGCCAAAATATAGCCTTTCAACAACTGTGCTAAAAGTAATTAGATATCCATGGGTGGGAAAAAAAACCCCAACAAAACAAAATAACAACAACAACAACAACAACAACAAAAAACCCAAAGAATCAAATCAAACCGTGCTGCACACATTTAAATCCAACATTCTGGGAAGCTGGGGGGCAGGAGGATCACAAGTCTGAGTCCTGCCTGGGCAATTTAACCACTTAGTGAAACTGTCTTAAAATAAAAGGTAAAAAAGGGCTGAGGACATAGCTCAGTGAGAGGGCCTTGGTTTCAATACCCTGTAAAGAAAAACAAAACAAAACAAAACCCCTTGAAACAGATCATAGAACTAAATATGAAAGCTATAACTAAAAAACACCTAGAAGAAAACAGGAAAAATATTGGATTTGGGAACAATTTCTTAGTTACAAACTGAAAGCACAATCCACAAAAGAAAAAATAGTGGTCAATTGGAATTGATCATATTAAGGACTACTTTTTAAAAGATATGATTATCAAAAGTCAAGCTACAGACAATTGCAGTTCTCGTATCTGATAAATGAGAAAGCTCAGAGACAAAAATAAGAAAAGATTTAAACATTTTAGCAAAGAAAATATATGAACTAAAAATAAGCATGCAAAAAGATAATCACGATGATTAGTTTTAGAAAATGCAAGTTAAACCCATAATGAGATACTACTGCACACTTAACAGAATGCTTAAAATTAAAAAGACTGAGCATACTTAGTGGTGCCACATTTGTGGAATAAGTGGAAATCTCATACTACCTGTGGGAGTATAAAGTTACATATAGTTTTGCAGTTTTTCTTAAAACATATGTGTTGTAGACAGGGGTTGTGCAGAGAACAATTAGAATCAGGACATGGAGTTTATAATATTATTTTTATGATGATCACCCAGAGTTAACACAAGAAAATGCAAGGAATCTATCCACAGTGCTAAAGACATAGACTATTTAGCTAAGGGCCTGAATCCCACAGCAATGTCCCACATGAGTTCAGATGAAGACCCAGAGCTCATGACAATGCCTCCTATGAATCCAACTGGCGGTCTAGAGCCCACAAGAAGGACTCACGCCAGTCTCTTTTACGGATCCATGCTGGGAAGGCCCAAAGGTCAGCAGTGGAAGCCAGAAAGTCTATGTCAGCAGGGTGAAGGAGCTGTGCTGGTAGGTTGAGGGTTCTACACTGGAGCGGAGAAGTCACACAACAAAGGGCTGTCCTGCAAAGCACCACAGCCATCCTCAGAGACACCGAGGCCCCGAGCTCCTCTGACAACAAGCATAGTCGAGTACAGGCCAGGAAGCCAGCGTAACGAGTTCATCCTGGAGACCAAGCGGCACATGTCTTCCCCTCCGGAGCCAGGAAGCAATGCTCGATGTGAGGACTAGAGCTTCTCCAGGGGAACCTAACAGCTCAAACAGCAACACGTTGGAGAACCCACAATGCCTCAACGCATTAATGCACCAATGCCTCAATGCCTAGCTTCTCCTTCTCCATGTCTCTATATATGCTGGCAACTTTCCTCAGGTGGGACATTTATGCTCCGTGTCATGTTGATGTAATCCAGCTGGCGTTGTTTACCACCAGTTTTTAATCCATAACAATGTGGTATATCTATATATCTAATATACTTTATATACATTTTATATATAAAATTTTTATTTCATATGATATACCATTTGACCACCAGATATTTAACTACAAGAAATGAGGGCATAGTCCATGAAAAGACTTGTACATGAATGCTCATAGTAGCTTTATTTGTAATAGCTACTCAAATGTTCAGCAATAGGTAAATGATAGGCAAATTTTGGTGTGTGAATACAATCAATACTCTTTAGCAATAAAAAGACATTGATACATGCAACAACATGAGTAAATATGAAAATATTTATACTGGGTTAAAGGAGCAGGATTATAAATTTATTTTTTTATGGTTTCATATATATACAATTCTAGAAAATTCAAAACAGTTTAGTGACCAAGGCTTAATATTCTCTTACTTCAGCTAAATTTAGAGCTTTCATTTTAGAAACCTTACAATTATAAATTTTCTCTGCCTCTGTGAGATACACATCTTGCCAATTTTACAATTCAAGAATGTCTTTTTGCAGGGCAGGAGTTTAAACACAATTAGTAAACACTGATGTCCTAATCACATGGACCATCTTCCATACTAATGTCCTCCAGCATTTTCTACCAGTTCATCCCAATGTTTAAAACTCTCCTTCTTTTTTGTCTCCTGCTGTTTGAGTTTCGTGTCTCCCCTGTTGTAAGTCTTGACCTCTATTGCAGTAGTCTGAAATTCCGTATTCTTAAACTTGTTTAATGCAATTTTTTTTGACTTGTGACAGAAAGCATGTGAGTCATCAGCAGGGAGTTGTGAAGGTATAGGGGAAAGGGTTTGAAAAAAGGAGTGAGGAAATGTGGGATTTCTAGACATATTCTTTGTGTATGGTGATGGTGCCATGAATGCATTCATATGTCAAAATTTATCAAGCTGGCTCTTTATTTATAACCATTGTATTTCAATAAAACTGCTAAAATATATATCATTTGACCCACCATTTTATTACAAAGCATTTTATTATAATATTACTTAAATAGAGAAATATAGGAATAAAGATATGCATGGTGGAAACAATCTTATCAGGAAGAGAATTATTAAAATAAATTATAGTACATCCGTAATACACAGCTGTTAGAAGAATAAATGGGACGACCATCAAGTGCAAACTGAAGATTCATATATATGCATTTTATTGCATGCATTTCCAATTATATAGAGAAATATGTAAGACTATTTGGAAAAATTAACATTAAATTTAATAGAGGGTGAGTTTAGATTTTCTAGATTGGATTTATGCAGATTAGAATTGATGACTTGCCCAGTTAGATGTCAAATGTGGAGTTTGTGTCCCACAACATCAAGGAATGAAGTTAGGAAAGTTTTATTGGAAATAAGGGGAAGATGAATAGCTCCTGGATTTCCAGTAAAAGTCCTAAATGGGGTGGCCACTGCGGCCCTTTGTCAGGGGTAACTTATACACAAAAATTGCAGCCACTTAGTTAATTTGATCCAATAGGGAAATGAGTCACATAGCCAGGGTATATGAAAAGAACAAAGGGATTTTTGGGAAGGGAGGAAGTGTGGATAGAGATGTTCTGGTCACCCATTTACACGCCTGATGCTTGTGTGGGCCTACCGGACCAGATAGTGCTAATTACTGTATAATCTCAAGTTGCCGTTTATCTCTAGGAAGGTACGAAGGCCTGATCGTTGTTTCTCCATCTTATGCATTTGGCCACAATCTTGATGTCCTTTTGTGCTGACTTTCTTGAGGGCCCAGTCCTTCTCTGACTGTACGTTAATTTCTATCTAATTTAGAATGAGCGAGAGGACCTGAAATTTTGAATATTATGCTTTACCTTTGAGAGTTAAGCCTGTTTTTCTTAATTCTTCATTTCTTCTAATATTGGCTGCTGTGCTAGAGTATTTAACAGGTACAAGTACAAGGCCCTTTTCTATTATTTTCTGATTTTCAAAGTAGTATATTAGTTTCTTAGTACCCTCCAAGATAGCCAGTGAAGTAGTTTTTTTGGGGGGGGGTGGGATTAAGAGTTCATAGTTTTAAACATATTTCATAGGTTTCAATCTGTTATCTTTATTATCTTATTGATGTTCAAATTGTCCTATTTTTGGTCACTGTGTACCCGTTTAAGTTGGTTCAAGTTCTTTGGTGATGCTTCTAATATAAGAGCTTCCTTGATTGCTGGTTTGTAAGGTACTTCAAGTTCATGGTTTACATTTTTTTCCCAGACTTGAAATCAGCTAATTTTCCAAAGAGGCTTGGGTCCTATTAGTGGGAAATTGGTATGAAGGTAACTTATTATTATTGGGTGATATTTTTCTAGATCTTTTTAATGGGCAATGGTTGGAATATTAAATATTTACAATCATGAACTCATCATAAATTTCTTCTCTAGCTAATGCATTGCTGGGTACCTTGGGTATAAAAAGAGATAAAAAATACTGGTCTTCATTAAACTTACAATTTTATTGGAGTTTACTGACTTTATTGTAAAAACATACAAAATACTAACATGTCTTTAATCTTTCAGTCAATTATCTTTTTGTCCATTGGAAAATACTACCATACTTCTGAATTCTCTTTTATCAGTGCTGGATTTATATGATTATATTAAGTAAATTATTAGGATCTTAGAATAAGCTCATTAGAAAAAAGTTATTTTGGAAACAAATAAAAGGCTGGAACTTTTATTGTCCTCTATAACCTTGAATAAATTATTGCAAAATTTCCCTTTTTTGTTTAGAGGAAAAAAAGTAAAACAGAAAAAAGGGTAGAAATAATACAGAATTTAAAAAAAACAGTAAGAAATCACTAGTTGATAAATTACATATTATCTTAGAAGTAGTTGTTTAAGTTACAAAATCAAAGCAGAAAAAGTGGACAATGATAGTATAAACTATTCTGTTTGATAAATTAACAAAAACTTAGTAGTATGATTATATGTCTTGCACACTTAAACATACACACAGTTATATCCTTTAGAGTAGTGCTTTCCCTTTCATTATTACAGTATAATGTACTTAATATACTTTGTTTTTTTATTATTTTTATACTAGAGAGATGATATAATATTTACAAATGTGAGTCTGATTTATTTCACTTATGAGGATAGTCTCAAGTTGCCTCCATTTACCTATAAAAGCCTCAAGATCACCCTTTTTTATAGCCAAGTAATATTCCATTGCATAAAAATACCACATCTTTTTCATCCACTCTGTGGTTGATGGGCATTTTGGTTGTTTTCAAGATTTAGCTATTACAAATTGCACCCCTATAAAGATGGGTGCACATATATTGCTGTGACATGACCATTTCAAATTTTCTGGGAAAATATCCAGAAAGGGAATAGCTGGATTGAATGGAACTTCCAATCCTAGTTTTTTGAGGAATTTTCTTCCATACTGATTTCCACAGGGCTGCACCAGTCTATACTCTCACCAACAGGGGTTTTTTTTCCCTGCAGCCTCACCAACATCTGTTAACAGTTGATTTCCTGATGGCAGCCATTCTTTCTGGAGTAAAATGAAATCTCAATGCTATTTTAATTTGCATTTCTTGAATGACCAGTGATGGTGAACATTTCTTCATGTATTTATTTGCCATTTGTATATCCTCATCTGAGAACTGTGTGTTCATCTCAGATGCCCATTTTTGGAGAGGGTTTTTGAATTTGGGGGCTTGATGTTTTTCAATCAATTCTTTATACGTTCTGTATATAAGTCCTTTGTCTGAGGGATTGCTGGTTAAAATTCTTTCCCATTCTGTGGGTTTTAATTTCACTTTGTTGGTGATTTCTTTTGAAGTGCAAAAACTTTTTAATAAGATGAGATTCCAATTGTTGATTCTTTGAAGTATTTCCCATGTGGTTTGTGTTTTGTTCATGAATTCTCTGCCTACCCCTATGTCTCCAAGATTTCTACCTATCCTGTCTTCCAGTAGATTTAGTGTTTCTGTTTTACTATTTAGATCTTTGATCCATTTTGAATTTAGTTCAGTGTATGGTGATAGACATGGGTCTAGTTTCAGTCTTCAGCATGTGAAAGCCAATTTTTCCAACACCATTTATTAAACAGCCTATCCTTCTAGTTAACATGTTCATCCCCTTTGTCAAATAGAAGATGGCTGAGGGTCTTTGTGGTAGTGTTTTCATCTTCTAATCTGTTCCATTGATCCTCAGGTCTATTTCTTTGCCAGTACCATCCTGATTTTATCACTGTAGTTTTGTAGTATAATTTCAAGTCAGGAATTGAGATGCCTCCTGCCTTGCCTTTGTTGTCCAGAATTGCCTTTGCTATTCTAGGTTTCTCCTGTTTACAAATGAATTTTAGGAGTGTTTTCTCTAGATCTATGAGGTATGTCAATGTTATTTTGATTGAGACTGCATTAAATCTGTATAACAGTTTTGGGAGTATGGCCATTTTCACAATGTTGGTTCTTCCTAGCCAACAGCAAGGAATATCCTTCCATTGTCTAATATCCTCTTTAATCTCCTTTTTCAGTATAGTATAATTTACAGCATATGGGTCTTTTACATTCTTGGTTAGGTTGATTCCTAAGTATTTCATTTTTTTTTAGGTGCTGTTGTTAAAGGTGATATTTCCATAATTTCTCTTCAGTGATTTTTTTGTTTTGTATTGGAATGATATTGATTTTTGAGTGTTGACTTTGTATTTAGTTACACTGCTGAATTTATTACCTCTAGTAGTCTTTTAATGGAGTTTTTGGAGTCTTCTATGTAGAGTATAATGTCATCTGTAAATAGTGATAATTTAACTTCTTCCTTTCCTGTCTTTATTCCTTTTATTTCTCTCTCTTATCTGATTGCTCTGGCTAATATTTCCAGAACTACATTGAATAGGAGTGGTGGACATCCTTGTCTTGTTAGTGATTCTAGAGTGAAAGCCTTCAATTTTTGTCCAGTAAATTTTCCCCTTTAAGATACCTGCTTTTTCTCCGTCTCTAGAGTTTGTATCTGCTTGAAGTCTGAATTATTCAGGTGGAAAATCTTTGGATACTTTGTTTGCATTTTATTTCTATTACTCTCCTTTTGGAATCTCTTAAAAATTTATTTTCACCTCTAGTTATTGAATTAAAATACACGGAACCTGAATGACATTTAAATTATAAACAAAAGAAAACAAACTTCTCCCTCAGTTTGCTTACAAATCAGTCGCTTTACAAAATATTTATAAAAGTTTCCAACACTTTTTATAGATTTGGATTTTCTTGTAGCATTTAGGTTACCCAAAGTTCTGCAAAACATGACATTTTGTTTCCCTGGGTGTTTACAAACAAATGTATTTATACAAATCCAAATTGAGAACAACTTTTCAGTATCTTCAGTTGGTCCCTCCTAGATTCAGTTGGGGGAAATTTAAAAAATCAATTCAAATTAGCTTGCTTTGCTAAATTTCACCTGTTTGCAAGTTTCTTATGGCTTCCACACCAGCTTTTAACTCAGTCCAGGTTTATTTGAAAATCAGATTAGACTGGCTTTAGTACTGATCTGGGCCTGTTCCAAATGCATCCACTGAACTGCAGCCCTTGTCCGTCCAAAACTCATTTTGAGAAATTTCATTTTTTCCCTTCTTGTGAAAGAAGAGTCTGGCTGTATTTTAAGTAGTACAGCTGATTTCAAGAGTTTTGGATTTGATATTCTGTTTTACAGTTTCTACAAATATTTTCATTCTTAATTTAAAAATATGTTTTTCTAGCGAAAAAGAGAATCCAACACTGTATGCAAGCCATGACAGAAATCTCATTCCCAAATATTTCTCTTCATCTACCCCTGGTCTGGAACTTGATCACGCCCTGGAACATTCAAGATCTATACCTCTTTTCGGCACTCTCTCCCTCTGATTGGAAGAAGTTATTTTCTCTCTTAGTTTGCTAGTTAATAGGTATAATTTTTAGCTGCACTTCCTGCAGATTCACTTCTTCCATGAAATTTTCCAGTCAAAATTCATGGAATGCCAAAAAGGAACTGGAGGAACCCAAGCTCTCAAATATAGCAGGCAGATTTATTTCACATTTGTGAATCAGCCCACGTTTTGGCTGTTGGTATGTAAGCATTAGGGCTGTAAGACTTGCATTGTCACATAGCACACACATGAATTCAGCCTTTAACAGCAAGTTGCAGATTTCCTGCTTCTGAAATGATGAGAACAATGATTTCATTATTTACCTCACAGGAACTTATTTGGGATACAGTCAGTTGAATTCAGACAATGCACTGATAACCAACTGTTTGCTTTTTAAAAGATTTTATTATTTATTTTAAAAACAAGTTGTTGAATTCAGTGCATTATCATATGACTGAGGTGAACAATTTTTTTTCCTTAGAGGACTATGTGTTCCCAAACCTCTTCTGTCTTTTGGGAATTCAATAGGGAGACTAATACCTGGCAGTAATGTGCTGTAGTACACAATTTCTTTAAATTTCTCTCAGGCAGCCTCTTTTCAAACATGAAGATTTGGTTCCAGAGTCCACACATGAGCAATTTTTATATTTTTCCAAAGTAAAAGTTGTTTACTTCAGGTCTTTTCTTTCCATTAGGAAGACATGTTTTTCCTGTGAATGGAACTTAAACCCCAATTGTTCAATTCTAAATTGAAAACCCAGAGTTTGGTTTAAAGTAAACAAAACACATTTATTCTCTTGTTTCTAATTGCTGAAATTCTATCCAGGCTTTTGAAAAGTTGATTGCATCTTACCAACATTTTCTATGAACCACACATGAATTTGGAGTTTATAGAGAAACCTCAAACCTCCAGAAATAAACTCCACATCAAGAAAGTTTCATTTGGTTTTAGGTTACATTACAAAAATGCAATGTAACTTCATTAAAAAGCATTAAGCAACCCTGGAAGAAGACAGATATCTGTTACCAGTGAAATGCAATGCCTATGTCTCACTGCACAGTTGTGTTAATTTGCATCTTTAAGTTTTGAAATCTACTCTGTTTTGAAGTCTAGGATTATGCACATTTTATATAAAAAGTTTCAACACAATACTGACTTCAAGTGTTGAACTCATAAACTACAGGGAATGTCGCTAGTGATGATAAGACTAGCAAAGAAAATTACACGGATGTTACTCTGTCACTGAACATTAAACATTAATCTATTAGTTCCCAAAAGACCTGGAATGACGGAACTGGAAAGAGACTTTAGGAATAATTTTTTTCTTACTCTGGTACTTCTTCTGCAATAGCAATTAGATTTTATGAAATCCAATCTCAATTTTATGGACAAAAGTCTTAGGTATGATGCATATCTTTTTCTACTGACAGAGTTGAATATTAATTAATTATAGTTAATGTTGATATTATTTATTCATCTTCCATTATCTATGATATGGACTAATATTTGTATGTAAATAAATTATAAAGACACATTCATTTTATTCACATTGATTGAATTCAGGTACAAAGATGATATTATTTTATTTACTTAATAATTATTTCAGATACAAGGCATGATTAAATTAGCTTCATTTCTTTAGTTTGATTTATCTTTTACTTAGGTAAATTTTATTTATAGAATGAAAATTTCAGTGATTGCCAAAGTACATTTTTATATCAATAATTTCAAAAACCAAATTTAAGGAAATTGACAAGAAAATCAAGTTTAAATTGACATTTTTTTTGTAACCCATAAAAACATATAGCAATGGTTAATATAAGTGTGGATCTCCGTGGAAAATGTTTTCTAACTTCTTGGTGTTGCATGTTTTTATTTATGGTATAAATTCAATTAACATTTGTTAGGTCCCCTGCCCTGGACTTGCCCAGTCACCATGGCAACGACCCAATGCTGAGTCATGATGTTGTTTATACCTCTCTTCCCAGAGACTCCTGTGATTTCTTCTTCCCAGTGCCTTTGCCAAAGCCTGTGCATTTCAAAAATAACCCTATCCCTCTCAGTTTCATGATAGCGAGCAGCTAATGTCAGCTACCCTGTGCCTTCCCCCATTGGAACGCATATAAGCCCAAACCCTGTCCTTTGTCTTCAGAAAGCCGGCACATTCCTGTGGTGGTGATGCTCTCCATGTCTTTTTTATCTAGTTGCCTCCTCTCTTTTAATATTCTGTTCCACTCTAGATTGAGTACCTAACCACAACTCAGTCAACACTAGTTTGTAGTATTTCTCTCTGCAATTTAAACAGTAGTAGCAGAGACTAGTAATCATTCATAACATTCATGTCCCTCTTTGGTAGGATAGAGCTATCTTTGGGAGTGATACTCTGTCAGGAATCACATTTCCCTGCCTTCTTTGTCACTAGGCATTGTTTTTACCAATGAAAAGACAGAGGAAAGATTTATGCAATTCAGCAATGGGGCTAGAACAGATTTCTCTACTCTTCCTTGTGCTTTTTCTATTGGACTTGATACTGATACCAAGGCTTAGGGAGTGGCACAGAGAAAGAGCCACAGTATGGAGGAAACTTTCTGCTAATCAGGAGCACTGTTTTGGTTTAGATGTAGGATGCCCCCATATTCTCATATACTTAAAGATGAGGCTTTTAGAAGGCTATTGGATCAGGGGGCACTGTACTTGTCAGTGAATGAATACATGAGTGAGTTTCCAGCTTAAGGTGCTATTAGCAAGTTGCCCCTAGTTGGGTGTGGGTCAATTAGGACATGATCTGGAAGACTATATCTCACTTTTCTGTCTCCTCCCTTCTCTCTCAGCTTCCTGGCTGCCATGGTACCAATAGCTCTTCATCCATCATGCCCCTCTGCCATGGCTTTTCTGCATTGGAGCTGGCTGACTATGGACTAAAACCTCTAAAAAAACTGTGAACTCAAACAAACCTCACCTCCTTTAAGTTGTGGCAGTTGAGTATTGTCCAAGTGATGTAGGGGAATGAAACTCCTGACCTGCTGTATGTCCCATATGGGTTCGTGTTCTCTAAAATTGAAGAATGAATTTTAGGAACAATGAAAGTTAAGAGTAGAAATATTTATTGAAAGAAAGGAATACTTCTGTCTGAAAGAGAGACAGAAGAGGTCCCAAGTGGGTTGCCAAAGATTCTGTATTTTCTCAGGATTTTTACAGAGTAAAACCATGAGGTAAGGTAAGTTGGGGAAAACTGGGAACTCACTGTGTTTAGCCAATAAGATTAAAAGCTCAGGTAAAATTGATTAAATTGGGAACAAATGGGGAAGTGAGTCAAGTAGGAAGTGGGCATTTTGGGGCTAGGGGTTTAGCTCAGCAGCATAAGTGCCTGCCTTGCAAATGCACAGTCGTGAGTTGGATCCCTGGTACAAAAAAAAAAAAAAAAAAGTGGGCATTCTTAGAGAGCAGTTATTCTTCTGTAGGGATTGGAATGGTGACTCCTGACTTCTCAAGGTGATCCATATTTAATCTTAAGATTATACTTAAGGATGTGGTTGCATTTGTTTTGCCTTCTGTCCTGAGATCTGGCCCACAGCAAGAGGTGTGTGTCTCCTCCAAGGTCATAGGTCATCTGGACCTGTATACCAGCTTCTTTGAGGGCCTAGCCCTGTCTGACTGCTTATAATATTTCTAACTAGCTCAGCTGCCTGTAACATAAGCAAGGAGGAAAGTGACTAAAACAAGCACCAGTATCAAACTTATTTTATTTTTATTTCTATTTTTTTAAGAGCAGAAATCTTTATTGAGAGAAAGAATGCATCTGTCTGAGAGAGAGACAGAAAGGGTCCTGAGTGGATTGTCAGGGACTCTGTCTTTTCTAGGGATTTTTTTATAGAGTAAAATCATGAAGTAAGGTGGTTCTACAGTGGGAAAAACTGGGAACTCACAAGATAGATGGGCCTGAGGTGGGACAGAACTATGGTCAACCATTAAGTTTAATTGTTCAGGTAAAGTTGACCAAACTAGGGACAAATGGGGAAATGAGTCGTGTAGCAAGTGAGCATTCTTTACAGATCAGTGACTCTTCCCATCGGGAGTTGGAATGGTGACTTTTAGCTTCTCAAGGTGATCCATACATAATCCCGAAAGTTTATACTTAATGGTGTGGTTGCATTTGTTTTGCCTTCTGTGTTGAGATCTAGTCCAAAGCAAGAGATGTGTGTCTCCTCCAAAGTCACAAGATATTTGATCCTCTATGTCAGCTTCTTCAAGAGTCTAGCCCTGTCTGACTGCATATAATATTTCTAACTTTTGAGCTGCCTGTAATATCCTCCCCTCTGAAGAAGTATCCCAAACTGTCATGAGGGAGAAATGGGCGATGACTGATCTAGCTTATTCAGGCTGAAAAGGGTCATAGTTGTTGATCTGCAGTCAGAGATACTCTATAGAGCTTCTAACTAATGGCCCTCAGAAGACACCAGGCATGTTTGTCTTGGGTGGGTGTACAGTTTTAAGCCTGAAGGAGACAATTAAGTATGGGCCAAATAATAGAATCAACAGGATTACTATGAGTATAGTTAACAAACAGTTCCACCAAGAGGAGCTAGAAATGGCTTCCCCTAAGGAGGAAAAGGACAAGGTCCAGGAAATTACATGTCATTGGTTTGTCATCTAATATCTTGAACAAATAATTTAGATATTAGCTAAAGTTTTTATAGTTGCATAAGTACTTCCTGTGCTGTTAGAATGTCTATCTGATTTTGGAGGATGGCCTATCTCATTAATTTTACCTTTTTAATTATGAGAGAGATTAGCTGCAATGTCATTTAAGGCCTGTTAAGGATAGTTAATTAAGCCTCAATATGCTGGACAAGATCTGGTGGATCCCAGTGAAAGAAATCTAAAAGAAATCTAGCATATTTGTTATTGGTTTCATATGTATGATGTCTTGGGGTTTGGCACCTTCTAGACAAGAACAAACTTTAATCAAAGCATGTATGTAATCAAAGAATACATAAAAAGGCATATATAAGCAAAGCATTAATATTGGAGTTAACAAGTAAGTTTAGAAACTGTTTCTAATTTATAGCACTTGTAACTCATTGACACTTAGGTCCCTTTATTGATGGAATCTGACATTCTGTCATGAATTCTTCTAGTTTTAGTTATACCTATCTTTAAATTTTTGATAATGTAGGAGAACCAGATTAATACATTATTTTGACAAATGAAAGTCTCTTGAATTTTTGTATATGAACAATAATATGTATTACATCCATAAAAACCAGTATCAGCATCAATTTGATTAGTTGGCAATCTGGGTCTATAATACAGTGGATAAAAATCTCTCCAGGATTGGAGTCAAGCTTTTAGGCATAACTAAAAGAATGAATGAAGAGAAAGTAGTTATAGTTTAAGCATCCTATATTTTGGTGACTATATTGAAGTACAGTGCCCAAAAGGAAGACCAGAGTTGAGGAGGACAAAGAGACTTGTGCCAATGTCCAGCAGTTGGCTGGTTTTTACCTCTTGTCGTGATTACTACAGAGCTAATTACTACAGGGCTAATTACTGCAGAGATGAGAGGCAGAGATGACAGCCTGGTCAGAGGGAGGAGGTGAGTGCCCCGAAGCCCTTCAGTCCTGCTAAACCGTCTGATAGGATGGGTCTGAACTCTGGGGCCTTCACCTAGAGGGCAGTCCAGCCTCCAGTGGTTCCCTTTATAGTCAGGGCATGGCTTTTTAAGACAGTCCCTCTTAAAGTGGCCTGGCTTGTGGCAGCATAGCAGGTAGGTGTCATTGTTGAGCTCTTCTTGGAACCCTGAGAATCAGACTTAAGGCCTGTGTTTTTAAGGCCACAATAAAGGTAGCCATTTTTTGGTCTCTTTGTTTTCTCTCTTTGGTTTTCTCCCAGTCCTGATCATAGAATACTAAGGAAGCAGTTTTTACTAAAGAATCAAGAGCAAAGGCTATCTTTTGTAGCTTTTTCCTAATGTCTGGAGTTGACTAGGTAATAAACATGTCTAAGAAAATCTGTCCCTGTATTGAATCAGGATCTACAGACATGTTTTATTAGTACCTCTGATAAATGATCTAAGAAGTCAGAGGGGTTTTCACCTTTCTCCTGAGAAATAGCTGACAATTTAAAGTAACTAGAAGGCTTGGTTTTTGTCCTTTTAGACTTGGGAGAATACACACTTGAAAATGTCTCCTGCTCTAATCTCTTGTATTGTTGTCAGGCCCCTTGGGGTCTTGGGTGGGAACTGCTTGTGCACTGGTAGTTCCCCTGGCTCTCTATCTTCTGACCTTTTAAAATTAACAATACAGTATTGAAAGGTAATATCATCTTGTAATGCTGCCAGTCTCTCATTAGAAGTCAATGTTTGATTTAAGGGTAACATTATATCTTTCCAGCCTAGCTTATAGCTCTGAGTAAATCTTGTAAAGACATCAATGTACTTATCAGGGTCATCTGAAAATTTTCCTAGCTCTGGCTTAATTTGTCTTAAGTCATTGAGAGAAAGAGACCTAGGAATGGGAGTAGTCTTATAAGGATTATGTTTATACCTGGAGCATAGATAAGAATTATATCTTAATGCAAAAAAATTTTGGACATACAGCAGTTCTAACCATTTTTCCTCTTTCT
Source organism: Hydrochoerus hydrochaeris (assembly GCA_004027455.1). Taxonomy (NCBI): domain Eukaryota; kingdom Metazoa; phylum Chordata; class Mammalia; order Rodentia; family Hydrochaeridae; genus Hydrochoerus; species Hydrochoerus hydrochaeris. The sequence goes on from PVLA01001044.1 coordinate 241,726, forward strand.
TACAGTATGATTTTTCAGACACCTTTTTTGTTTTGGGACCAGGGATTGAACTCATGACTTCATGCTTACCAGGCAGGCATTTATGCTGCTGAGGTAAATCCTTAGCCTACAGTATGATTTTAGTTGTAAAAAAAAAATCATAATTAATACTTCCATTTTTGCTATGGGAGCATGTAGGCCACACATCAGAAAAATACCAATTGGCTGTTTTCAACATGGAAGGGTTGAATATCTTCCAGTGCTTGAGAATGCATTCCAAAGGAGTAAGGGTCCATGGCATTGAATTGCACATGTCTGTAATGTAAAAAGCAACATGTAGGGCTATGTAATAAGAATTGAACTCAGGAACCTCTGCTGAGCTCTCTTTAGCCCTTCAGTGTTAGAGACTTTGACACTGAGCTACAGATCAAAAATGAGATAATTTAGGTGTCCCTTTTTGAAAGAGTTTTGCCATGGAAAAAATTACAGGGCATTATGGCAGTGGAAGGCCAAATCAGGGATGTTTACCCTGGGGTCACTTCCTCCTTCCCCTATTATAACTTCTTGTTTCCTTTCCCAGTGTGCAGGAAGAAAATTCCAAGCAGCTCCTCATGTGTCATCAATGCCCACCCTAAGCACTACCCCTGGTCAAAAGTGACATATGTCCCATACCCCATATTCTGGTTGAAGGAGACAGCCCAGCTGCCATGTGTTGTGTGCTCCTTTCCATGTCCTCAACTCAATAAACCTGTTCATTTTGTACTTTTGCTTCTCTATTGCACCAGAATACTCTTATCACTTTTTATTTCTATTTGATATCCTCCAGGCGTCCCTTGGGTGGACTCTGCTCCAGGGCAGGTGGATGCCATCTGGAGAGTAGAAGATAAATTCAACCAACATATCCACCCTGCAACTGGTGTGTAACTTTACCTTCCCCAGTAGCTCATGAACTTTGTTTCTATGACATTTATAAGTTACTATAACAGGAATGTTTAAAGAAGGAAGCATAACTTTGTAATATATTATTGCTTTTGTTCATTGGAAGAGAGCATACAAAAAAGGTGAGCCGCAAGTAGAGTGCTTTTCAGGTTGTAAATAACTTGTCTCTAGACATAGAACAATTGACTGGAGGAGCTTTGCCCTGTGCACTAGGGCAAAGAAGTCTCCAGACACTTGTGTCTTCCATTTAATTACCTAGGTAACGTTCCCTAGTAACAGGAAAAGACTGTACTATATTTACATTTCCATATCTTTGAAGCTCACAGGTTAAACATTAATTATCATCTAGCAATCACATTTTATATGTTAATAAGGTACATCATTCTCCTAGACACACAGAAAAGGGTTGACTATTCACTCTTAATTAACATATGTAAGGCAAAATGTAAATGCTTCCCCTGCTAGCTGCTGTGGAATGTAAACATTTATTGCAAACTACCTCAATTTATGAATGGAGGGGTAGTCTAAATAATCTAAAAATCCATGGAAAGGTTTCCATGAGAGTTCCTGGTCAGCAGAGAAATAAAGATGATAGATAAGTGGAGGTTTTCAGTGATCTTGAGCAAATGTCCACTGAGAAACCTTTGGGTTTCCACCAGAGAGTTGCCCTGGCCAGGAACCCTCAGTTGTTCTCAGTTTCTGTTGGCCCAGGGAACCAAAAGTCAGTCTCCAGAAAAGAATCCAGCTGTCTGTCTGGTCAACATTCCATTGACTCCATTGTCTACTCGTGTCAATGGGGATTCATCAAACAGATGCTAGGGAAAACTGTCCTCTGCTTTTAAGGTTAGCAGCTGCTATAGAAGCAATTAATGAGCTGGCAGAATAACCACCTTTCATCAAAGTTCTATAAGGGATAATTAAAAGCCTGAGCAATATCACTATCTAGTGCTCTATGAATTTACAATAAAGATTTTAAAGGCCACAACTTGAAAGGTTGGAGAGCCTCCTTAGTCTAAAATGTGTTTAGGTCCCATATGTGTGCTGCTTTGGGGATAGCTTGTTTCATTGCCATAGGAAGTCAGTTCTCCCCATGGGCACAATTTCAGTGTCTCATCTGACCCAGAGACGGGGTATGTGTCCTTCTTCCCTATCTTCCACATTAACAAATGCTCATTTCCTATGGGCTTAACTTTTAAAAGGAAAAGGTTGGACCAATCTAGAGTTCTTTCTGATTTTACATGCCTCTATAAGGAAAGTACAAAGTGGGGAAATGAGTAGAAGTCAAAGAAAGGAAACTGAAGCAGAACAAGCTTGATATTTCCTCTAGAGTATAGAGCAGGATTAGAGCCAGTCTGTCTCAGTGAAACCTCTCCCCCAAGTCTTGGAGACTGGCCACCAGCCTAGCACTGCTTAAATGGTAGAAGGAGTCCCAATTTTACTATAGGTATGTGTATATTCTAAGTCTGAGCTAGATGTCTTTTCTTTATTTTTTTTTTCTTTTTTTGGTACTGGGGATCAAACTCATGACTGTGCACTTGCAAGGTGGTGCTTATGCTGCTGAGCTAAATCCCCACCCCCTAGATTTCATTTAAGAAGACCCATTTTACAGAAGTTTATATTGAAGTAAATTTAGCAATAACTTAAATGCAACCTGTACAAGAACAAAATAATAAAAATGTCCCATTAAAGAAATACTATAACCTTATAACTGTCCCATGTTTTAACTTAGATTTACCATTATTTTAATAGAGAAGGCAATTAAAAACAATGGGCAAATCACAAGCAATTATCACAAGTAATTATAAGCAACTGACAAAGACAAAACAAAATTTGAAGCACAAAAATTTGTTACGTAAATGAGTCTCAGTCCAAAGTCTATGAAATAAAAGGCAAACTCTTACCTCTGTCTGATGATGTCAGAGAAAGACCTCCAAATGATATAGGGGAGTGAAATTTATGACCTATCATATGTCTGGTATGAGTTCATGTTCTCTAAAATCAAAGAATGAATTTTAGGAACAATGGAGGTTAAGAGCAGAAATTTTTATTGAGCGAAAGAAAGCTTCTGTATGAGAGAAAGATAGAAGAGGTCCTGAGTGGGTTGCCCCAAACTTATTTTAGCAAGAGAGGTATGTAGAGTTAAGAGAAGGACATTTGGAAATTTGTTACAGATGCTAATATTATCCTCACTAATATAAATGTAATTTGTATTAATTTTTTGTGTACATTATTTTTACCCATATCAGGAATATTTGGATATTAAAATACATTTAAATACATAAGGAACACGTTTAATATATTTAGCATTGTTTTGGATTGCATCATAAGGGATAATATTTTAATAACAATGAGAATGTATTATATAAGCCACCTTTTGATTTCCTGGTCAAGGCTAATTTATTTATTTTTGTCTTTATATAAATTATTATGTTTCTTTTATATATTAATTTATGTGGAATATTAAGCTGCTTTGTGACATTTATATTCAAACACACTTTGATCATATTCATTTCCCCATTGTCCTTTCCTTATCTTCTTACTCCCCTCCTGCAATTTCCAACCTCTTGTCTAATCTCCCTTTACTTTCAGGTCATATTCCCTCTTAATATATGATACTTGTCTTTCTGAATCAAGCTAATTTTGTTTAACATCATGATCTCCAGGTCTCCAATTCCCTGAAAATGATGTGATTTCATACCTCTTTGTGACTGAATAATACTCCATTGAGTATATTATTTATCTATTCACTGTTGATGAGTACCTAGGTCAATTCCATAATTTGGCTATTGTAAATTTTGCCATGACAAGCATGGGAATGCAGGTATTTGTACAGTATGCTGTCATTTCATTTGAGGTATATAACAAGGAGTGGTATACCCGAATTATGTAATAGTCCTATTTTTAATTTTTTGAGAACATTCATGATCTCCATAGTGGCTGAACTAATCTACAATTCTACCATTTTTAAGGGTTCTTTTTTCCCCTGTATTCTCACCAGCATTTGTTATTTTTTTCTCTTTTATGTAAGTTTGTTGGTACAATTTAGGTATACATAACAGCAAGCACTTTCACTATAGGAAATTTTTGTCTGTACATGATATGTCTTGATTTCTCTTTTCTCCCCATTTTCATCTCCCATTCAAACTCCTTCCCCTCCCTACTCACAAAGCTTGATTTTCATTTTATCCAAGTAGAATAGAACACAAAGAAAAATGAGTCAAAAAACTTACTCCATGCTAAAGTATTTGGATTAGAAAAGCCTCTTTCCAGGATCTGTATTATTGGATCCAACAGGTATAGAAGTAGGAAGGTAGAAAGTTATACCTGAGGCCTGTTGCATTTCCTCTCTATTCCTACTTCCCAGGCTGGTGCTAGGTGAATGCTGAGCCCTGCTCACCCTTTTAGACTGGACAGCCCAGCCAATTCAGGACATGTAAAATAGGTAGGTGACCCTCTTGCCCCTCTTGCTCAAGATGTCCAAGAAGAGGGATAACGAAAATAAGTCAGAGAGTGAGGAAGTAAACAGATAACTGAATTCTGTGCTGGTTTGAGAGGGCAGCTTTAGAAATTGAGCAATGCACTGGCTTGGCCCTTGTGCTCTCAGGCCCAGCTCTTTCAGAACATCATGTGGAGTGGGTCTTGCACCTCACCACAGAGAGAGCCATTGATAAACACTATCCCTCCATAGTCTGAACTCCAGATTTAAACTGCTTAAACTCCTCAGCATATCTGCTCTGTGACAAACCCTACACTCTCTATTCTTCTTCATTGACTCCCTTTTTGTCACCATGTCAGGATGTCCTTGCAGACCATGAAATATGGTTGTGATGAGTGACTTTCAGTCTAAGTCCCCACCCTGAATTAATACTTGCAATAATTGTTGGCTTCTCCTCTGGCTCACGTAGGCTGCCAGCACTTAATAAGCTTACCTTGTGCTTGCAAAGTTGAGTTTCCCCCTATCTTCAGTGAGTTGAGTTTGGCACTGCAGACTGCTTCATGCTTTTCTCTGAGTTGCTTTTCTATTTTTTTGTGATTTTTCTGTCACTTCTTTTTGATTCCTGGTGCCCTTCCTCTGTTATTCTCCTCACAATATAGTTTTTTCTTTCTAACTCTAACTCTTCTCACTACAGTCATATGAAGGCTACTTCTTTTCTGCCATCTGACCCAGAATTACTCAGAGAATTTAGGATGGGAAAAATTGGCTCCAAACTTTTATTTAATGTGCATGACCTATATAAGGTATCTTAGATCAAAGTGTTCTGACCAGTCTTGAAAGACAATTACTATTTTGAATATTTTTATTGGGACCAATAAAGGAACAAATCAGGGACAGAATTTAATGAGAAAATTTCAATGGGCTTTGATTATCCAAATGTTTTATGTTGATCCAGGAAAAAAACAAAATGTATAGTATGTTTATGAGACTAATTTCTTAAGTACTAAAAAAAGGTCATTGAGTGTTACAATAAATAATAGTTAAAAACTATTATAAATTTCTTAGTTAATATTTGTGGAATTAAATGAGGGCCAATATCAACAAGACACTCATATCTAAGGATACTTTTTAATGCTACATAGTTCTTTAGTTTATGATAGTTATACTTGAGGAAAATGGAACTGTCAAGGTAGCCATAGTGGCTATTTTATGAATTTCTGCTCCTTGTACACTTCCTTTTTCATTCCTGTATTACTGTACTTCCCATAGCAAAGCCTGGTACAATTTTTTTTAAAAAATAATTTTATGGGAAAAAGTAAAACAAAATTGCACAACAATATAATAGGAGAATAACAATAGTTAATACATTGTATATTGTTATCTTTAAAGTAGTTACTCTAAGTACAAGATATGGGAATAAAAGATTCTCCAAACAACATTAGCACAAACTTTTTTTTTTCAGTGAAATAGAAACCTAGTAGTATAACTATCTTGCATTTTTTTCTTTTCCTCTTCCTTCCTTTCCCCTTTTTCACATCTTAGCTCCTTTTTGCCTTTGAATAACTTCTTCCCATTTCACAATATCTATTTTACATTTTGGATTTTATTGAATCTTTCAGTTTCTCACATCAGGGAGACAATATGATGTGTAAACATGTGAGTCTGATTTATTTCATTTATGTGTATGGTCTCAAGTTTCATACATTTACCTATAAAAGTCTCAAGTTTGTCCTATTTGTGTCTGAGTAGTTGTCCATTGTATAAAAGTACCACATCCTTTTTATCCATTCCTAGGTTGGTGAGGATTTGAGTTGTTTCCAAGATTTAGCTCTTACAATTTGTGCTGCTAATAACATGAGTGCATCTACGTCACTGTGGTATGATGTTTTTCATTCTTCAGGGAAGAAAGGGGATAGCTGGGTCGAATGTGATCTCTTAGTTTTTTTCCAAACTCTCCATACTGATTTCCACAGTGGTTGTATTAGTCTGTGCTCCCACCAACAGTGGAGAATGGTTCCTTTTTTCCCCATAGCCTCTCCTGCATTTGTTATTGGTTGATTTCTTAATGATAATCATTCTTTCTGGAATGCAATGGGATCGCAGTGTTATTTAAATTTGTATCTCTTGAATGACCAATGATGTCAAACAAATATTCATATATTTATTTGCCATTTGTATTTCTTCATCTGAGAAGTGCATATTCATCTCAGATGACCATTTTTGTATTGGGTCTTTGAATTTGGGGGGGTTTGTGATTTTTTTTTTTCGATTCTTCATATGTTTTAGATATAAGTTTTTTTGTCTGAGGCGTAACTGGCTAAAATTGTTTCCACTCTGGGTTGTATTTTCACTCTGTTGGTGATTTTTTTTTTTTTGATGTGCAAAAGTTTTTAGTAAGATGAGATCCCAGTTGTTGACTTTTTGTAGTATTTGCCATGTGGTCTGGGTTTTGTTCATGAAGTCTCGTGTCTACATCTATGTCTTCAAGATTTCTACCTACTTTCCCTGCTAGTAGATTTAGTGTTTCTGTTTTGATATTTAATTCTTTGACCCATTTTGATTTTAGTTGAGTGCATGGTGATAGACATGGAGTCCAGTACAATCTTTATGCTAACATTTGTGTTGTGAAGCGAGGTAACTGACCAGGTTGGGTAAGACCTAGTAGCAGTCTTTCTAGTCTCTGTAAATTCTTGGTGGAGGCATATGTTTACATCTGCTTCTGTACTTGTTGTTAGGATGCCCTTTTTCCTTCTTAGCACTCTAACTTCTCTAAGTAGAGGTAGCCATTCCTTTCTTTGTTTCTAAAGCTTGTTTCTGCTAACTCACCATATATATTGATTTTGACCTGAGGATTGCATACAAGCACATGATGAGGCTTGACTCAGAGGACACTGAAAGATAGGTAGAATTAAATTGAGATGGGAATAAAAAATAATACTGCTGGTTAGAGTGGCATGGAGGACCCAAGGCATAGAATTCTAAAAATGGAAAAACAAAAGACTCAAACTGGGACAGAGCTATTGTGGTAACTGGGCCAGATCAGGAATTAAAATTTTCAAACTCCAAATTGAGGTAATTGAAGTTACATTAATTGTAAATAAAATACATATTTGAGGCCCAGATATTGCTGTTTTTATTAGTCTTTCCACTTGCTTAAGTTTTTTAGAATATCCTTTGATCATACCTTTTTTTCTTTGGGCAGCTTCTATGTTTTATTTGTCTGAATTTCCCACTGCTTAACCCAGTTTCTAGTGCTTAAATGAGTGTTAAATTAATGAATCAGTTACCTTATTTTATGGATGATAATACTGGGGGTTGATCAACACTGGGGTTTGTTACTGAGTATGGATACATCTTCAGTAATACTTTAGGATGTGGTGTAGGTTAGTGTCTATAAATCTTACAAGCACTTAGTTGTGTCCAATAGGTACATACTAAATCAGATTTATATGTAAAAGCTCCAGTATGTATCAGAGTTGCATTAAACATACAGAAAACACAAATCTTGATTTCAAATCCTCTCTCTTTTTCAAGAGTAATGAGTAAAGCTGATTCAGAGAAAGGACTAATTCCTATGGTATGCCAGTTTCATTATAGAGTGATCTCTGTGATTATATTGCAGAGAGTATAGATGGAATACTTTGAGGTTATGTTTAGGGTCATAAAATTCTGCTTTTGTGTGAGTACCAGCACACTATCTGATGCCTAGCGAAAATATACAGGCTTGTAATGCTGCTAACTCTCAACACAGACATGGGTTTAACTGCCTTGCCACTTAAACTAAACACAGAGTATTTTTAACATACCTGTACATCTGTTTCTAGGCTGCTAGGTTACTTTTAGGCTTAATGGAAGCTTGTTAGAATCCCTTCCCTATTTGTTTAGTATCTAGTACATGTAAAATACTGTTTTAGGTTTTATGGAAAAACAAGTTAAAAGAACTGGAAGACTGTAAGGCAGCATTTTTCAACAGTGGCCACAAAACATTACTGAATTAGGAAGTTAAAAACAAAAGAAAAAAATAAATAAAACAGAAATACTAGAGTGGTTCATACATAATAAGGAGAAGTGTTGTTGTCTGAGTATTTGTTCCCATATGCATGCATGTGTATACTGGGGCTGGGTATAAAAATGCTTTTTCTGTATATCATAATCAAAAAGAATTTGAAAGCCATTGCCTCAAAGAGTTTGACAGCCACTGCCTCTGTTGTAGTCACAGGCTGTGCAGAGAATAATTAGAATCAAGACATGGAGTTTATAATATTTTTATGATGATCACCCAGAGTTAACACAAGAAAATGCAAGGAATCTATCTACAACATTAAAGACATAGACTATTTAGCCAAGGGTCTGAATCCCATAGCAATGTCCCACATGAGTCCAGATGAAGACCCAGAGCTCATGACAGTGCCTCCCATGAGTACAACTGGAGGTCTAGAGCCCACAAGAAGGAATCACACCAGTCTCTTTTACGGATCCATGCTGGGAAGGCCCAAAGTTCAATGGTGGAAGCTAGAAAGTCTGTGCCAGCAGGGTGAGGGTGCTGTGCTGGTAGGTTGAAGGTTCTACACTGGAGTTGAGAAGTCACACTCACAATAAAGACCAGGGCTATCCTGCAAGCACCACAGCTGTCCTCAGTGATACGGAGACCATGAGCTCCTCTGACGATAAGCACAGTCGAGTACATGTCAGGAAACCAGCATGACGAGTTCATCATGGAGACCAAGTGGCACACATCTTACCCTCCAGAGCCAGGAAGCAATGCTTGATTTAAGGACCAGAGCTTCTCCAGAAGAACCAACAGCTCAAACAGCAACATGTAGCGAAACCCACAATGCCTCAACACCTCAATGCCTCAACGCATTGACACCTTCTCCACATCTGTATTTATGCTGGCCAGTTTCCTCAGGTAGAACATTTATGCTCAGCACCATGCTGATGTAATCCAGCTGGTGTTAAGTTGACCACCAGTTTTTAATCCATAATGTGGGCGACAATTCCAGTAATTCCCTTTGAATCCATAACAATTACTGTGACTTAGATTATTTGGAGACTCATTTCCTAGTACTGATATGTAATACTGATATGTAAAAAGCTGGCTAGGGTATTTCTCTCTTCAATTGACTCTAAGCATTGCAAATAAGGCTAGCCGAGGTGCTAATATGCAATCTCTATAGCCCACAGACAATCCTGTTTCCTTGCATAGTGTTCTCTGTATAATACAGATATGTACAGGATATGAGCATGCAAGATGTTAGAGCAAATAACTCCAGAAATGTCAACTGGGTACGAGCCTCAAGATAAGAGGCTATGACTCCAGAGTCTATGACACAAGAGTTGCATATCAGAAACCAAGCAATAACCCCCCAGAACTATTCCACTGCTACCTTAATTGGATTATTTAAATTGATACTTCTGCATAACTTTATCTCTGCAATTTACAGAGATGCCAGTCTTGCACCTGGCCCGCCAGGTCAAGTTACTCATGTAATTCCCGCCATCCTCACTATCGCTCATCCCTGAGCCACTCCCCTTCTTCTCAAGATAATAAATGCTGGGAGAGGCCTAGAATCAAGGCCTTTGTCCACATGCCCTCACAGGATTGGATTTAGGACTATTTGGCTGCCCTTAATTTGGAATATATCTTGGTGTTTTTACTCTCACTGTGGGTCGTATTGATGGTGGTAGATTGGAATTAACTTGCTGGGATTCCTATGACGTCTCAGTGGGATCACAAATATAACTTTTTGGATTGTGAGGAAAACTAGAAAAAAGACTACAATACTTGGATGACTGAACTCATTACTTGGGTTTATAATACATAACAGCCTCTGATATAGAAACCCTGGAATTTAAATTATTATATTTTTAGACTTGGAAATTCTCTTTGTATGGACTCTCAGTTTTGAAATTTTTAAGAAAGGAACTAAAAAAATGAAAAAAAACTGAATTCAGTTATTGTTTTTTATAATTCCAGTGTAATATTATTTCATAAAATTAAAAAAATTTCCATTAAAGGCAAAAATTACTTTTTTCTTGAATATAAACAAATGACTTTTTACATACATAAAACATCTTGAATTTATCTATAAACCTTCCAATTTAATGGGAGTCAATTAATCCCTAAAATTACCTATAAAAATATATCTTCATAGATATATCACTAATTCTTCTTACTTGCTGTTTTTGAACTTAATATAAATAAATACAGTTTTTATGTTAATGTATACCATTCTTTAAAAGTGAGTAAGTACAAAGGTTAATGGATATGTATAAACTTACATGAATGGAAATACCACTACAATATAGTAATGATCATTTTTATGACAAACGCATATGTCAATAATGACCAAAGAATCTGATGTTAAAGTACAAGCTAACTTTATATTTTGACTTGCTGGAAGAATCATTCACTATATATATTTGATTTACTAAAAACATTTTAATATTTCAAGTTTTTGTATTGTTTTTAAATGATATAGATGCTTTAGCTTAATTACTTAAGGTTTGTTAGTACTAGGTTCCCCATCCTGCCAATTTCATTGTAGTATTTACTGCATTTTATTGTTTCATTTGAATAAAAATTTAGAAGAAAAAGTACCAGAAGAAGGGATCCAAATGGATTTAGAGGTCTTATTCTTAATTTTTTATCATCCAGTCAGAAAAGGACATAGGACGTGTATTATAGTTTGTGTCTAGATGTCCCCCCAAGGCCTCATGCAATCATAGGGATTTTTCAGAGGTGACTAAATCTAGAGTGTGTGATACTGGGATTAAGGTTGTGTGATTAGTAGATCAATCCACTGATTAACTTGGCATGGTTCTGTTACCATTAAGTGTTTGAGTGCTACACCTGCCCTAATGTGGGTAGCCTTCATACAATATTAGGGATGGAAAGAATTTTATCTGTGCTTTGTTTTCTTATTCTTGCTATCTTCTGCCATCATAAATTGTTTCTCCTTTGGATATCCTTCCTCCAAACCGCCTCACCTTGGACCCAGCTGGTTATGGACTGAAGTGCCTACAGACTGTGAGCTAAACAAACTTTTCTCTCTTTAACTTTGGATGTTGGGTCTTTTGTCTCAGCAACAAGAAAAGTAACTAATAGAACATATTTATGTTTTATTTGGATGTGTGTCTTAGCCTGTGCTTTCTATGAGGGAGATCACTAGAATGGAAAATGAACCCAGATGGTGGAAATTTCCTTTCTGAACAAGCTGGCCAAGTATTTATGTTTTGCATGCTTTCACTTCGGAGTTTGATGATGGAACATATCTACTGAATTTCACTAGAAATTCTAGTTAAATTATATGGATTAGGGTCAGCAGCATTCAAGTCAAACATTTGGGTAGATTTTTTCAAGTTGTACTGTGTCTCTGCTATATGCTTCAGTAATTTTAACAGACCATTTGATGGAACTGCAAAGATGCATCAAAAGAGTACAGCTTATATTTAAACCTGAAACTTGATAGAGCTACTTTTATATTTAGATTCAACTGAAGCTTTAAAATTCAATCTTATGACTAAATTTGGTGCTATGTGTAAGATTCCTATGGAATTTACAACATTTTGTTTTTTCTTCATTGTATTATATAAAATTTATGATGGCTAATGTTTATGAACACTTAAAAAGATAATAGAATAATTTTAATTCAGTACAAGTAAGTTGAAATGTTAGAAATTTGTTATAATAAAAAGACAGCCAGATTTGTTAGTTTGTGATTAATAAAAATTATAATGAAAATGGCTATCTTTTGAATATTTACAATGTACTAGGAAATGTATTGTGATACACATTTGTTTAGTGAGAATTATTTGTGTATTAACTAAAAATATTTTTATTGTAGGTTTTTGATAACATCAGTCTAATAATGGCAGTAGCTATCATCTTCTAGATGATTACAATATGCTAGGCAGTTTGTATGAATTGATGCATTCAATCATGACAAAAAGTCTCCAAATATATTTGAATATATATTTAGTATCCAAGAGTAAGTTATTTTCATTTTAAAATATGGGCATACTGAGATATAGAAAGGTTAAGCCACTTACCTAAAGTCACTACTACTAAATATGGAGGGAAGATTCCCACAGATATTCTGCCTAATTTTAAAGTTTTCATACTTAAATACTACATTACAGTGTCTCTCAAAGTTCACTATTCCTTCGAAGTCCATGCTTATTGCTATTGTTGGCTTACCCTGGGACAATTTTCCCTTTCTTCAGTGACTCCTGCACCTGTGTCTGAGTGATCTCTCCTTCCCATCCTCTTCCCTCAACCACTAAGAATTTTCTTGTGATACAGTGAGTACAGAGTATTGAACTGAACCAAAATTGCACATGCTATGCTAGGGGTCTTCCCATATGCCTTGCTGCTATCTTCTTATGTGTTTATTTTTGTACTTACTGAAAGTTTGCTGTTATGCTATGTGAACTTACTTTTTTCTTGGATTTATAAATAATATTCATTTTAAGTGAATAGACAGTCACATTATTTTCAAAATTGCTAAACCAGTCTTTAAATAGCAGAATTGAAACACTATAGTAAGTTTTGACAGCAATGGGAAGAGGTTGAGAGACTAAAACAGGGTGAATAGTTGAGGGCAAAACTTGTCCAAACCAGTAGAATTTCAATATTTCTGTGCTGGAGGCTGGTCATTAATATGATATTGAGAACTCAAGGGGAGTTTTTGGGATACAAAATGGTGTGTTTTGGAAAAGAATTGGTTTCTGAGGAGACATTTCAAATTGTGAAAGTTTCCACATGGGACATTTTCCAAGGAACCAAAAATATATTGGAATCAATAAATGTCAGTAGCTTGCATAGATTTTTAAACTATTTTACTGTAAGAATACAAATATCTTGGCATAAACAAAGCTAACCAGTCAGCCAGATCCACATACCTTGGATCATCCAAGACACTCACTTGACTTGTCTTAGTTTAAATCCTGTTTTTAATCACTGCTGAGCTGTAGTACTTAGTTGCTAAAAAGCTGATGAGGCAAAAAAATGTGTAGTACACATAGCTTTTCAGCATCATGGCAATATATTGAGAATATTTGTGGCTCTAATTAAAGTTTAGGACAGTCAGTACCATTTAATGAATTCTAGGTTAATAATGATAAATAAACAGTGACTCAGAACACTGTTTGAGACTTTACTTTGGAGTTGGCCCTATAAACACACATGCACTTCTCATAGGACTGACATTAATGTAATATTCTGTGATACCAAGAAAATCTGGTCTGAAATGTGGGATCTGCTTGAATGAACGGGTCCCTTCACTTACTACAAGAAATCATGAAAAACTGTACTTATAACAGCAGACTTACATTTAAAAATTTGTGCTGGATTTAATTTTATGGCTACTTAATAGGAATTTTGCATTTATTAGTGCTTGAGACAAAAGGATGAGAAATATCATATTGTGTCCCTCCTAATTGTTTCTTTATTCAGTGATGTTTATGAGTGGTGAAAAAGTTTGCATAATTCAATACCACTTCATCCTTTACTTCTATTATGCATTTCCGCAGTGACAAAGAATTGTTCAAACCGGTATTAGTTAAGCCACAAAACTTAACTCATTATTAGATAATTTGTCTTCCACAGCTGTAATTTATCTTCCAAGCTAGAATGGAGTTTCTAAAGGATACCTGTTGGCAGGTATATGCAATAAGGATGCTTACTTGGAATAATGGCTGTTAATCAGGCTTACCATGAATATTTTAGCTGCCTGCTGTTAGAATCACTAAAACATAACTTTGTTGACATAATGCTTCACTGAAGTTGGTGTCCTTGAAAACATTCCATACAATTGCTCTTTTGTTGTGACATTTTTAGGCTTTGACTAATAAAAAGCACTAAAAAGTGTGTAGTCCATTAGTCAGAGTGAAATCATGGCTTTTAGAAGTTTCTAGAACAACTCCTATGGTAGCATGTTTCCAAGTGCAAGTATGATTTCTTGGCAGGATTTCTCTTCTTGCTTGTTACTTTTTCTCCTGGCAAACTGGTTTAGACAACTAGAAGAGGGCTTAGATATTTATCACTTTTCTTAAAGTTAGACCTGATTGCAAACCTAAAATGTTCCATTTTTCTTCTGGACTATATGCTTTTCTCAACTATGTGTAATCAAATGTACACCCTCAAACTGAAATATTCAGATCACCGTAATTACATTTCCAGTCAAGCATGCACTGATTCTTTAGATTTTACAATCCTTTCCTACTTCTGAGCAAATCAAATCTCTTAGGCCAAATCTTAAATTCGTGGTGTGTGTTGTTTCAACATGGAAGAAAGGGAATTATATCTGTTTCTTTCTCTTCTCTGAAGATAGGCTTAGTATCATGCTTCTAGCTTCTCAAAATTGTAACTTTTGCCACTCTATGATGTGTTGTAATGCTTTCTCCCCTGGAAAAAACTGAGTTCTCCCATGGTGCCTTCCAGTGGAAGCGGGTTGCTATGCTCTGATTACTGATGTCCCTTCAACATTCACAGGCTGAAGCACCATCCCCAAAGTAATAGCATTGGAGGTATGGCCTTTGGAAGGTGATTACAACCCACAGATGGAGCTCTCATAAATGGGGTAGTGACCTTATAAAAGGGACTTCAAAGAGCTGCCTCACCATTTGTACTATGTGAAGACCGAATTGGGTGGGGGGGCATGGTCTGTGAAACCAGGAAATAAGCACTTCTTAGATACAAGATCTGTTAACATGTGAATCTTAAACTTTTTAATCTTTAGAACTATAAGAAATAAACCCTGTTGTTTATAAACCACAGTTTATGATAGTTTTGTAGCAGTCAATGTTAGTGAACTTTCATCACTGTAACAAATCTGAATACAATCTATTTAAAAGACAAAAACAGGGCTGAGGAAATAGCTCAATGGCACAGCACCTGCCTGGCAAGCATGAGGTCCTGAGTTTGATTCCCAGTACCAAAAAAAGAAGGAAGAAAAGAGAAATAGTTTATGGTGGCTTGCAGTTTGGAGGTTTCTATGGTTAGTCGGCCTGTTGCTTTTGGGTCTGTAGTGAGGAAGAACATCATGGTGGGAATATGTGGTAGAGGAAGCTGCACATCTTATGGTGGCTAGGAAGCAAAAAGAAAGCCAGGAAAGGATCAGAGTTAAGTGTCCATTTTAAGGGCATTCTTTCAGTGACCTAACTTCCTCCCCATTGGCCCACCTCTTTAAAGTTCCCTCCTCCCCAATAGTACCCTAGACTGGTACTAAACCTTCAACACGCTAGACATTCCAGACCCATGTCCTAGCATAAACCTAACAGACTAAGACATGGGTAAAATGGCAGAATGTGAGACTATTTCCTCAGTCATCTGCCTGAGCCCCTGTATTGATTTCTGGACACTTGCTAATGCTGCATCTAAGATGAAAATCACCCTGAACTCTCAAATTTTTCAATCTTTCTAAGTTGGAAATAGATATTCCTATTAGAATCATGGGGGAATATATAGCACAGGCTCTGAACAAATATGTTGTTTATTAGATATTGGAAATTTGGTCACCATTTTCTTTCTAACCCCCTTCCCAGTTGAATTGAGGGGGATCCTTGTAGAGCTTGGAGGGTGGTATTTCTTGAAATGTATAATCCCAACCACCTGCATCAGAGTAATTTGTGATGCTTATAAAAATGAATATTTCTGACTTTCATTCTAAGCCCATTTAATCTTCAGGGCTGGTGCTTCAAAAGTACAAGTTTACAAAATGTTCCAAGGTGAATCTGATATTCAATGGGAAATTTGAAACTTGTACAGAAGCCAAAGTTAGAACTGATTATGATCGGATAATCTAAAAAATATTCATCCTATGCCTTCTAGGATTAAGTGTAACTATTAAATTGGCAGTATCCCCAGCTTTGTGTAAGTGCATCTGCATTATTGCAAGGAAGAATATGAACAGAGACAAAAATCATCATGAGAAAATATGACATGATATAAGATTTGCCTCTCTTCAATCAACAATATGAAGTCAACAAAATAGTCTAATAACAATTCTGATGCTAACTCATCTACCAAAACCTGAGTATTCCCAAGGAAGAGGATAAAGGAAGCAAGAGAAAATCTTGAGTTGATTGAGTTTATCCACATATCCAACCTGAAATGACTTGCCACACATAGAAATATTGGTTTAGAGACAATAACAGAGAAAACTCAGAGTCAATGATCATGAAATATTAGGCTAGATATAATTAAAATAAAATAGATATTTATAGTTTCATACTAATGTATTCATGTGGAAATTCCTTCTCAGAATTTCTTGGGATATTTAAATATTTGGTTTTTTTAACAAATTACTGACAAATAGATAAATAAAAAATTCTTTATAAGAATTAAAACATAACAATCAATATAGCAATGTTACTGGTTCAAAGGATTCCACTGAAATCAAGTTGAAAACAAGAGCAGGAAACATAGATGTAGGTTAAGGTGGAAAAGTATGGGAACCTAGACAGAAGCACAGAGGATGAGGGTCAGGATCCAGTAAAGATGTCTTGCTTATAGCTCTTGTCATGTTGTAAGTGCTTGAGACCATATACTGGTAATGATGGTATGCACGTAGCATACTTTATATAACTCCTATGAGTGTGGTTCTAAGAAGTAACAAGTTTTGGAAGAAAAAATATTCTCAAATTAGTAATTTTGATTCCTGATTCTGTGCAGTAGTGTTACCTTAGTAACACTAACATTTGGATAGTAGTAGGCTATCCAAATGTTAGTGTTTGCAAGGGTTTTCTACTAGTTAAGTGTTTGCTGTAGTCTATAGCAGTGATGGTGAAACTTTTAGAGACTGAATGCCCAAATTGCAACCCAAGACCCACTTATTTATTGCAAAGTGCCAACATTGCAATTAAAGCTGAATACTGAGGTCTTCAATAAAAATTGTTATCTAATGCTTGGCTGCCTGGGCAACTTTGCTTATGTGCCTACAGAGTATGTCCACTGCGACAAGTTTACCATTGTTTGCCACCACTGGTCCATAACTACTGTATTTGTAAATGGTACTATTTAAAAATTTTTTTTTATCTTAAAGAGAATAAAACAAAACAGAACAAAGCAAATCAAAACAGAACAATGCAAGCAATGAAGTACTTCACAACAAGACAACAGGACATCAACAGTGGCTACCGTAATATCTCTTGTTTTCTTTGAAATAGTTGAACACCTTCACACACAATAATATCAAACATAACAAAATAGTATAAAACCATTCAAAAGAATGAAAGTATTACAGAATTTCAAAACCAGATAATGGGAAATGAACAATGGCTTCTTTTTATTTTATTTATTTATTTATTTATTTAGGTACCTGGGATCAAACTCACAACCTTGCACTTGCCAGGCAGGCTCTTAGGCTACTGAGCTAAATCCCTGGCCCGAACAATGGCTTCTATAATATCTTATTTTCCTCAAAAAAGTTGTCTATATCATCACACATAATAAAATAAAATAAAATAAAACACAACAGGATAGAACCAATCAAAACAGAGGAACAAAAGCGTGATAGGAATTCAATGGCTACCATAATGTCTCATTTTCTTTAAAATAGCTATTTATATTATCACACATAATAAAATCAAACAAAAAACAGAATAACACCAATTAAACGAATGAAAGCATTACAAGACTTCAAAATAATATAATAGGAAACCATGATTACCACAATATATCCCATTATATTCAAAATATACCCCTACCATCTGACAAGTAAAATTTAACAAGACAAGACAGAACAAAGGCAAACCTAACAAAATTGTGAAACCAATACAATCAAGAGAAGACAATAAGAAATTAACAGTAGTTTTCACTTTTCCCTCCTAAACAGAACAATGAAAGGAATATAGGGTTTCAAAAACAGGATATAGATTAAAAATGGCCACTGCCTTCCCCCTCTAGACATCTCTCCTTTCATCTTTACAACATCTATTGTGAATTTTGGATTCTACTAGTGCCTTTACTTTTTTATACTAGGAAGACATCATGATGTTCACCCATGTGACTGAACCATTTCACCCGTGAGCATGATCTTAAGTTATATCCATTTACCTACAAGAGCCTTGAAGTTATCTTTCTTTATAGCTAGTAGCTTTCCATTGTATAGAAATGCCATATCTTTCTTATCCATTCTGCAGTTTATGGGTAAGCTACCCCCACTTTTTTTCTGATTCCTTATCATGTAGAGCATTGTTTTCTCTCCTTTGACTTTTAGTCTATGAATTTCCTTTTGAGTTAAATGTGTTTCTTGAATAAAGTGTATTGATGGATCTTGTCTCCTGATCCACTCTGCCTGTGTTTCTTTTTATGAGTGAATTGAGACCATCTATATTAATAGTTATGACCAACATGCACTGGCCCATCTCTGTCATGCTATTTTCCTGCTGTTGGCTGCCTACTTTTCTCCTCCATTCAGTTGTCTGCCCTGCTTGCTGAACCCTCTCTGCTGTCATTCCTGGAACTGTGGTCTTTTTTTTTTAAATCTCTCTCTAGAATGTCCTTCAGTGTTCTTTGCAGGGTTGGTTTGGTGGTCCTGAATTCCTTCAATTGTTCTTTGTCAGGGAAGTATCTTGTTTCTCCATTAAATTTTAAAGATAGTTTTTCAAGATACATCAATGTGGGTTGGAAGTTGTTTTCTTTCAGGACTTGAAATACTTTAAGCTCTTCTTGACTTGATGGTTTGTGTTGAAAAGTCTGTCGTGATTCTGATGGGTTTTCCTTTATAGGTGATCTGTTTCTTTTCTCTAATAGTTTTTAATATTCTGTTCTTGTGTTGAATTTCTGGAATCTTGATTATTATATGTCTGGGTGTAGATTTACTTTGGTTATGGCTAGTTGGAATCCTATATGCCTCATTTATCTGTATATCCTGTCCTTTTCCCATGCTTTGGAAGTTTTTTGTTATTACTTCATTAAATAGGATTTTAATGTCATTTGTGTTGACCCTTTCTTTTTCACTGACACCTATTATTCTTAAGTTATTTTGCTTTGTGTCTTCTTGTAGTCACTGACTTGTTATTTTCTGGTTCCTTGTTATTTTTAAGAGATCTTTCCTTACACCTGTATTCAAGGTCTAAAAGTCTATCTTAAGTTTCTTTAAAGTGGTTTTGCCAACTTTCAGTGGAGTTTTTAATTTCCTGGATATTTTTTTGAATCTGTTTTATTTATTCTAAATCTCTTATATTGTTCATTCATGGTTTCACTCATTTTCCTATATGCCTCTATTTTTTTAAATCTATGTCTTTTTTAGACATTCTGAGCAATTCTTTTATTATGTTTTTCATTTCTTCTTTTACCTGAGATAGTATTTCTGTTCTAATTTCTTTTATAGTCTCATGAAATTGTCTTTTTACTTCAGTTACCATTACTTCAGAAACTTCAGGTGTGTGACTCCTGATCTCTTCCATGTTTTCATCTTGTGGACTAGCTCTGCTTGGGTTAGAGTCCAGGGACTGCCTTTTGCTTCTTGACATCTTCTTGAGTTCTTCCAAACAAGTGGGCAGTTGGGTCCCAGGCACTTTCCACATTGGCTACAATTTCTCCAGAGTGTGACTATTTGGTTCTCCTGGCCAGTGCTGGCTGCAGATATCCAGTGGTCACCACTGGGTATGCTCATTCAGGGCTGGTAGCTGTTTTTCCCACCCATTCTGGCTACCTGGGACAGAAACATCCAGAAGGTTGCTGGAGTGCACATTATGGCAGGGCCTGCCTATGTCTCTCAACCTGAGCTAGTTACTGGTGGGCATTGGCTTCTGATGGCTGCTGGAGTACACAGGGGCAGTAGATATCTCTTTCCAAAGTAGTATCATTTAACATAGAATCTAAGAGATAGAGTAATATTAGGTGATAAAATGATATTGTGCAGTCCTAATGAATTTACACTTTGAAGCATGAGAATAGATATAAAATATTATGTGAATCCTGGTGCAGGTAGACTGAACTCAGGGTTCAATCTTCTATTTTCTTTTTAAAGTAGTAAAATACCACAGAACAAGGTGGAACAAAGTCAATTGAGACAGTGTGGCGAAATTGGTACAGAACTTCATAGCAGGTTGCTGGAATAACAGTAATAGGTACCATAGTACATCTCATTTTCTTCGCAATAGTTGTTCTTTCAATCAGGTATAGCAAAATCAAATGAAATATAGATCATTATATAGCTTATCAAAACAGAATATTGAATAGAACAATAACATTAATCAGAACAAAGCAAAACAATGATAAAAATATTTGCCTTCAAAGAGATGGTACAAGGAAATCCCCCTTATTTGCTATATTGCATATAGTCAATGTTGCAAGAGATGCTCAGATCTCTGGCTCCTACTTGCTAATGGCAGAGGAGGGGGATATGGATGTTTGAATCTCAGCCCGCGTGCCAGTAAGCTCACAGCTGCTTACCAGGGAGGTGAGCTGGCTGCTTGGTTTCCCAGTGCCCTAAGTTCCAACATGACCCAGTCTTCTCTTTTCAAGAAGGCCTAGAGAAACAGCCCATTGGAAAAAACAGGTGTATATATATTAGGAGTCAATTCAGAGTCAACAAGGAGTGATGAAAGAATTGAAATCATTTCAATAAGTTTTTGCCTGTCTTTGCTTCTATTTCATCTAACTAAAATTCCTGGAACACATCTGAATTTTAAATCAGACAACTAAAGTAGGTTGTATGGTTATGTGGACACAGTTATGGCTTACAAAGTCATTCTGGGTCTCTATAAAAATCAGCACATTCATTAGCTTTCACATTATCTGAGAGTAAGAATATTTATGGCATGTAAACATTGAATTTGGTTGTCATAGTTTTCACGTTGAGTCCTAAAAACAGACATTTAGAAACTGTTCTACTTTGCATTCCCTAATATCATAAATCAACTCTGATTTTTTTCTTCTGTTTGTTAGGTAAAGATATAAAAAAGTTTATTGTAATATTTAAAAGTAGATTGAAACAAATATTTCTAAAACTTGAAAGTTAGCAGTGAGCTATGAGACTAATGGGGGAAAATAGTTCAGTTTGTGGCTCAGTGGCAGCACATAAATATTAATGAATTCAAATCATCTTCAGGATGTCAAGAATAAGAGAAATATTGGGACATCTTTTCAAACTGCATCCTATTGTGCTGGTTCCAGGGTGGAACTCTTTAAACTCTAAATGAAAATCAGGCAAACATACTCTTCTCATCTGACCCATGTCTCACCATAGGTTGCCCATAGAAGACTATTATTGCATGTGCCTTTTTGCTCCCAACTATTGCTTTCCAAAAATTGAACATAGGACTCAGGCGTATATAAGACTCCTGAGTTTGTCTATAATATAGGTTCTGTCCATGTGGACAGATGAACTAAAAGTAGATATTTGACTTAGGCTGGACTAGAGCTATATGGTAGTGATTACAGAATTAGTATAATGAGTGAGAATAACACTGATTGCATTTGAGGCTGAATTTTGCAAATGGTAGCACTCCCTGCTGAGTCCCTTAGTTAAACTTTCAAGTTGACACAATGTATCAGTCATTACAATGAATAAAAGTATTTGCATCTTAAATAGTTATACTAAATCATGCTCCCTCCAGCTATGTATGAGAATTTGCCTTGTTCAGCTTAGACTTGTTAGATGTTATGACACTTGCCATTTTAATCTAATGTGTGTGAAATGACATTTCATTGTGGTTTTATTTCATATTTCTCTGAATACAAATGAGTTTGAATATCTTCTTATATGTATCTTGAACATGAGGCTTTTATGATATGCATGTTTAAGAAGTTATTTCATCATGTTATAGAGATTTTGTGTTTTCCATATGTCTTTGTATGTGGCATTATTTTTAACGTATTTATTTTTAAATATGCAATAGTTCCAGCATTTGGCATTATTCGAAAGTTTAATATTGTTATCTCATACCTAGTGAGTTCCTTATCATAGACTTTTTTCCTTCATGCATTTACAAATCTTGATTTAAACCTTTTTTCAGTGAATTTTCCTGTAGTTCTTCATGAGTTGAACTGTGGACATTTTGCACTAGAGATGCTGTATGTTTGCTTCTTTTTGATGCTTTAGGGTTGTCATGGATTTGGAACTATTTCTACATTAGTGACTAAGGCTTGAGGATTCCTGAGCCACACATGAGTAGTATCAATTTAAACCACACACCTCAATGGGGCATGTCTGAGGTTATACAATTTAACAAAAGTCTCTTACTCCCAGTCTAAACCTACACTAAGGTAGAAGAGTCATCCTGCTGTATCCCTATGCTGGGGTATATTTTTTCTCTTATTCACATTTTCTCTGAAGGTATGTCTTTTCCATTCAGTTACTGATTTTTATTTTCTAATTCTTCACTTTCTGAGTATTTATTTCTTGTCCTTGTATAATGAATAAAACTTGAGTCTTTTATATTGTTGAGTCAGCATAAACCAAGAATTATCCTAGAAGTTTACACAGTTCCTGTTTCTGCTACATGATATTATTCCCTTGGAGTTGCTTCCTTCTCCCTGTTTTTTGCTAATGATTTGGGGATTGTGTGTAAAATTTGGTTTGCTGTGTTTCCAAGTATTTTGTATTAGGGGTTAATTATGTTTGCTACATTGTTGGGACAAAAGTTAATAATAAACTTTATTGTATGAACTGGAGTTAGTAAAATGATAACCCAGAAGAGCTTCCTTGCCTATAGATTATTTCCTAAACTATTTAAAGTGGCATCTGAGACTTCGTTTTTATCAGACAGAGCAGAAAGTAGCTCTATTTACAAACATATTGGAAATTTGTGTCTATAACCGTTTTTGGTGGGTTAAATTCCTTAAAAGCAGGTGCATTTTCTCTTAATAAAATATTAGGTTTTAGTATGATTTTTTAGGAAAATGCATCAAAGTACCTGGAAACTTGTGTTGCTAAAATTTGCTTTTTAGAAACTATAATTGGTCAGTCTTAAAAGTGAATCAGTAATCTGCAAGTGTCTTGGTATGACACTCTACCTTAAAATTCACATAATGAAATAATGAAAGATTGGCCACTTGGTCCAAGGACATTGTGCCTTTTGCTTACTATGATTTTACCCTGGAAATGGCAGTTTTAATGAATATTCAGCTTTCTAGTGCTGAGGTAAACATGAGTTTCATTTAATGAGGGAGTACCTTAGAATCAACCTGATGATGAAGAGATGTGGATTTAGCATTTTGTAAACAAGCTGATTCAATTTTGGTTTTCCTTTTGTCCTAATCTTTGAAATGCTGGAGCATACAATAAAAAGGTTATGTGAAGAGAGCTATTTGAATTTTTATTACTATGTGTTCAACTATTGTGTTCAGACTTGAGAGGATTAATGAGGTGGGCCTTATTATGTAAAACAAAATTGGCATAAACTTTGTTAGACTTTACTCTGAGTGTTTCCCTCTAAAGCAATAGAGTATTCATAAATTCCACATTGTGTTATTCTGATTCTGAGCTGGAATGATCTTCAACATCACATTTTTTAGACTTTTACAAGCTAAAATTTAATATATGAATTAGAATTAAAGTTTAAACAACTATTACAGTGGTACTTTGCTCATGAACACTTTTTTAAAAAATTTTATTTAAAGAGGAGGGGAAGCAAAACAGAAAAAAGGGTAGAAACAATACAGAATTTCAAAAAAAAATAAACAGTAAGAAATCACTATTTGATACATTACATATTGTCTTCTTGGAGATAGTTGTTCAAGTTACAAAAGTAAAGCATACAAAGTGGACATTCAAACAGTGAGGCTGCAAACAGTTCTGTTCACCGATCCAACAAAAACTTAGTAAAATGGTTATCAATCCTACACACTTAATTATACATACAGTTATCTATTTTAGAGCACTTTCTTTTCCTCCTCTTGCTTTTATTTGCAAACAATTTGGTTCACAAATAGAAGTGTTAGGCAAACTCATTTTTATTTGCAAACTCCATCTGGTGACAAACATACGGTGGCCATCTTTGCCACACAAACATAAATGTGGCCATTTTTTTTCCAAAATCATAGAACAAATTAAATCCATAAACTGACATACTACTATGTCTCCATTGGTAAGAAATTCTTCCTAAAGTATTTAAAACAGGTTATGAGATGTTTTTACTCATTACAAGAGAATCTACTGTTCTATTTAAGAATCCTTTATTTGTGCTGCCTCAGTTCTTAATGTAAACCAGTGGTACTGATCTTTTTAGAGATGAGTGCCCAAATTTCAGGCCCAAAGCCACTTATTTATATTAAAGCGTCAGCAAATGCAATCAAACCTGAACACTGAGGTTTTAGTTCTGAAAACACAACTTGAACATTAACATATTTTATCTTAAAAGAAAAACAACAGATGTGCCATAGGTTCACCACTGCTGGCATAAACTGTGATTTAGACATAGCCCCTCACCCATATCTTGATTTATCAGATCAAAATATGAAGTGGTGAAAGAATATGTTCCTATTTAAAATTCCTCAGTCTATCATTTCTGTTCAATTTTCTCCATGCTGATGTCCAGGGCTTTCCTTATACCTTCAAAAATTTTGTCACTTATTTTTCAAACTGTGTAAACGAAGCTAAATGAGCATTTTCATATTGTGTTATATGACTAGGACAGTTGAAATTTCAAGAGATCATGTGATTGTGACCATACTAACCTTGGAGGACAGGATCTGTGAATAGAGAATTTGAGATCCACTGGAAGCTGGTGGGGAGATAGGCTGGGTTTTCAGCACCTTAGTTTTTCTGTCTACTTCTGGGCTTTCCTGATAGTGTAACATGAAGTTACCTCTGCTTCATTTTTATATTCACTCCATGAAAGTATTCATTTGCATGCAGGGCTTTATGTTTAGATTTTTCTCTCATATCTTCAGCTCAATGGGGGAGAATGATTTAAACTTTGCTTCTTTTGTTTTATGATTAGGTTAAGGTTTAAAACCTTTTATTAACTGATTTTTAAGTTATACATAATTTGATGTATATGCCTCTAATATTATCATACTTGCTTTCAAATATAAAAAAACCTAACAACCTTGAACTATTTATTTAGAGAAAAATAATTGAAAAAGTCTTCCTTGAAATAGTGAGTTCTCTAGTGATTATATATTATGAAATCTTTAAGATTAGGAAAAGAACAGCTGTCAGCAAAAGTGAGGGAAGGTAAAGACAGAATATAAAAAGAAAGCCACCGGAGAGGCAGTAGAAAAGGCAGGTTTATATAAGCACCCACATTTTACCTACCTGAAAAAGTCAATTTCTGAACATCCAAGGAAAAATGGACAAGTGTTACAGATAGTTTCCAGTAGCAGTAAGTCATCAAACTTCCAAGGTTTATTCATTCATTACTCCAGTCTATGTCCATTCATTTATTGAAATGAACTGGAGTATGTTTGAGATGAACCCTGTTAGACACTAAAGTGATGGTGACACTTTTTCCATTACCCACTTCAACCTTGCCTTTGAGTCCTACTATTATAATCAGACTCACCAGAATTACCATGGGCCTTTGTCTATTCTCATCTCAACTTTAGGGATTATTTACAATAGTTGGAAATTTTTATTTTTATTGCTTTCACTCCTTGACTTCTGTGGTTCTACATTATATTGGATGCTTCTCTTGATTCTCTGCCACTTTTTCACTGATTTTTAAATACATGAGAAATAATAGTATACATTCCTGGGTTTGTGCTTCTCACTTTCATACAGTATGTCCTTCCTAATCAGATACCTTTTTCTTTTGGTTTTTCTGAGACAGGGTCTCACTATGTAGTTCAGGCTGGCCTTTAGCTTGATATATAGCCCAGGCTGGCCTCAAAATCACAGTGATCCTTCTGCCTCAGCCTCTGGAGTGCAGGGATTATAGGCATGCATCACTACACCCAGATCAGATGCCTTTTTAAAATTCTCTCCAGCTTCATTACTTATAGATATTATACTAAATAAAAGTATACACAGTAAAACAAACAATGCATAATCTATCTTATTTATGGAATATAAAAAGTCAAACTCAAAGAAATAGTAGAAGCAAGGTTACTGGTAGCTGGAGGGTAGAAGAAGTAGGGAGATGTTGAGCAAAGAACAACTTTCAGATAATAAGTTCTGGAGATCTGTTGCACCATATGGTTGCTATACTTAATTGTAATGCACTATATAATTGAAATGTGCTAACAGAGTAAATCTTGTATGTTCTTATTACACTCACAATAAAAGGTCACTATGTGAGGTGCTGGATATGCTAATTAGCTTGACTAGTCATTATTTCACATTATAGATGCATGTAAGAACATATTTTATACCTTTTATATACATAATTTTTGTGTTCAATCATATTTCAGTAAATCTGGAAAAACTCTAACTAAATGAAATAATAGATTTATCTTCCTTTATCCTTTTGAATGTCTTTACATTTTGAATCTATATTGTATCCAAGGTAAGAAATTCTAAATTTCAGTGAAACCTAAAAGTGAATTGGCTTTAGCTATTTATATTGGGAGGAGCTAAAGATGGCCAATAAGTGAGCAACAAAATACAAAGCCTCCCAGGAGAAACAGCTCATATGCCAGAGTAAAACATCCTGGAGAGATCCAGACACAGGGAGATAGATGCTGTTGACACAGGAAGAGGTTAGACCAAAGAAAGCTCATCAAACAAGCAGTCTCGGGGCTACAATTGGAACAACTAAAATTACTGGACATAGCACTTTCCTGTCGCCTGCCAAGTTCACGCTAGCCTGAACTGGTGCTGGCTTGAATTCGCGCTGGCCGGCAAAGCTGCCCAAATTTGTTCCTGCCACCATTCATAGGAGATACAGCCGCACTGAAGTCAGGGATTGGTGAGCCCAATGGAGAATGGAGCTGGCGAGGGGACCTTCATTAATCCACAGTCAGTTCTGGGAATAAGACCCCCCTCACGGGAAGGGCATGACCAAGTGGGCAGCATGTAGGAGTCGGGCAGGAGGAGCCTGAACTAGGGGCAACAGCGACTTCAGTTGGTTGCTCCCTCCCCAGAGCAGATTCATGGGATTTGCTTGGACTGGGTCACGCCCCTGGCTGGGACCAAATAAGCCATCCCAAACCGATTCCCTATGCCTAGCACACACTAACCTGGTGAAGGCCCCTGAAGTTTGACTGGCCCGGTGGGGAGGGGCCAGCATACGCAGCCCCTGCTTACACCTCAGTGACAAGAGCAAACAGGAGAGGTCAGAAATCCCTTGTCAGTATGCTTCAGAGGGACCATAATCAACAAGGAAAAGGGCTGAGACCTCCACTATACACCTGTATGGAAGAAACCAAAACCATGACAAGAGAGAGAAACAAGAAAAAGCCCCTAACCCAAAACCCTGAGAACACTAATCGAGGAGAGGAAAAAAACAAAAGAGACTAAGGGCAGCAAACATGCAAAATCAGGCATGGCTTCAATGGACATTAAGAGATATCTTTGGGACCTTGTTAATGAGCTCAAAACTGAAATATTAAATCAGGTAAAGCAGGATATGAGTAGAGTAATAAAAGAAATGCTAAGCATCTATCAGGGAGACACAGATGGAAGAAGGGAGGAACACAAAAAAAGGAGACAAACATTCAATAAAGAATGTAAAGAAAATATAGAATACATGAAGAAGATTCAAAGAGACTACCAGGAAATTAAAAACTCCATTGAAAGCTGGCAAAACTCCATAAAAGAAACTAAGGATAGACTATTAAAACTTGAAGACAAGTTTGCAGTGTGTGATCATGAAAGGAAAGATCTCTTAAAAATAGCAAGGAAACAGGTAGATGTTTATATTGTTATATACTCATGGTTACAACACCCATTAGAAATACCATACCCTTCATATCAGAGAGAGTTTGTGGTGCCATCTGTTACAGTATTAGAAGGGCTGACCTAGAGAGCCTTTTACTAATGAGTCAGTCTTCTCACATATCAAATGAAAAGATTAAAATGAAAATAATTTCACAGTTCAGTGGAGTATTGGATTTTGAATTGATCAAAATTAAAGTTCCTCTACATAGAGCAAGAGACTTTATTATAAAAATATAGTTAATTACAAAAAAAATAAAGAGGAAATTTATACTTGTTACATTCTTGAGTTTACATCAGTTGTTTTCTCTCTCTCTCCTCTCTCTCTCCTTTCTGTCATCAACAAATGACTTCATCCAAGTGAAGATATGTTAAGCATAAAGAGACCATGTGACATTCAGCACAATGCAATCTTTGTGTAAATTGTGAGAAATTTTTTTGAGATTAAGGATGAAAAATGTACACAAAAACTCTGGGTTGTCCATACTCCTGGAACTCCTTCTCTGCATTTTAGGGTATTACAAGGTCAGCAGGAGTTAACAGTAAACCAATCTAAGAACTGTGGTCAGTTGATAGGGTAAGAATTAAATGGAAGAATTAGAAAATGATGATTTTACAACTAAATAACTTCAGACTTGAATGTTGTCACATATATTTCAGTTAAAGCTGTAAATTTTCTAATTCTACATAGCATGACAAAAAGTTAAAATTGACAGGGAAAAAGATGTGAAGCAAAATAATATCTTGTGATTTTGCACCAGAGATTTTGAAATTAAAAGTGTTAACCATCCTATTTTAAATAAATTTGATTTTCTATACCCAAAGGAGAAAAAATTTTTAAATGAGACTGCAAATTGGATTAGTGCTAAAGATTGAATATCTTTGAGGATATCCTCTAGGAGATATATATATATATATATATGTATATATATATATATAATCTCATTGCATCTGCTTTTTAAAGGTTTCTGTTGTTTGCATTTAGCAGAAGCAAAATTTTATTTCTAGCCAGGGAAAAGTAAGCTTATTAGTCTGATTCTGATATTGTGGGATTTTCCAGAAAACTAGGATACTTTGATAAATTTCTCTTTGGTTCATAAGAAATTTTTCTTTGGGTATTCTGGGGGTGTCAAGTTCAATATCTTTGCCAACAAACAAATCTTTTGGAACTGCATACTAAGCAACAATGAAGTTTGTAGAGTTAGAGGAATAGTCAAAAGCAATCTAATTCTACTAGCAATCTAATTCTACCTTTGGCTTCCAGGCAAAGCTATCAGAATCATCCTTTGTCCTATTTCTATAATCAGGAAGAAGGAAATAGAACATTTTAGAATACAGGAACTAAATGCTTGTAAGATTAACCGTTAAAACTGTTATATCTCTGGTAACTGTCTTTATTGGGTTGAGATCTATAAGGAAATTTAAGTAAGGTTCATTGTGCTTTCTTTTCAGATGATATTTTTTTTTCAGGATCAGTATCTATCAGTAAACTAGGTAAAATTGTTTGTTTGCTTCTCTTGAAAATTATGGAATTTTACGTAAAGCATATATTTTAGCAGTTACTTCTACAATGTCCTAGTGCTGTGATAGCCAAAGGCAGTATTAGCAACTGAAATAAATGCCTTAACACTGCTATTGTTGAATAGTCTACATTTTTATGTATGTGTAACCAGATTTTCTTTACATGTTTTTAAATTTAATTTAATTTTTTCTACATTTCTTTCAGGTACACATGTATATTCCACTTTAGAAAGTCTAACACAAATTCCTTGATAATTTATTTGATGGTTTGATTTTACTTTCACTTTTTATTTCCACTTTTTTTCAAAATCAATTGAAAACAATGGTCATAGAACCATTTGATAAAGTGTCTAGAAATAAATGCAAATGGACTAAATATTTAGCAGCCACTGCAAATTATAATTTGTGAAGACATCAAACCATGCACAGTTGTGAGTCAAAGATGGTCTAGGAATGTTAGGTTCTTTGTAAAGTGACATCTCAATGTTTGACACAAACAGATGAGCCAAGGAGAGGTAGTAGGAAAGATTTTCAAGGGGATTCTCGAGCAGCTGTCAACCATTATTTCAAGCAATTATTCTTGAAATATCCTGGTAACCTTTATGTTCAAGAAAATTTTACATTTAGGATGATTTTGGCTAACAAAATGTCAAATACTCTCTTGACTCAGCTGGTTGGAGTTGGCTCTTTGCACTCTGGAGAGCTCGGTCACTATCGCAACACTGCAATCCAAGTTGTGGATTAAGAGATGATTGCAATACCAATATTCTGGGGTCTGTCAAGAAAGTAATTTGTTTTTCCTTAGTAGTAGAATTTCCTAGATAATCTGATCAGCAGAGAATAATAAATCATTGGAAAACAATATTTTTTTTCTTTTTTTGGTTATGCCTTTTTAGCTACAGAGATCTGAACTAACAGAGCTAACAGAAATGCTGAACTCTCTGTGAAGGATTCTGGAGATAAGGCCAGAGAACATGAAGTATCTATTAGCTCAGACCACAAAATATACCTTGAAAGAAATTATTGAGGGGAATCTTCTTTTGGAAACAGTTTTCCTTGTACTGCAGAACTCCCTGATATCAGCATTCTAGTACCTGTGTTATAGATTAAAGTACAATATCTCATTTTCAAGTTGCAGGTTTTTAATATACTTTTTTCTTTTTGAGATAGGGTCTCACTATGCAGTTCAGGTTGGCTTTGAATTCACTTTGTAGCCCAGGCTGGCCTCAAACTTGCAGTGATCCTCCTGCCTCAGTCTCCAAGTGCTGGGATTACAAACCTGCACCATCACACCCCACCCTCAAGTTGTAGTTTTGCTAAAGCTTTAAAAACTCACTTTTAGTTAAAAAATGAAGATGAAAGGTAGTTTTCATACCACAGCTATTATGTGTCAAGTTCATATACATAAAATACAGTGTATATATTCAATGAAATATTATTTAGTCTTAACAAGGAACATAGTTCTAACTCATGCTTCAGCATGGATGAAACTTGAAGGCATCATGCTAGGTGAAAGAAGCCAGACACCAAAGATCACATATTGCATGACTCCATTTATATGAACTGCCTAGTATAGGCAAGTTCACAGAGACAGAACAGTGACTGAAATGTGTGAAGGGAAGAGATTGCTAATGATCACTGTCTTTTTTTGGGGGGAGGCACTGATAGAAATATATAGGAATTTGTGGTTGTGTTAGCTTTCTGTTATTGCATAATGTGCTGTTGCTGATTCCTTTTTATCCCTTCTGCTTAACTGTTCACCTTACCTGCTGTATTCACTCCAGTAGATTTTGATATCATTGCCTTCATTTCAAAATTATTTTATTTTATTAGTATATATCTATAGTCCATGATGATCATACTCATCTTGAGCTGTTGTGCATGTCCATAACACATCTTAATTCTCTTCTTCATCCCCTGCTTTTCTCCTCCCTCCTCTGTCAATCTCCTTCCCTTTTGCTAAAGATCTGTCTCCTGCTTCCTATTATCTTTCTTTTGGTTTTCTTTAATTTGCTTATATTCTGGATTTCTCAAATGAGAGAAATCATATGATATTTAAACTTGTGTGTCTGATTTATTTCACTTAACATCATAGTCTCAAGGTGCACCTATTTTTCTACAAATGACTCATGTTTATCCTTTATGGCAGAATAGTATTTTATCATGTGTAAATGCCATGTTTTCTTTATTCATTCATCTGTTGATGGACATATGGGCCACTTAGCTATTATGAGTTATGCAGTATAAATATGGGTACGTATGTATCATTGTTGAGAATTTTTGGAGTGCTGGATTTTTTTGAGGTACTCTTTATCATGGAAAGACCTTATTTTTCCATCAGTTTTGAAAGATATACTAATCTGGCTTGGAAGTTGTTTTTTTGGTTGGGAGGGATTGAAACATTTCACTTGACACTTTCCTGGCTATTAGTATTTGTGTTGAGAAATCTGTTATTCTGATAGGATTGACTTTATATGTTACTGATATTTGGCATTTTTATCTACTGGCTTTTAGTACTCTATCTTTGTTTTAGATTTCTGGGATATTGACTACAATATGTCACGGAGAGATTTTTTTGTGGTCATGTCTATTTGGGATTCTAAATGCCTCTAGTTCTTAATTTCAATTTCTAGATTTGGAAAGTTTTCTGCAATGATTTTGGTGACCTCACTAGCTCTTCTTTGATACCTATAATTTTTAGGTTCATTCTTTTAGAATTATCTAGGAGCTCTTGAATGAATCTTTCATGATTCTTTTTGTTTTTAGAGAATCATGGAATAAATGATTTACTACATCATTCTTGGCCTGTGTTCCTGAAATTCTTTTGATTGGTTAATCTACTGGCATGATTTTCAATCATGTTTTTCATTTCTTGGATTTCTGCTTGATTTTTAAAATAGAAGTTCTAGTTCTTTATAAAGTGACATTATATCTTACACTGTCTTGTTTAATTCAACCAGTTGTTTCTGTTTTGTTTAAGCACAATAAACAATCTTATTACTTAAGTCCTTTCTTTGATTATTTACATCTTCTCTGAGCCTATCAAACATCTGTGTTTGCTTGTTTCTTCTTTGATCTCTCAAAATGTTTTAACCATTTTGTGTTTGAATTTTTTTTGCCTGAGACTTCCTCCATTTCTATACCCATGTGGTCATCTTTTGGGAATTTATAAGTTTTTTTAAGCAACTTACTGCCTTGTTTTTGAGATTATTGTATTTTTGTGTTGAGCTAGGAATCTGCTTTGCACTGAATTTCAAAAAGAGAACTACTGGTAATATTGATATCTGAAAGAAACAATCATATAGCAATATATAATTTAGAACTTGTTTAGAAAGTTTTCTGGTCTTTTAATAACTCGGGAAAAAAAGATTAGTAATAGTAGAGAAAGGGATGGGAGATAAGAAAAGATGAAAGAAAAAGAATTTAAAGCAACTAAAAAAAGAAATTGAGAAGAACAGAAGGAGGCATAAAAAATCAAGCTAAAGAAAGATAGTAGTTTTTGATGATAATTTTATACCTACAAATGACTGGGAAGAGAGATTTGAGATTTGTGTGATGATGGAGGGAAAGGGTTAGAAAGTGATTTATAAGGAAAAAGTAGGAAGTCTGTATGGAGATTATATCCATTTTATAAACCAGCAATAGTTCTACATTAGAAGACCAAAATAATGACTTTTGATGTGGGAGAATCTGCCAGGTCAATGTAAAACACTGTGTAAAAATGAACAATAGCGTCCAAATATACTTGTTTGCAAATGTATGCCCTTCACATACACTCTAAATGGAAAAAAAAGGAAAAATTAAACTTTTGTAATAGCTTTTATATACAAGAAAAGAAAGGATAGGTTAGAGACACTTGTGAAGGTATGAGAGGGGAAATGAGGAAAGAGAACGGGGGGGTACTTTCAGGATAGTGGAAGAGGATACAGGGAAATTGAGCTGGATTAATGACTGACTGAAACATGAACTTTAGAAATACTATGAAATAACTATTGATGAGGGGGGACCTAATGTAAAATTTTAAGGTTAGTATTAGATTAATCTTAATAATATATATATATATATATATATATATCCAGATTAGATATTAAGATTAGTATTAGATTAGTCTTAATAGTTTATGTATCAAAGAGAAGAAAGCTGTAAAGAGGAAAGAGAAAAATAATAAACTAAAAGTAAGAAAAAAAAAAGGGAGAGGATCCAAAAGATAACAGAAGATATGTGGGAGAAAATGACAAAGGTAAGGAAAGGATGAGATCATAGGTGCGAGGTGAGAGAAGAGAGAGAGGGAGATTGTATACCACTGTGGAACTCAGTCAAGCAAGTTAAATAATGACAACCTTAATAGTGACTTAACTATACAAACTGTTTTATAATCAACAGTAGAAAATTTATATACTTGTATACAAAGTCCTGCCACCCCAAAAATCAAATCATAAAAAGAAAGAAGAAATTAAAAAGAAAAGGGAAACATGAAACAAAAAGTGTACTGAGGGTGCCATGCTTGGGGATTTCTGGTGTTCTCAGGATGTTGGAGGTTACCAGATCTCCTTCCACTGATCTGTAACAATCTCAAGATCCCCAGTTAGCACAGGCTCTGCTATTTGCTTCACCCATTTCACTTCTTTTAGCTTTCTACACTCTGTGTTTTCAATTATGTTCTACACTCTGTGTTTTCAATTATGTTCTACACTCTGTGTTTTCAATTATGTTCCAGTTCTTTTTTATATTAGTATATCATGATGTTTATATTCAGCTTAGCAAGTAGGTACATGTACTTAACATCTTTTGATTTTTTTATTCTCCTTTCCTTCCACATTCTCCTCCCTCTGTCTCTAGATCCCTTGCATTTTCTTTCTTTTTTGTTCATGTTTGCAACACATAATGAATGCATGTATGTGGGTAGTTAGTACCTGTATATGACACATCTTAAATCTTTCGATTCCCTTCCTCTCTCTTTGCCCATATGGTCTCTTGATTGCCTTCTCATTTGCAAAAAATCTACTTCCCTGTTTCCTCTTGTCAATCTTTTATGTAGCTCTTTACTTTATTTATACTTTGGGTTCCTCACATGAGAGAAACTCTATGGTATTTAAGCTTGTGTGTCTGATTTATTTTGCTTAACATGATATTTTCATTGTGCATCCATTTTCCTACAAAGCCTGGAATTTATGCTCCTCTGTAGCTGACTAGTATTCTATTATGATAGATGCCACATTTTATTTATCCATTGGAGTTCTACCGACCATTTTCCTGGTCAGCAACTTCAGTGACCTTCTGTGGTCAGGCAAGAGGAAGTAACCCTGCCCCTGTGCACAGTTTTGATGGCTTTTATCTGCCCCTTTTACTTCTGGGTCAGAGAAATTTTCATGCTTGCCAGGTTTCAGCTTGATCTGGGTGTTTTAGTGGTTTGGGATGTGGGGGGCAGCAGGAAATAGGCCCAACAGGTGCTGATCTGGGTTGTTTTCTCCATACCTACTGATCTCACATTCCAGTTAATCAGCTTAACAGAGGGTCTCTTTCCAGTGCACAAATTCAGTAGCATTAGGGCTCAGCAAAAGACAGACCTTCCACATGGAATTCAGTAGAGTTTGGAAGGCAGTGAGTGGCTCAGAACTCAGCAGTGCTTGGGAAACATTGGGAGAGTGCCTGGTCTGGTACTGTAACAGTGTCTTTTCTTTATCCTTCACTTCCACTGGTCACAGCCACAATAAGCCCCTGTGTTTTCATGGTTTTGTAGATCCGTCAGTTCTTGGTTCAGGGTCCTGAATCAGGACCATGCTCTTTGTTCCTCTCTATGTTTGCTGGTTCTCTGGTTTGTGCTTTCCTTACTGGTCTGATCTTGTGAATCTCCCTTGCTAGTTCCATCTCAAAGTATGAAGAGAGAATTGGTGGTCACAAGGCAGTGGCTGCTTGTCTGGGCACCTATCTGCAGCCCAGCAGCCACTACTGAACTTGACTTCTTCCTGCAGGAGAATTTTTACTTTTCCCAAGATGGTATGTTTGCTGGACCAGAACTGTAAACAGTGCCTGAATCAAGGAGTGGCCCTGCTTCTTATCCCAAACACTCCTTCATCTGATGGACTCCTTCAAGTTGCTTTCTGTGTTTGGGATTTTGTTTGCCTCCCACCACATACCTGAAACCCGTGGCCTGTGGGGAATGTTTTGCTAATGTCTTACAAGTGCTGCTGCTTAGCATGTCATGATGGTCAGTTCAACTTTTACAGGATTTTTTAACAAAAGTGTTTTGTTTATGTATTATTCCAATAGTCAATTTATGTATTAAAAACCTGTTTGTATTTTGATAGAATTCACACTGAATCTATAGATGAATTTGGGGAAAACTACCTTTTTGCCTCTTAAGATTTATGAAGATGATATATGGCTCTACTAATTAGGTCCTCTTAGATTTTTTAAAATAATGTTTTGTAGTTTTAGTGCAGCAAGTATGCATGTCTTTTGTTAAATTTATTCCTAAATAGTTCATTTTTTATCTTTAAAAATTCCATATTTATTATGGGTTGTTTTAGATGTCCCCTCAAAGCCTCATGCAATCATGTGGACAGGCTTCTAGAGTTTATGATTGATTTATAGTCCAGTGCTGGGATTATGGCTGTGAGTGCTGTACCTGCTCCAAGGCAGGCAGTTAGCCTGCTTACCATAAAAGGGAGGGAAAGAGGCTTGCTGTCCCCTTCTCACTTGTTGCATTTGTTATCTTCAAGCACCATAAATGGTTGTCTCTGTGCCAAGCCACCTTGCCCTAGGGGAAGTTGATTATGGACTGAAACCTCTACAAACTTTGAGCTAAATAAACCTTTCTTTCCTTAACTTTGGGGCTGAGGACCAACTTGATGTGATACAGAGCAGGCAATTATTAATGTTAATAAGTTGGCACAAATATAAATTGAGAGTCTATCCTAGGCCTCCGTGACTTGTGGTGAGACCCATTGTTGGTTAAGATAGATTAATCTTTAAGCCAATTATTATGAGACTAGAAAACAGGCTGTGAAGTTTGGTACCTCAAAGCAAGATAACATGGCAGCTGAGGACTTGACATGAAAATTCCGTTTAGCTCTGTAGTCACATTAGCAGACAATGAAGTTACTAACTAATTATGATCTCCTCCTGTGCACTTTTCCAAAAAAAATGCATTGTTCCTCAATTCTTGGACCTTGACCACACTAGCAGTTCACCTCCACTACCTCCTGCAGCCCACCAGCACATCCCTCTAATCATGCTGTGTGCTTGATAAAGGCTAAGGACACTGATGCATCATGTCCTGTCCTGTCATTGGATTTTGACCAGCCTGGTGCCCTTTGTAACTAAAATATATGTTTTTGTCTGTGTTTTATTCTGTAGTTGTACCTCTGAGCAGGAGAGCAGTAGTCCTAGGGCTCTGATTCTTTGGATGTTGGGCATTTTGTCTCAATGGAATGGAATTGTTTGCAAATTGTTTTCCAATTTTTTACAGCTGTAATATTGAAATACAATAGATTTTTAGACATTAATCTTGTATGCCACACCTTTGATAAACTCATACTGGTTCTAATCATTGTTTTGCATTTTTAATGTACAAAAGCATGTCATCTGTGAATAAGGTTTATCTTTTGTCTTATAAGTTCTTTTTTTCCTTTGTCTTATTGTTCATGTTAAAAGGTCAAGTATGATTTTGAACAGAAATGGTAAGAGTGGGAATCTCAGTGCAAAATCATTCAATATCTCAGTTTTAAACATGACATGACCTATATTTTTTGAAATATCTTAGATTGGCAAGTTTTCCTTAAATTCTTGCTTGGATGATTATTCATTTTTTATCATAAATTAAATTTAAATATACTAATTTTTGCCTACTTTTATTAAGAAAATCAGTTTTCTATCTTATTCTGTCAATACAATGCATTGACATAATTTTAGAACTTTCGCATTTTCAAATATCAATCTAAAAACATACACTGATTTTAAAATATTACTTCAAAGGCTGGGGATTTAGCTCAGCAGTGTAAGTGCCTGCCTGGCAAGTGTGAGGTTGTGAGTTCAATCCCCAGTATCAGAAAAAAAAAATACTACTTTAGTTGTATCAAAAAAAAATAGATATGTCATGGTTTACCATTATGCATTTGAAATGTTTCCCTTAATTTTTTCTTTGACTTATGGGTTATTTGCTTGTGTGTTGTTTCATATATGAGTACTTGTTTTTTTAAAAAAATATTTTTTTATTTAAAGAGAAAAAACAGGAAAAGGGTAGAAATAATACAGATTTAAAAAAAAGATAAACAGTAAGAAATTGCTAGTTGATAAATCACATATTGTCCTCTTAGAAATTGTTGCCCAAGTTACAAAATTAAAGCATACAAAGTAGACATTCAAACAGTGAGACTATAAATAGCCACACATTCATGAGTCTTTATATGTATTTCTATCCTTTCTGTATTAGAGGGAAAACCAAAACATATAAAACAAAACAAAGTCCTATAAAAACATGAAACCAAAAAATCATATAAAACCACAGTACAAAGGGATTGGCAATGGTTACTGTGTTGTCTCTAGTTATCTTCAATAGAATTGTCTATATCATCAGGCATATTTGAATATAGCAGTATAATTAAATGTAGCAGTACATGACAACATTAGTAAAAACAAAACATTGTAGACAATGTAAAACTTCAAAGGCAGGTAATAATCAAAGCAGAGTGGTATCCTAGTGAATCTTGTCACCTTAGTTTAGTTGTATAGTTGCCTATACTCTCAGACTTGATACTATCAATCATAACAGATTTGAATAAAATTTATCAATACAAAACAGCAATCTAACAAAACAGATTCAATTAAGATCAGTCATGGTAAAACAGTAAGTTATACAGAGCTTCAGATTAAGTTAATAGGAAATTAAGGATGATTACCATACTATATCCTGCTATTTTTGGGATAATTGTCTGTGCCCTCAAATCTAGTACAGGTAGACAAACTAAGTGGTTCTGAACTTTTTCACTCTTGGACTTGATCTTAAGTTGTATTCCTTTACCTACAAAAGCCTCAAGGTTTTCCTTCCTTATAGCTGAGTAGTTCTCTACTGCAAATAAGCATCCTGTCTTTCCAACCTATCTGCAGGTGCTGGTCGAGTTGACCTTATTTCTCTCTGGCTCCCTGTCACATAGAACATTGTTTTCTCATATTTAATTTCCAGTCCATATATCCTCTCTCAGGTTGATTATATTTCCTATACAGAGCATCTCGATGGACCCTACCTCCTGATCTACTCTGCCTGTATTTTTTTTTTTTTAGTGTATCAAGGCCATCTATGTTAGAGATTATAGCCAACATTCTCTGCCTCATTTCTGCTATGCTATTTTTCTGCCATTGTTTGTCTACTTTTCTGCTTCATTCCACTGTCTGCCCCATTCATCGAGGCCTTTCTGTCACTGTTCCTGAAATCCTGGTATTTTTTTTTTCTCTTTCTCTAGAATGTCCTTCAGTATTCTCTGTAGGGTTGGATTGGTGGTCACAAACTTGCCCAGTTCCTCTTTGTCATGGAAGCATCTTGTTTCTCCATTAATTTCTAGTGACAGTTTTGCAGGGTACATCAATCTGGGCTGGAGGTTATTTTCTTTCAGGGCTTGGAATATTTCACTCCAAGCTCTTCTTGATCTGATGGTCTGTGTTGAGAAGTCAGCCATGATTCTGATGGGCTTACCTTTATAGGTAATCTGTTTCTTTTCTCTGATGGCTTTTAATATTCTGTTTTTATATTGAATTTCTGGTATCTTGATTATTATATGTCTGGGTGTAGCTCTGTTTTGGTTGTAGGTGGCTGGAGTTCTGTATGCCTCATACAACTGAATGTCATTTTCTTTTCCCATGCTTGGAAAGTTTTTCTTAATTATTTCCATGAATAGCCTTTGTAATTTGCCTGTATGTATTCCTGCTTCTTCATTCACATTTTTTAATTCTTAAATTGTAGATTCTCTTGTCATCTTCCAGCCTTTGTATTGTTTCCTTGTTATTTTTAAGAGATTTTTCCTTTCATGATCACACACTGCAAGCTTGTCTTCAAGTTTTGATAGTCTATCCTTAGTTTCTTTTAAGGAGTTTTGCCAGCTTTCAATGGAGTTTTTAATTTCCTGGTAGTCTCTTTGAATCTGCTTCATGTATTCTATATGTTCTTTATATTCTTTATCAAATGTTTCTCTCCTTTTTTTGTCTTCCTCCCTTCTTCTGTCTGTATCTTCCTGAGAGATGCTTCCTGAGAGCATTTCTTTTATTACTCTACTCATATCCTGCTTTACCTGATTTAATATTTCAGTTTTGAGCTCATCTACAAGGTCCCAAAGCTATCTCTTAGTGTCCATTGAAGCTATGTCTAAAGTTGTGTGTTTGCCGCCCTCAGTCTCCCTTGTTTTTCCTTCTCCTGGATCAGTGCTCTCAGGGTTCTGGGCTGGGAGCCTCCTCCTGCCTCTCTCTCCTGTCATGGCCCTGGCTTCCTCCACACAGGTTACAGTGTAGGTCCCAGCCCCCTTCCCTGTTGGCCATGTTTCCTCTGAAGCACACTGGTGAGGGAACTCTGCCCTCTCCTGCCTGCTCTTGTCACTGAGGTGTAAGCAGTGGCTGCCTATGCCTGCCTCTCCCCACTGGGCCAGCCAGACTTCAGGTGCCCTCACCTGGTTAGTGCATGCTAGGTGCAGAGAATCGATTTGGAACAGCTCATTGAGTCCTGGCCAGGGGCCCAGCCAAGTCCAAGCAAATCCCACGAATCTGCTCTGGGGAGGGAGCAACCAACTGAAGTCACTGTTACTCCCAGTTCAGGTTCCTCTTGCCCGATTCCAACACGTTGCCCATTTGGTCTCTTCCTTCCTGTGGGGAGGGTGTCTCATTCCCAGCACTGACCGTGGATTAATGAAGGTCCCTTCACTGACTCCACTTTCTGTTGGGCTCACCAACCCCTGACTTTAGTGCTGCTGTGCTTCCTGTGAGTGGCAGCAGAAACGAGTTTGGGTGACTCTGCCTGCCGAAGAAGATTCAAGCTGGTGCAAACTTGGCAGGCCACTGCGAAAATGCTGTGTCCTGTAATTTTTAGCTGTTTCAGTTGTAGTCCCGAAGTATGTGACAGCTTTTTTACCTTTGAATTTCTTCCTGTGTCAAGAGGTTCCATCTCCCTCTGTCTGGGACTCTCCAGGGTGTTTTATTCTGGCATATGAGTTGTTTCTCCCAGGAGGATTTGTATTTTATTGCTCACTGATTGGCTATCTGGTCTTCTTTTCCTCAATATTGTTTTAATTTGCATTTCTTGAATGACCAGTGATGGTGAACATTTCATGTATTTATTTGCCATTTGTACATCTTTCTCTGAGAACTAGATGTTCATCTCAGCTGCCCACTTTTGAAG
Organism: Hydrochoerus hydrochaeris; assembly: GCA_004027455.1. Classification (NCBI taxonomy): domain Eukaryota; kingdom Metazoa; phylum Chordata; class Mammalia; order Rodentia; family Hydrochaeridae; genus Hydrochoerus; species Hydrochoerus hydrochaeris. Next base: position 282,755 of record PVLA01001044.1, read on the forward strand.
AGGGTCTTTGAAATTGGAGAGCTTGATGCTTTTCAATTCTTTATATGTTCTGGATATAAGTCCTTTGTCTGAGGGGTTGCTGGCTAAAGTTCTTTCCCACTCTGTGGGTTTTCTTTTTACTCTGTTGGTGATTTCTTTTGAAGTGCAGAAACTTTTCAATAATATGAGATCCCAGTTGTTGATTCTTTGAAGTGTTTCCTGTGCAGTTTGCCTTTTGTTCATGAATTCTCTGCCTACCCCTATATCTCCAAGACTTCTACCTACCTTGTCTTCCAGTAGATTTAGTATTTCTTTTTTAATAGGTCTTTGGTCCATTTAGACTTTAGATTTGTGCATGCTGATAGGCATGGACCTAGTTTCAGTCTTCAGTTTCAGCTGTAGCCCACTGGTTTTTCAGAAGGTTGTTATTTAATTTCCAAAGGTTGTTATTCAATTTTCCCATCACTATTATTAAAGAAACTATCCTTCCAGTGAACATGTTTAGCCCCTTTGTCAAATATCAGGTGGCTGAGTGTTTTTATAGTTGTACTTGCATCTTCTAATCTGTTCCATTGATCCTCAGGTCTATTTCTTTGCCAGTACCATGCTTTTATCACTGTGGCTTTGTAGTATAGATTGAAGTTGGGAATTGAGACACCTCTTGCTTTGCCTTTGTTGCCCAGAATTGCCTTTGTTATTCTAGGTTTCTTCTGTTTCCAAATGAATGTTAGGAGTGTTTTCTCTATATCTATGAGGTCTGTCAATGGTATTTTGATTGGGATTGCATTAAATCCCTGTAACAGTTTTGGGAGTATGGCCATTTTCACAATGTTGGTTCTTCCTAGCCAACAGCAAGGAATATCCTTCCATTTTCTAATATCCTCTTCAATCTCCTTTTTCAGCACGGTATAATTTACAGCATATAGGTCTTTTACATTCTTAGTTTGATTCCTAAGTATTTCATTTTTTAGATGTTATTGTAAAGGGCAATATTTCCATAATTTCTCCCTCAATGAGTTTTTTGTTTGTATACAAGAATGCTATTGATTTTTGAGCATTGACTTTGTATCCAGCTACACTGATGAACTTGTTTATTACCTCTAGTGGTCTTTTAATGGAGTTTTTTGGGTCTTCTATATAGAGTATCATGTCATCTGCAAATAGTGATAATTTAACTTCTTCCTTTCCTATCTTTATTCCTTTTATTTCTCTCTCTTGTCTGATTGCCCTGGCTAGTGTTTCCAGAACTATATTGAATAGGAGTGGTGATACTGGACATCCTTGCCTTGTTCCTGATTTCAAAGTGAAAGCAATCAGTTTATATCCATTTAGTATAATGTTGGCTGCTGGTTTGTCAAGGTGGCCTTTATAAGGTTGAGGTAGACACTGTGTATTCTGAGTTTCTGAAGAGTTTTTATCATGAACATGTGTTGGCCTGTATCAAAAGCTTTTTCTGCATCTATTGAGATGACCATGTGGTTTTTGTTTCTGGCTCTGTTGATGTGGTGTATTACATTTATTGATTTGCGTATGTTAAACCATCCCTGCATTCCTGGAATGAAATCCGCTTGTTCATGATATATAATCTTCTTGATGATTTGTTACATTCTATTTGCCAGTATTTTATTTAGAATCTTTGCATCAATGTTCATTAGTGAGATTGGCCTATAGTTCTCCTTTTTGGTTGGGTCTTTCTCTGGGTTTGGTATCAGGGTGATACTTGTCTCCAGGAATGATTTTTAGGGAGGATTGCTTACTTTTCAATTTCATTGAAGAATTTAAGGAGTATTGGCATCAAATCTTCTCTAAATTTCTTGTAGAATTCAGCCATGAATCCATCAGGACCTGGACTTTTCTTTGATGGTAAGTTTTTAATTATGTTTTCTATTTCAATAGCTGGTATTGGGTTGTTCAAAATTGCTATATCTTCTTGGTTGAGCTTTGGTAGTTCATATGTTTCTAGAAATCTGTCCAGTTCCTCTGTGTTTTCCAATCTATGTGAGTAGAGATTTTCAAAGTAGGTATTCATGATCTTTTGAATTTCCAAGGGATCTGTTGTAATTTCCCCCTTTTCAGTTCTTACTGCATGAATTTGGGTTTTTTCTTTGTTTTTCTTGATAAGGTTAGCTAGCAGTTTGTCAATTTTGTTTATTCTCTCAACAAACCAACTTTCTGATTCATTAATTCTTTGTATTTCTTTTTTAGTTTCAATTGCATTGATTTCTGCTCTGATCTTTACAATTTTCTCTCTTCTTTGAGCTTTGGGTTTAGCTTCCTCTTCTTTTTCTGGAAGCTTGAAATGGAGCCTTAGGTTGTTTATTTGTGCTTGTTCTGTTTTTTTGATATGACAGTTTATTGCTATATATTTTCCTTGTAAGACCACTTTCATTGCATCCTATAGATTATAGTATGTTGTTTGTATATTTTCACTGAATTGTAGGTGTTGCTTTATTTCTTCTTTAATTTCTACTGTAGCCCACTGGTTTTTTCAAAGGTGGTTATTTAATTTCCATGTATTTATGCAGGTTTTGCAATTTCTTTTGCCATTAATTTCCAATTTCATTGTGCTATGATCAAATATTATGTATGGGATGATTTCAATACCTTTGATTTACTTAAGAATGTTTTATGGGATCATATATGGTCTATTTTGGAGAATGTCCCATGTGCAGCTGAGGAGAATATGTATTCTGATGTGGTTGGGTGGAACACTCTGTAAACATATACTAAGTCCAATTGCTCACAGGTATGATTCAGTGCTGTTATTTCTTTGCTGACTTTTTGTCTAGCTGATCTATCTGTTTGTGACAATGGGCTATTAAGTCCCCCATTATAATTTTGTTCTTCTGTATTTGGTTTTTCATGTCCATTAGTATCTGTCTTATATAGTTGGGTGCTCCTGTATTTGGTACATATATATTTATAACTGTTAGTTCTTCCTCTTGAATTTTTCCACTAATGAGAATGTAGTGACCTTCTTTGCTCTTTTAATCATTTTAGGCACATTGTAGGCAAATAGAAAAGCTATCCTTGTTTTTTTCTGGGTTTCCTTTTGCATGGAATACTGTTTTCCATTGTTTGACTTTTAATCTATGAGTTTCCTTTTGGTCAGATGTGTTTCTTGTATACAGTATATTGTAGGATCATGTTTCTTGATCCATTCTGTCAATCTATTTATTTTTATAGGTGAGGTGAGGCCATTTACATTTATGGATATCACTGATATGTAATGGCTTGACTTTGCCATGTTATGTTTCAGTTATTAGCTTTCTGCTTTTCTCCTTGATTAATTGCTTGTCCTACCTGGTGTTTTCTTTTTGTTGTTGTTCTGGGGGATGTGGTCATTTTTATCTCTGTCTCGTAAGTCTTTCAGTACTCTTTCAAGGGTAGGTTTGGTGGACGTGAATTTCTTCAGTTGTTCTTTGTCATGGAAGTATCTAGTTTCTCCATAAAATTTGAATGAAAGTTTTGCTGGGTACATCAGTCTGTGTTGAAAGTTGTTTTCTTTCAGGGCTTGAAATACCTCACTCCAAGCTCTTCTTGACTTGAGGGTTTGTGCTGAAAAGTCTGCTCTGATTCTCATGGGCTTTCCTTGGTAGGTGAGTTGTGTCTTTTCTATAACAGCTTTTACACTGTGTGTCTGAGATCTTAATATATGTGTCTGGTTGTGGATTTATGTTGATTGTGACTGGCTTTCTATATGCCTCACTTATCTGCATATCAGATTCTTTCCCCATGTTTGGGAAATTTTCTGCTATTCCTTCTGTGAATACTTTACATATGTCATTTGCATTGACTCCTGCTTCTTCACTAATGCCCATTAATCTTATATTGTTGCTCTTGGCATCCCCATGAAGCTTCTGGATTGTCATTTCATGCTGCCTTGTTATTTTTAAAACTTCTATCCTTTCCTGATCACTAATTGTGATCCTGTCCTCAAGGTCCAAAATCCTATCCTCAGCTTCATTTAAATGGTTTTGCATGCTTTTAATAGAATTTTTTTTTGTTTGTTTCTTGGATGTCTCTTTGAATTTGTTTCATGAATTCTGCTTGTTTTCTGTGCTGTTCTTTCAAGGTTTCAATCAGTTTCCCATGCTTCTGTACTTTTTTCTCTATTTCTTCTTTAGCTGCATTCAATAACTCCTTTACTAAGGCTGTTATTTCTGTCTTTACATGGGAGAGTACTTCTAATTTTATTTCCCTTATAGCCTCATGGAGTTTTGTTTTTTTAATTTCACTCGCTATCTTTTCAGAGATTCCAAGGTGTTACTTTTGGGATCCTCTATTTCAATATCTTGTGTACTTGCTTCTGGTGCACTAGATGTTTGAGACTGCATTTTGCTTTTTCGTTTCAGCATTTTCACTCTGCCTGATGTTTTCTGTGTGTAGGAGGGGGTCACCCACACTCTTTTCAGACTCACTATGGTCTTAAAGTTAGTTGGAGGGGGCTTTACTACTGGCCCTATTTACCCACTGTACACCTCTATTTTAGGGGTATACTCACCACACTGACACAGTTAATCCACTGTCGTCCAAGGTTTGCCACCTGGGAGTGAAGTTCCAAGTTTTTCCATGTCCTGGGATTCTGCCAGAGCATGTGGTCAGGGCCCACGGCTTTTTTCTGGGTCTGGCTCATTGCTTGGCTTTCGTTGGGCATGGCCCAGTTAGGCCCCCATCCCTGTGTGATCTCGGATGCAGTGCATGGTCTTACTTGCCTGGGAGCAAACTCAAAGTCCCTTTCTGTGTACTGGGATTCTGCCAGAGCACGCGGTCAGGGCCTGAGGCTGGATTCCAGGTTTGCTAACTGCTTGGCATTTGCTCTATCCTTAGTTTCTTTTAATCAGTTTTTCCAGATTTCAATGGAGTTTTAAATTTCCTGGTAATCTCTGAATCTGCTTCATGTATTCTAGATTTTCTTTATATTCTTTATCAAACGTTTATCTCCTTTTTTTGTGTTCCTTGCTTCTTCCCTCTGTGTCTTCTTGAGAGATGCTTAGCATTTCCTTTATTAGTCTACTTATATCTTGCTTTACCTGATTTACTATTTCAGTTTTGAGCTCATCTATTATGTCATGAAGATATCTCTTTATGTCCACTGATGCTGTATCTGATGTTGCATGTTTGTTGCCCTCAATCTCATCTGCATTTACCTCCCCTGGATCAATATTCACAGGGTTGGGGGCTGGAGGCTTTTTCTTGTTGTTTCTTTCTCTTGTCATGTTTTTGGTTTCTTCCATACAGGTGCATAGTGTAGGTCCCAGCCCCTTTCCTTGTTGGTTATGGTTCTTCTGAAGCACGTTGCCTAGGGATTTCTGCTCTCTCCATTTTGCTTTTGGTCGTTGAGGTGAAAGCAGGGATGGTGTATCCTGGCCCCTTCCTACTGGGCCAGTCAACCTTTGGGGGCCTTCACTGGGTTAATGTGTGCTATGCGTTGGAAATGTTTTGGGATAGCTTATTGGGTCCCAGCCAGGGACGTGACCCAGGCCAAGCAGATCCTGCCAATCTGCTCTGGGAAGGGAGCAACCAGCTGAAGTCACTGTCCTTCCTAGTTCAGGCTCCTCCTGCCTGATTCTAATATGTTGTCCATTTTGTCGTGCCCTTCCTGTGTGTGGGGGGTCTTATTCCCAGCACTCACTGTGAGTTAATGGAGGTTCCTCACTGGCTCTGTTTTCCGTTGGGCTCCCCAACCTCTATCTTCAGTACAACTGGTTATTTGCAGCAGCGCAGTTTTTGGTGCTCCAGTGTGTTTGGGCCACTCTGGTCAGTCACAGCGGGTCACAGCTGTGCAAGCTAGGGTTGCTCTGGTCATTCACGGCAGCAGTGCAAATTCAGGTGGCTGGAAAGTGCTGTGGCTGCTAATCTTAGCTTCTGCAATATACCCCAGGACTGCATGTTTGACCAGATCTTTTGCCTTTAGTTTTTTCCTAGGTTGAGAGGATCTATCTCCCTCTGTCCGGACCTCTCCAGGGCATTTTATTATGGCATGTGTTATCTATCTCAGTGGAGGCTCTGTATCCTGTTGTCTATTAATCCACCATCTTTTCCTTTAAAATACATTTTATAATAATCTATTTCTAATTTTATGAATGTGTTTTGTAAAATGTCAGTCTTTTGAGATTTAAGATATATTTTATGATCCCAGATATAATATCTGTGAACATGTGATACTCAGAAAGTATGTGTATATTTTTCATGCATAGTTTTACTGTTCTATAAATATTATGTCAGGATCATTTGTAGTATTGTTTAAGTACAGTAAAACCCTAGATTGCAAGCAACTTGTTCAGTGAGTGTTCTGTAAGATGAGCAAATGTTTCTACTAAATTTTAACATGATAAATGAGCAATGTCTTACAATATGAGTAGTACCTGAAGGATGTCACAACATGACCACAATTGAACCTGGGATCCCTCCTTGCTGTGGGCTTTTGGGTGATTTTCTTCCAACAGTAAGAAATTATGAAGGAGGTCTCCTCTGCTGAGGAGGAGGAGGAAAAAGGCCAAGCAATCCCTCATTTTGAATGAGATTAGGAAAATGTGTAAAATGTGAAAGGCAGTGCAAAATTTTGTTCAAATGCACCACCCAAATAAGTCTGTAGTAGTGCAAATAATGCATCTGTTTAACAACAAATGCAATGTCACATTTCCACAAAGTTCTCAAAATAGGTGAAAGCAGTATCATTGGATAGGTTCTTTGTTAAAGCTGCATGAAAAGATTCCATTGAGCCAATAGATAACAGTAATTTTGTTAATAATAATTAAAATTGTCCTACACAGTAAACTTCTTCTCTTATCTCTCTTACACAGCCATAAAAATCTTCAAAGGTAAGTGCAGATGAATTTATTTATTTTTACTTATATTTTTATAGTCTCTTGTGTGATATTAAAGTATTGTAATAATTTTTATATGCATTATTTTAGGTTGTGGAATGAATCATCTGAATTTCCACTATTTCTTATGGGGACACTTTCTTTAATATACAAGTGCTTTGGATTACGAACATATTTCTGGAACACATTATGCTGACCAACCAAGGTGATGTAGTACAAAATTTTTGAATATTTTAGTTATCATGTCCTCAAACATTGTTCTCTGTCCAATTTTCTATTTCCTCAGTACATGAAACTCCAGTTACACATATATTGGACCAGTTGATACTTTCCTACAGATCATTGAATACATACCTATAATACATAGGTATTATATTATATTCACTTTACTATTGGTTATTCAGATTGAATGTTTCTGTTGATTGTATTCAAATTAACTAACCTAATTTTCTGCCATCTTCAACCTTCTGTTGAACTGTACAATGGTGTTTTTCTCAGATTTATACTTTACAATACTAGAATGTCAGTTTGGCTCTTTATGGTAGATTCTTTTTAGTTTCACATTTTAATTAGTGGATATTGGTTGCACAGGTTATATTTGGCAGATTCATACATGCAAATACCATACTTGTATCATTTTCACCCCTTTTGCACTCCATGCCCCACCATCTCCTGGTTTCATACTTTTGGGGGACTGTTTCAATATGAATAATATATTTAGTTCATGTTTATTCCTCCACTACTAACCATTACTACTCCTTCCCACTCCTTTTTATTTCCTTCCTATTGTCTAATAATAGTCTCCCTTCTGCTTGTCATCCTTTTTAGATTTGACATATTAGGCAGAATGTGCAATATTTGTCTTTCTGGCTTATTTTGCTCATTGTCATAATTTCCAGATCAATTCATTTTCTGCAAATGACAAATGGCAAAATTTGTACTGTGGTGTGTGTGTGTGTGTGTGTGTGTGTGTGTGTATATCACATTTTCCTCATCCACTCTATCTGTTGGCGGGTACCTAAGGTAATTCTGTACCACGGCTATTGTGAATTGTGCTACAATAAACACAGGTATGCAGATATCCCTACAATATGTTGACTTCAATTACTTTAGGTATATACCGAAGATTGGTATAGCTGGATCAAATAGAATCTCTATTTTAGTTTTCTGAAGACTCTCCATACTGATTTCCATAGGAGCTGGACTAATTTACATTCCTATCAGCAATATAGAAAAACAAAGTAAAATTGGAACTGAGTGATTCAGAAATTAAAGTATAATTTGCAGAGCAGAAATATACATAGCTTGTGTTTGGGTACAATTGAAATTTTTTGTGACAGAGAGGCCAGGATAAGCGGAAGGAGCCAAAGTGTGAGGGTTTAAAGCATAAGTAGGCTAATTTTAGATTATAGACATTGGAGATAGAAAAGTTCTACCTGAGTTTTCCTCTGCCAGTTCAGGACACTGACAATGGGAGACAAACTGATTTCAACCAAAGGTTGAGTGGCTGAACACCAGGGGGCAGGCTGCTGTCTGCTGTTAAATACATTCATAAGACTGGTGTTCTTCCTGATAAACTAAAGGATAATGGGGTATGCCTAGAGATCATAAGTAGGAAAGGTGAATATTAATTTCTGCTTATCGATTGTTCTGGGTTCTAAAATACTAATGTGAATAAAAATTATTTCAAATGTACTCTACTTAGGTAAAATAAAATGCTTCTGCTTAAATGTTTGGCATTAGGGAAAATATTCTGGAAGTATCTTCACATCCTTTAGATAGTATAATATCCACGTTTTATGCTTATGTTGCTAGTCTACAGGCTTGTGATTGGGAATGAATGGCGCTTGAGCCACAATATCCCAGAAGAGTGTTTCCATAATATCAACCATAGTTGGACACAAATAAAGAAAAAACAAGGACAATATGAGCTTTCTGCAGAGTTAATTTCATTAAAAAAGATTGATCTTATTTCTGAGATCTTATTTTGCTTTTAGGATATCCCCAATTTTAAGGAAAAAGATAATATTGGTACATGTGTTTTTAACTATCTTTCTTTACAAAATGAAAGTTTATAATTAAAGCCAGTCATAAAAAGTCATCCTATATGAATCCAGCCATGAAAAAATGAGTTTATGGCACTCAAATTCATGGCATAAATTTTTCCAGAACATTTTTTGGGGCCTTTTAAAAACAAAAAAACCCCCTAATATATATCAAAATTAAGCCTCTATTGTGAGGCAATTGATTATTTTAGATCAAGCAAGAAACAACACACTAATTATTCATACCATCAATAGAAAGATTCATCATGATGTCAGAAGTGTTAATTTGTGAAAGGAGGAAACTTTGAGAGTCTAAGAAATGTAGTATATGATTCACATAGAGAATATTCATTCATATATCACTGTTGGTTATAAGTATTCTTGTATTTATTGACACATTATGTTTGAATTAAGGTCTTGAAGAGATTTTGATGCTTAAATCATGTTCTCTATTTTTCATTCTTTTTGTTGTGCAACATTTCCCCAATGTTTGAAATTTTCCAAGTTATCATTTTTAGACATTTCTTGTTTGACAACTAAATTTGTGGTTATGGAAAATGGCATGATTAAACAAATTATTCTAGAGCATCAGACATTCATAGCTTGGTGAATACACAGGAGAATTAATAACCATCACAGTATATAGACTATGTCTCTTCAAGGTTCACACATGCACTTGTGTGTGTCATCATGTGTGTATTGCTGTATACTTCCAGACACATTCATAAGGCTGGTTTTATTTTGTGTGTGATGAAATAAAAAGTAGCAAGGAGGATGTTTAGGGAGCATAATTAGAAAGAATGAGTTTGTTTCTGCTCCCTGTAAACTAAACATCTCTCGAAGCCTTTCTCAAAGAATATTGCTGAAATTACCCTATCATATTCTTTAGAGAACATTGCAATCTCTTTCTAAAGATCAATTCTTTGACCTATCCTGTAAATATTTCACTGACATCCTAGTGAAAAACATTTTATAGAACTTATATTGATGCTTAAATTCCTCAGTAAGTACAATCACAATTTTTTACATTATAAAAATACAAAGATACTAACTTGATGTGCTTCATAGTTCTGTCATTGAGTGGGAGAGTACCTGGGGCTGGTCTATGAAGAAGCAATATTGGAACTTTTATAAAAAACAGTTATCTGAACAGCCCATAATCTAGTAATGCTATTATATAAGGTTTCATTCAATTAGGACAATCTTTTTCCAGAAAAAGAATAATTTTAAAATCAATTCTTTTTATTTCCCCACTGCTTAGTATCCGTGGTGTATAGAAAGAGGAGTAAGCTTCAGGGTAAATGAAAGGAAGATCTGAATTGAGAAAATTGGGTCACAGCCCCTTCACTTCTAAATGTCTTCTTTTGATGATGCTGACATGTAGAAACCTCAGTGATGCTCTTTGGAAACAGTGTAGCCTTAGCTGTTTCTGGAGACCAGTTACAATGATAGTATTGCACTCTTAGTTGTGCATGTTGATAGTGAACAATAACTGATAGGAAAGCCATGGGGCAATCATAAAGAGATTATAACACTGAAATAGCAGTCTTGTTGGTGCCACAGGTTCAGGAATAGGAAAGAATTTTAATATGCGTAGGATGGGGGTTTGACCTTGCATTCTGGTGTGTGATGAAGCTGAAAATATGCAACTCAGAATAAGAAAATGATCTGTAAGGAGAGAGAAAGGAAATTTGTGGCTTTTTTCCATTTGAAAATAATTATGGTTTCCTTTAGCCAACTCCAGGAGATTTAATAACTTTTTGGAGGGCAGCTCATGCCATATGGCTACCCCCTACTTCTGTGTTCAAACTACAAATAGCACGGTTTGGAAAGCCTAGCACAATTTGGTCATTGTAAAATCCATGCTGTAATTCTTTATGTCTTAAAATTATATTCAAGACCAGTTTCTGGCTATTCAACTGCCTTTTAGAAAACCAACTGGCAAATATCTGAAGGAACTGAGGGAACTATTTCTAAGTGAGTGACAGGAAACCGTGTCTTTTTCACAGACTATTTTAAAATAACTTTGATAAATCCACAATCCATTTTAACTACCTGTGTAAATATTCCATTTCTAGTCTTGTAAGCAGTGAACAACCTTGTAATGTATGTAATTGCTTGTAACGTTGCTGCTTAGACATAGAATGTTTTAAAAGGGATACTCATTCAACCACAGAATTAAGAGCCAGTGTATTTTGAATTTTAAATTAAACTGAGTCATACAAACTTGATAATTCCTGGTTTTCTTTTAAATTTCTTCTCTCTGTTTATAAGCAGAGAAGGAAAAATGATTTCAGAATGTTATCAGATTATTTCAAACAATTTATTGCATTAAACAATTTGTGCAGGCATGATAAACATTAAGTTCAACAGATGTAATAAACAAGGAAGTAGTTATAGTATTTTGGTTGTTTAACATGTTAAACATCTTTTTTTTTTACAAAGAACATTTAAAGAATTTTATAGAGATTTTTATTTTATCCCCTTTCCAAAATAGACTCTGTCAAAATTTATGGCTACTTGGAAATTGACAAAAATGCTTAGAGAATGACTACAATTACCTAGAGTCACTTCGATTCTGAGTAGTGTTATCTGTAAGGTACTATGACACAGTAGTTTGAAGCAACTTTATTATACTATTATTCTCTTAGTATTTATTTTCCCAAATATGTAATTATGATTACTACCAGATTATCTTTAAAGTTCTCCGTAGTCCCTGGAAGTAGTATGCTACTTACTTGAAATATGGTAATTCCTCTTGCATATGATAACATCATTTGGTGTTTTAAAAAATAACTGCTCTGTTGCTCCTAAGTAAATTATTGTCATTACAACTAAAACTGGAATTAAAGATACCTCTAGAGTTTTAAGTAGATATGATAATCACAATATTAATGTGCTGTGTTCCCATTTATAAATAATTCTATTAACTCATTGCAAACTTTCCTGAGAGTAACTTCAAATGAATAACAATACTTTAACACATTAATTCACAAAACAGATTAAGTTATTTTATAATACTGAAATATAGTTTTCCTTAAATTAAGATGAAGTAACTACAACCAAATAATTTTAAGACCACACCATTTGATGTAATATGAGACCATTATATGTAAATGTCACATGAAACCAGTGCTTATGGTGATTTGCCTCATGACAAAGTTACATGGACAATTTCAGCAGTAGGATAGAAGGAGTATCCTGGTTTGATCAGACCAGATGGACTTGGAAAAAGTAAGGTCCAAGTGAGAATGAAGTTCAAGGCTCATGTATGACTAAAGGGTGGTTTTGTAGGGTAAATGGAAAAAGCAGTTGATGAATGCAGTTTGCTATCTTGCATGCTGTCAACATGTAGGAATAGGAAGAGGTAAGAGAAAAACAGCAAAGAGGTACTAGAAACAAGTTACTTTTCAAGAAAAAAAATTGTAATAATATTGGGAGCTAAAGATGGCAGATCAGTAAGCAGCAAAATACAGAGCCTCCCTGAGAGAAACAACTCAGATGCTAGTATAAAACATCCTGGAGAGGATCAGACAGAGGGAGATGGATCCTCTTGACCCAGGAAGAAACTAAGGGAAAAGAGCTAGTCAAATGTAAGGTCCTGGAGCTACTATTGGAGCAGCTAAGATTAGCGGCCACAGTGCTCTCACTGTAGCTGCCCAAACTCACTGTCATGGCATGCTCTCCCACTGGAGCTGTGGCTACACTGAAGTCAGGGGTCAGTGAGCTCAATGGAGAACAGAGCTGCATGGAGACCTGCACTAACCCACACAGTAAGTGCTTGGAATAAGACCCTCCCATGGGAAAGGGCAACCAACTGGACAACATGTTGGAATAAGACAAGACGGGCATGAACAAGGAAAGGCAGTGACTTCAGTTGGTTGCTCCCTACCCAGAGCAGATTGGTGGGATCTGCTTGGCCTGGGTCACACCCCTGACCAGGATCCAATGAGTTGTCCTGAATTGATTCTGTACATGCAGCACACACTAATGTGGTTCAGGACCCTGCTGGTTGACCGGCTCAGAGGGGAGGGACCAGCATACACCACCCCTGCTTGCACCTCAATGACCAAAAGCAAACTGGAGAGGGCAGAAATTCCTAGCCAATGTGCTTCAGAAGAACCATAACCAACAAGGAAAGGGGCTGGGACCTCCACTATACACCTGTGTGGAAGAAACCAAAAACATGACAAGAGAAAGAAATAAGAAAAAGCCCCCAGCCCCTAACCCAGTGAATATTGATCCAGGAGAAGTAAGTGCAGATGAGATTGAGGGCAGCAAACATGCAATATCAGACACAGCATCAGCGGACATAAAGAGATATCTTTATGACATTATAGATGAGCTCAAAACTTAAATATTAATTCAAGTAAAGCAAGATATAAGAAAATTAATAAAAGAAATTCTAAGCACTTATCAAGATGACACAGTTGGAAGAATGGAGGAACACAAAAAAGGGAGAGAAACTTTTGATGAAGAATATAAAGAAAATCTAGAATACATGAAACAGATTCAAAGAGATTACCAGGAAATTAAAAACTCCATCAAAAGCTGGAAAAATTGCCTGACAGAAACTAAAGATAGATTAACAAAATTTTGATAGGTTTGCAATGTCTGATGGCAAGAGGAAAGATCTCTTAAAAATAACAAGGAAACAAGCAGTAACAATACAAATGCTAGAAGATGACAAGAGGTTCTATAACTTAAGAATAAAAAATGTGAGTGAAGAAGTAGGAGTAAACAGAAAGGAAATACAAAGGCTATTCACAGAAATAATTAGGAAAACTTCCCAAGCATAGGAAAAGGAAATGATATTCAGATGTATGAGGTATACAGAACTCCACCCACCTACAATCAAAACAGAGCTATACCCAGACATATAATAATCATGATACCAGAAATTCATCACAAAGATAGAATATTAAAAGCCATCAGAGAAAATAAACAGATTACCTATAAAGGAAAACCCATCAGAATCATGACAGACTTCTCAACACAAACCATCGAATTAAGAAGAGCTTGGAGCAAAGTACTCCAAGCCCTGAAAAAAAATAACCCTAACCCAGATTGATGTACCCTGCAAAACTGTCACTAGAAATTAATAGAGAAACAAGATGCTTCCATGACAAAGAGGAATTGGAGGAATTCATGAGCACCAATCCAACCCTACAGAGAATACTGAAGGACATTCTAGAGAAAGAGAGAAAAAAAAATACCAGGATTTCAGGAACAGGGGAATAGAGCCTCAATGAATGGGGCAGACAGTGGAATGAAGGAGAACAGTAGAAAACCAATGGCAGAAAAATACCATAGCAGAGATGAGGCAGAGGAGGTTTTCTATAATCTCTAACATAGATGGCATTGATATACTAACAAAAAGAAACAGGCAGAGTAGATCAGGAGGTAGGGTCCATGGAGATGCTCTGTACAGGAAATATAATTAACTTTAAAGAGTGTTTAGACTGAAAATAAAATATGAGAAAACTATGCTTTATGTGACAGGGAACCAGAGAAAATAGGGGCAACTTGGCCAGCACCTGCAGATAGGTTGGAAAGACATGATACTTTTGTGCAGTAGAGAACTACTGAGCTATAACAATGGAAAACCTTGAGGCTTTTGTAGGTAAAGGAATACAATTTGAGATCAGCTCCAGGAGTGACAAGGTTTGGAACCACTTAGGTAAATAGCAGGTTGCCCCCCCCCATCTAAAAACTTAGGGAGTTGGTGGAACCCAAAATGTTCAGTGCACCCTGTAAAAGTGAAAAGGGAGGAATTGTCTAAAAAAGGAAGGCACAGGATATTGTTAATAGTGTATCAGGATTTAAAACCCACATTACTCTCACCACTCTGTTTAGATGGATTATATTCTGTTCCAGTTTGTCTACTTGTACTAGATTTGAAGGCACAGACAGCTATCCCAAAATAGTAGGATATAATATAATAATCATCCTTAATTTCCTATTAACTTAATCTGATGCCCTGTATAACTTACACTGTCTTATTATGACTGATCTTAATTGTATCTGGTTTGTTAGATTGCTATTTTGTATTGACTTATTTTATTTGAATCTGTTATGATTGATAGTATCAAGCCTGAGAGTATAGGCAACTTCACTGAAGATGACAAGATTCACTAGGATATCCACTCTGCTTTGATTATTACTTGCTTTTGAAGTCTTACAATGTCTCCAATGTTTTGTTTTTTATTAATATTGTTATATACTGCTATATTCAGTTATACTATGCCTGATGATATAGACAATTGTGTTGAAGATAACAAGAGACATCATAGTAACAGTTGTAGATCACCTTGTACCGTGGTTTTATATGACTTTTTCATTTCATGTTTTTCTAGGAATTTGTTTTGTTTTGTCTTGCTTTGTTTTTCCCTCTAATACGGAAAGGATAGATATACTTGTAGAGACTCATGCATGTATAGAACTTATAAACAGTTTATGAGAACTAATTATATAACATGTAATGAAACGAACTACTACTTTGAAGAAAAAGAGACACTACAGTATCCAGTGCTGATTCTGTAGCATCCATGAAATATGAATGAAATCCAGCAATACTATTATTCTTTGTTCAGAATGATTTAAGTCCATTTTGTTTTGTTTAATTTCAACATACATGAAGGTATGGACAACTATTTTGAAGAGAATGAGAGACACTATGACAGCCATTATCGACTTCCCTCCCTATTGTCTGGTCTTGAAGACCTAAAGTGCCTTCATCATCCTATTTGGATCAGTTTTATACTATGTTGCTTTGTATGAATTTACTGTATATGAAGATATCAACAACTATTTGGAAGAAAACAAGAGACAATATGATAGGTAGTGTAGATCTCTGGTTGTCTTGCTTTGAAATTTATGTCTCTTACATTGCATTATATTCTGTTTTGTTGTGTTTAATTTTACCCTCTTTAAAATAAAAAATAAAAAATGAATTGTAATAAGGTCAAATGTAATGGAAATGAAGAGGATAAGAATTAGAGAAATGAGTACAGCAAGATGTGGATCATCAGAAACTTTCAAGAAATATTTCTAAAATATCAGCATCTCTCAATTGGAGTGTGCTCAAGAATCATACACAGGCTTTGTTAAAATCACAGGTGCCAGACACCATAGGTTGAAGAGTGGGCCTAGAAACCTGCACTTTGGAGTCTTTGGAATCTTCTTAGGTGAAATCTTAGATATCAGTTTGTGAAACACTGCTATAAGAATGAAGGTGGGGTGAATCTATTGTTTGTTGAATATGAAGTGGAGTTAATATGATACTGTTTGGAGGACTTTCTCAAAGAGCAAGTATATAAGATTAAGGATACAGTGAACATTTATGGTGAAGAAAGAAAGCAACAATTCACAAATTTAAAATATTGTCATTATTTCAAACTTAAAAGACAAAGTTTCTGCCTATTTTCTTTCTTTCAGTTTACATATTGGCTTCCATTTGGATGCTTCTTTGTAATATAAATAACTTATAAAATCCATAACTCTGAAAAATGTACAAAATTAATTTGAAATTAAAGTAAGGTCAAGAGCTACTCAAATACATTAAAATTGAAGCTACATTGTATTTGGCTATGTAAGTTGGAGTAAATTACCCTGTTGTTACCATTGGATGACCTTCTAAGAACATGTGTAGGAATTTTATCACTGGAATACTAATTTCTTCAGGCAGTGTCTCCATGTTGATGGAGGTTTTGTGGACAGCTTTGAGTGGAACAACTGGCCTTTTATATATACATAAAAATGAGGCATCAGATCTACTAAGATACCAGTTAGCAATTTGGGACATGTAAAATTGTTAATTCAAACTCAGAGACAGTAATTTTAGGACTGTTATTGGTCCTAAATATTATTTGTGTGACCTAAAAAGGGGAATTCTGAATTGTTTCATTCATTATTACCTCCATTAAAAGGAAAAACTATGTAGTTCATTTTAAATTATATGTGTTTTATTGTTCAAGTACTTTTAAAAAATTTTTATTTAAAGAGAAAAAGAAAGCAAAACAGGAAAAAGGGTAGCAACAATACAGAACTCCAAAAAAAAAAAAAAAACACTAAGAAATCACTAGTTGATAAATTACATACTGTCATCTTAGAAATGGTTGTTCAAGTTACAAAATTAAAGCATATAAAGTGGACATTCAAACAGTGAGACTGCAAAGAGTTTTGCTCAATGACCCAACAAAAACTTAGTAACATGGTCTTACACACTTAAACATACATGTGGTTATATACTTTAGAGCACTTTCTTTTCCTTTCTTTTTTATAATAGCAATTACACATTTAGGGTTTTATTACTCCTATGGTTCTTTTACTTTTTACACTAAAGACACAATGTGATATTTATAAATATGATTCTTATTTATTTCAGTTGTGAGGATAGTCTCAAGTTGCCTCGATTTACCTATTAAGGCCTCAAGATCATCCTTTTTTTATAGCTGAGTAACATTCCATTGTATAAAAATACCACATCTTTTTCATTCATTCCATGGTTGATGGGTATTTTGGTTGTTTCCAAGATTTAGCTATTACAAATTGTGTTTCTATGAACATAGGTGCACATATATCACTGTCAAATGACCTTTTCAGATTTTCTGGGATAATACCGAGGAGGGGAATAGCTGGGTTGAATGGAACTTCTAATCCTAGTCTTCTGAGAATTCTCCGTATGGATTTCCATAGTGGTTGCACCAGTCTACATTCCCACCAACGGTGAAGCAGTGTTCCCGTTTCCCCCCGCAGCCTCGCCAACACTTGTTATCAGTTGATTTCTTGATGGCAGCTATTTTTTCCAGAGTGAGGTGAAATTTCAATGTTGTTTAAATTTACATTTCTCGAATGACCAGTGATGGTGAACATTACTTCATGTATTTAGTTGCCATTTGTATATCTTTCTCTGACAACTGTGTGTTCATCTCAGATGACCATTTTTGGAGAGTGTCTTTGAATTTCGGGGGCTTGACGTTTTTCAATTCTTTATATGTTCTGGATATAAGTCCTTTGTCTGAGGGGTTGCTGGCTAAAATTCTTTCCCATTGTGTGCATTTTGTTTTCACTATGTTGGTGATTTGTTTTGAGTGCTGAAAGTTTTTTGAAGTGTTTCCTGTGCAATTTGCATTTTGTTCATGAATTCTCTGCCTACCCCTATGTCTCCAAGACTTCTGCCTACCTTGTATTCCAGTAGACTTACTGTTTCTGTTTTAATATTTAGGTCTTTGATCCATTTAGACTTTACTTTTGTGCATGATGATAGGCATGGGTCTAGTTTTAGTCTTTGGCATGTGGAGAGCCAGTTTTTCCAACACCATTTATTAAAGAGGCAATCCTTCTTCCATTGAACATGTTTAGCCCCTTTGTCAAATATCAGGTGGCTGAGTGTTTTTGTAGTTGTGCTTGAATCCTCTAATCTGTTCCATTGATCCTCAGGTCTATTTCTTTGTCAGTACCATGCTGATTTTATCACTGTGGCTTTGTAGTATAGATTCAAGTCGGGAATTAAGATGCCTCCTGCCTTGCCTTTGTTGCCCAGAATTGCCTTTGCTATTCTAGGATTCTTCTGTTTCCAAATGAATTTTAGGAGTGTTTTATGTATATCTGTGAGGTTTGTCAATGGTATTTTGATTGGGATTGCATTAAATCTCTATAACAGTTTTGGGAGTATGGCCATTTTCACAATGTTGGTTCTTCCTAGCCAACAGCAAGGAATATCCTTCCATTTTCTAATATCCTCTTAAATCTCCTTTTTTAGTGTAGCATAATTTTCAGCATATAGGTCTTTTACATTCTTGGTTAGGTTGATTTGTAAGTATTTCATTTTTTAAGATGCTATTGTGAAAGGCGATATTTCCATCATTTCTTTCTTGGTGAGTTTTTTGTTTGTGTACAGGAATGCTATTGATTTTCGAGCATTGACTTTGTATACAGCTACACTGCTGAATTTGTTAGTTCTAGTAGTCTTTTAATGGAGTTTTTTGGGTCTTCTATATAGAGTATCATGTCATCTTCAAATAGTAATAGTTTAACTTCTTTTCCTATCTTTATTCCTTTTGTTTCTCTCTCTTGTCTGATAACCCTGGCTAGTGTTTCCAGAAATATATTGAATAGGAATGGTGATAGTGCACATCCTTGTCTTGTTCCTGATTTTAAAGTGAAAGCTTTCAGTTTTTATCCATTTAGTATAATGTTGGCTGTTGGTTTGTCATAGACAGCCTTTATGAAATTGAGGTAGACACCATGTATTCCGAGTTTCTGAAAGGTTTTTATCATGAACATGTGTTGGGCTTTATAGAAACTTTTCTGCATCTATTGAGACGACCATGTTGTTTTTGTTTCTGCTTCTGTTGATGTGGTTATTACATTTATTGATTTGCATATGTTAAACCATCCCTGCATTCCTAGAATGAATTCCACTTGGTCGTGATATATAGTCTTCTTGACGATTTGTTGCATTCTATTTGCCAGTATTTTATTTAGAATCTTTGCATCAATGTTCATTAGTGAGATTGGCCTATAGTTCTCTTTTTTGGTTGGGTCTTTCTCTGGGTTTGGTATCAGAGTGATGCTTGCCTCCAGGAATGATTTTTAGGGAGGATTGCTTACTTTTCAATTTCATTGAAGAGTTTAAGGAGTCTTGGCATCAAATCTTCTCTAAATTTCTTGTAGAATTCAGCCATGAATCCATCAGGACCTGGACTTTTCTTTGATGGTAAGTTTTTAATTATGTTTTCTATTTCAATAGCTGGTATTGGGTTGTTCAAAATTGCTATATCTTCTTGGTTGAGCTTTGGTAGTTCATATGTTTCTAGAAATCTGTCTAGTTCCTCTGTGTTTTCCAATCTATGTGAGTAGAGATTTTCAAAGTAGGTATTCATGATCTTTTGAATTTCCAAGGGATCTGTTGTAATTTCCCCCTTTTCAGTTCTTACTGCGTGAATTTGGGATTTGGGTTTTTTCTTTGTTTTTCTTGATAAGGTTAGCTAGCAGTTTGTCAATTTTGTTTATTCTCTCAACAAACCAACTTTCTGATTCATTAATTCTTTGTATTGCTTTTTTAGTTTCACTTGCATTGATTTCTGCTCTTATCTTTACAATTTTCTCTCTTCTATGAGCTTGGGTTTAATTTACTCTTCTTTTTCTAGAAGCTTGAGGTGAAGCATTAGGTTGTTTATTTGTGCTCATTCTGCTTTCTTGATATGACAATTTATTGCTATATTTTTTCCCCTTAAGACCATTTTCGTTGCATCCCACAGATTGCAGTATGTTGTTTCTGCATTTTCACTGAACTGTAGGTATCACTTTGTTTCTTCTTTAATTTCATCTGTAGTCCACTGGTTGTTCAGAATGTTGCTATTATATTTCATGTAGTTATGCAGGTTTTACAATTTTTTTGCCATTAATTTCAAATTTCAGTGTGGTATGGACAGATGTTAAACATGGGATAATTTCAATACCCTTGCATTTACTTAAGAATGTTTTATGGGATCATATATGGTCTATTTTGGAGAATGTCCCATGTGCAGCTGAGGAGAATATGTATTCTAATGTGGTTGGGTGGAACACTCTGTAAATATCTACTAAGTCCAATTGCTCACAGGTATGATTCAGTACTGTTATTTCTTTGCTGACTTTTTGTCTAGTTGATCTATCTCTTTGTGACAATGGAGTATTAGGGTCCCCTGTTATAATTGTGTTCTTGTGTACTTAGTTTTACATGTCCATTAGTGTTTGTCTTATATAGTTGGGTGCTCCTGTATTTTGTGCATATATATTTATAATTGTTAGTTCTTCCTCTTGAATTTTCCACTAACAAGTATGTAGTAACCTTCTTTACTCTTTTAATTATTTTAGGTTTGAAGTTCACAGTGTCTTCAAATAGAATAGTTACCCATGCTTTTTTCCAGGTTCCTGTTGCATGGAATATTGTTTTCCATCCTTTGACTTTTAATCTATGAGGGTTTCCTCTTGGGTCAGATGTGTTTCATGTATACAGTGTATTGTGGGATCCTGTTTCTTTATCCATTCTGTCAACCTATGTCTTTTGATAGGTGGATTGAGACCATTTACATTTATGGATATAAGTGATATGTACTGGCTCTACTTTGCCTTGTTATGTTCCAGTTGTTTGTTTTATGCTTTTCCCCCTTGTTTAATTGCTTGTCCTACATGGTGGTTTCTTTCTGTTGTTGTTCTGGGGATTGTGGTCATTTTTATCTCTGTGTAGTATGTGTTTCAATACTCTTTCTAGGTTTGGTTTGGTGGATATGAAGTCCTCTAGTTGTTCTTTGTCATGGAAGTATGGCAAAATGAAAAAGCAAAATACAATCTCAATCATCTAGTCCACCAGGAGCAAGTACAGGAAACACTGAAATAGAGGACTTCAAAAGTAACACACCAGAAATCTCTGAAAAGATAGCAAGTGAAATAAATTTCTTCATTAAATGTGAATGAAAGTTTTACTGGGTAGTTCAGTCTGGGTTGAAAATTATTTTCTTTCAGGATTTGAAATTCCTCACTCCAAGCTTATCTTGACTTGAGGGTTTGTGCTGAAATATCTGCTGTGAATCTAATGGACTTTCCTTGGTAAGTGAGTTATGTCTTTTCTCTAACAGCTTTTAGTATTTTGTTTTTATGCTGCATGTCTGGGATCTTATGTATGATATGTCTGTGTGTAGATTTATGTTGGTTGTGATTGCATGGCCTTCTATATGCCTCATTTATCTGCAAATCAGATTTATTCCCCATGTTTGGGAAATTTTCTTCTATTACTTCTGTGAATATTTTTGTTATGTCATTTGCATTGACTACTGCATCTTCACTGATGCCTATTAATCTTGTATTATTTCTCTTGACATCATCTTGAAGTTGCTTTGTTGTCATTTTATGCTGCTTTGTTATTTTTAAAATAAAAAAGTTATTTTATGTTATTTCATGATCACTAATTGTGATCCTGTCCTCAAGGTCCAAAACCCTATCCTCAGCTTCATTTAAATCATTTTCCTAACTTTCAATAGAATTTTTTTTCTTGGATGTTTCTTTGCATTTGTTTCATGAATTCTGCTTGTTTTCTATATTGTTAATTCAAGGTTTCAATCAGTTTTCTATGCTCCTGTACTTTTTTCTCTATTTCTTTAGCTGTGCTGAGCAACTCCTTTACTAAGGTTGTTATTTATGTCTTTACCTGGGAAAGTACTTCTAATCTGATTTCCTGTGTAGCCTCATGGAGTTTTTTTTTTTTTTTTTATTTCACTTGCTATCTTTTCAGAGATTTCTGGTGTGTTACTTTTGAAGTCCTCTATTTCAGTGTCTCCTGTCCTTGCTCCTGGTGGACTAGATGTTTGAGCTTGCATTTTGCTTTTTCTTTTTGCCATTTTCCCCTTTCAGGTTAATGTTTGGCCTTTAAATCCCACTAGTGTCAACTGTTGGTAGTGTGTATCTTGGGGTCCTACTGTAAAGTTGATGTTTGTCCAATTGCTGGGTCCCACAATGAAGAGGTGGGCCAGTCACCTGAATTTCCCCTGCAGGCCCTGTTGGGTGAGTCCTATGTTCTTCCTAGGCTTACAAGCCTAGGAGTACTGATGGAAATCAACCTTTATTTCCTGCTGTTATTATGTCTTCAGGTTGTTCAGAGTCACCAGATCTCCCTGTTTATAGTGTGTGTCTCAGGTGGGACCCTACTGTGTCTCGGGGTGTCCCACAGGCCCCCTTAATTTTCTCCAGGTTGGGAGAGGCCTTGTTGACACCCTCATCAAGCTACTGGATATTCTCTGTGTGGAGGAAGGACTCACCCCCTCACTTGCTAACCTCATCTATGGTCTACTTCTGGAGGGGGCTTCTCTGTTGCTCCTGTTTACCCACTGAAGGTGGCAAACTTACTGATGGAAGCCTGATGATTTTTTCTTACTGAGTCTCCCCTCAATACTGCATGCTTAATCTTCTGCAGTCCAAGGTCCTGGGGGAAGTTGTGGAGCCAAAGATCAACAGCAGTGTTAGGGTCAGGAGATGGGGGATCCCTAATGGCAACCATAGGACTGCAGGGGCACTCACTCATCATGGATTGGAGTTCTTTGGTCCTGAAGTGGGTGGCCAGGACTGTGGGACACTGGAGATGCTGGGTTCTGCCCCAGCCCTGTGCACACCTCTGGCTGGAGTTCTCTGGTCCTGCAAGGTGATCTAAAATTAGCACATTCTGATGGTTTCTTTCCTTCAAAATAATTGCAAACAACATTAAAATCACATTCAGGAACTGTTCCAGGTGGCTTTTGGCTTCTTTTGGTGTACACTCCTAAAGTCTTCAACTAAATGTGGCCCCAGGTGTCTCTGTGTCACTGGGAGTTTTGTGCCTTCTTTTCAAAAGCTGCCTTTTCCTCCCACCTCATTATTTGCTTCCTGGAGAGGTCTCCAGCATGTGTGTTTGTGTGTGCAAGCATGTGCATGCACGCACACACACACGCACACCTCAAGTACTTTTTGATAAGAGCAGATTTTCATTTTACATAGCATCAATGAGGATGGATTCTTTCATTTGTAAATTTCCACAGGCTAGCCTCTGGCTCTACACATTTTAAATATTGCTTCTCCTCAGTGTCAGCCTATTTGTGATGTCAGGTGTTATAGTGTGATAAAGCCTCTGGCTCTGAATTCATATTATGACGCAAAGTTCACCAAAATTTATGTGTATGTGAACACACTGTCAGGCCACTCCCCAGGTCCATGGAAGGTGGGACCTTCTTAGGGGAGGGTCCTTAGAACCTCTGTTTACTACCTTTATGGGAGATCTAACACTGAAGAACAGGGGTGGAAACTGGCTCATAGGTGTAGGGAAGGCATGTTTGTGGATGGCAGAGGAATTGTTATAGGAGCCTGAGGAATTTTGAGAAATTTATTCAGTAAGAAAGGAGAGCTGAAATGGTAGTTGGACAAAGTGATTAGCTCATAG
This sequence comes from Hydrochoerus hydrochaeris, assembly GCA_004027455.1. Lineage (NCBI taxonomy): Eukaryota > Metazoa > Chordata > Mammalia > Rodentia > Hydrochaeridae > Hydrochoerus > Hydrochoerus hydrochaeris. Next base: position 306,559 of record PVLA01001044.1, read on the forward strand.
GAGAGGGTTTTATTGGTAGAGCTGACTTTTTTTTTTGTTTGAGGACATGTATATGTAGAAAAAACATGAAGAAGAAGATGAAGAAGAAGAAGAAGAAGAAGAAGAAGAAGAAGAAGAAGAAGAAGAAGAAGAAGAAGCAAAAGTATGAGAGGAAGAGAAGCGAACAAGGTTAGGGGAAGGGGAAGAGGAAGCAGATGAAAAGATCAAGAAAGGGAACTAGAATAGTAACTTTGAGATTGCCTATCACAAATCCTAGGCTCCTGCCTTTTCTCTTTCACTTTCTTTGGAATAGATCTAAATTACCAAAGGCTTTCTATGTTGTCTTTGTATTGGGCAAGGGTATCCTCCATCCTCCTAGGTTTTCTGTGAAGAGCATCTCCTGCTAGCACTTGGATGTCAGGCTTTGTAGCTCTTTCTAAGGATGCTGCCAATACATTGTGCCATTTTGATCTTTGGCCATTGAACCCTGATCCTCTTTTTTTTTTCTTTTCACTGACAAAAATATTTTTCAGTCCCATTTCCCTTGTAGAGAAACTCTATTTACTGAATTAAAAATGCAGCAAATGAGATAGATTATTTCAATGTAGATATTTTCTCTGGAAAATGAATATTATTCTCTGAAACCTGAAATCTACATTTTAAAGTAAATATTTAAACTCATTTGATGACCCTAATTTTTACCATTGTAAGTATCCAATATAATTAATATTAGAATAAAGCTCAAAGATTGTACTCTAGTTACTCTTTACATATTGAAGCTTAATATCTTTTAAGAGGCTTTGTAACATGATGTCTAAAAGGTAATAACACAATCAGAAGTGCCCACATTTTTACAAGTTGCATTTTAAAGAGAACAAAACAAAACAAACCAATAAAATGAAACAAAACAAAATAATGAGAATGATATTGATTTTCAAAAACAAGACAATAGGAAATCAACCATAGTTAGTGTAATGCACATTATTGTCCTCTAAATAGATGCTCAGACTACCAGGCATAGGCATGAAAAGTCAACCAGACAACACAAGCACTAAGTTGTTTCTTTACTTCAGTTGCCATCTTCTCAGAAATTGCAGATGTGCGGCTTCTAATTTCTTCCATATCTATGTCTCCTAGACTTGTTCTGGGTGAGATATAGACATGCAAAATTAATTAAACAATATAAGCACTAAGTTGTTTCTTCAGTTGCCATCATTTCAGAAATTTCAGGTGAGTGATTTTTAATTTATTTGGTGTCTATATCATCTGGATCTGTTCTGGATGGGCTGGAGGTCTGAGATTATACTCTGCTCCTTCATCTTGACATTTTCCTGTATTCCTCCAAATCTGCTGGTTGCTGAGTCCCTGGTGTTTCCTGCATTTGTTGTCCATCCTGCAGTGCAGCAGATTGGGCTGGGTACCTGGGGTCCTCCAACCTGAGGTTCCTGGGGTGGCAGGAAGGTGCTGGGCAGCTACTCATAGATGTTCTCCTGATGGTGGTGGAACCCTGGGGATGTATTTTCCTCTCCTCTGGGCCCATGATAGCAGAGTCACCAAGGAGCCTCTTCTCCTCCAGACCTGCTGTGGGGTTGGGGGGTGTCACCAGGGGCATGGCTTCTTTTCCTGTGGGCATGGTGGTGGGCTCACTGTGTGGGGTGAGTTTTTTTTTCTAATGAATAGACCATTACATTTCTAGAGTTCTAAAATGGTCAACAGACCATAGAAAAATACTACTTTAAGCTCCTGCTTGAAACCAACAGCTTCAGAAAACTGCCAGCCATAATTTAGGGTCATAGAAGTGCCCACATTTGTACTTAATATGCTACCAAAAAAAAAATTCAGAAAAAAAGTGAAAAATTCTCTCTTTCATTTGGATGTGTCTAAGTTTCCAGATGTTTGGCATCATGTGGACTAATTTTAGGTGACTGGTTGGGATGTTCTTATTCTACATTGTTTGGCACTGAAGATTCTGATTATGCTTTCAGATAGGCAAGTATAACACTCACTGGAGACACAAAGCTAATGGTGTCAAATGACTTTTTCCTATTTGACTCCCATGAACACAGTTGTTTTACTCATGACTTTTACTCCCACAAAAATGCAGGTGCAGATGCTTTATTGTGTTTAAATCTCATAAAGCCCTAAAAGATTTGAATGAGAAAAATAATTCTGCTCCAGCTGAAAATGTTTCATTCCAAGGAATAAAATTTTCCTTTTTTAATTCCAGAAAATGGACAATAAAAATATGTGAAATCATAGTATTACTATGTCTGAGAATAAACTTCAAAAATGACTGTTTTCTTTTAGGCCAGGACTAAGGGATGAGATTTCAGAAAGAGGAACTTTCAGATAGATGGTATCTAAATATACTTTTTTACTTTAATGTGTCAAGATATAGAAGAGTTAGCAGTATGGCCACATAATTTTACTTTTAGTCATTCTTTTTTTGAATTCTCTGCTGAGTTAATTTTTCTGTCAGCTATTTCCCAAGTGAGAAGAAAATTCATTTTAAATTGATTGTGTATTCTATATGGGGTTATAAAAGAAAAGCTCAAGAAACAACCAATTTAGGGACCAGGGAGTTACCACAAAAGTGATATATTAATTTAAAAGACTCAGGCCTGTAAGCATTTCCTTCAATATGTTTACTGACTTAATCCAAATATTGACTTAGTTGTTTTTCTTTTTTTTGAGGGAAAAGAAGAGAGCGCTTTTTATTTAGGCTGGTATCCAGCGACACAGAGTGCAGATGGCATTTACACTGCTGTGCAACTAGGCTAAGATTTGGGGTGGTTTATAAAGGGGGAAACCACAAAGGTATGGGGGAGCAAAGGGCAAGTTGTCCCAAGAGACAGGCTTATTTTAGGGGAAAGAATTAGCTCATCAGCACACCTATGCATTCCTGAGGAAACAGGACATCCTGTTGTTTGCCTAGGGTCAAAGTACAGAGGTTTTGGCTAATCTATTCCAGGAATACATTACGCAGGGCTGCGGGGGCATTATGGGAAGAACACAATTACTGGAGTCACAGAGAAGTACAAAGTGTGATTTGGGACAATGGTTGCAGTTTAGGTCAAAGGGTGTGGCGCATACAGAACAGAATGGCGGCACTTGAGTTAGATTACAACATTCCCCACTGATTTTTGTCAGTGAGCCAAATCATTGGCTCATAGTTGAATCTATAGGTACTAGCTCATAACCCTGGGTCGCTAAGATCATCAGCTTGACAGCTTGTATTTGGCCTTTTACATAAGATACCAGTTTATTTATGATATGGGGACCGATAGTTACACCGACTAAAAGCACTATTAAGGGTCCTATGGCTGCTGATATGAGGGTGGACAACCAAGGGGAGAATGAGAACCAATGTTCAAACCAATTTTGTTCTGCCAGTTGAGCTTGTTCCGTTTCCTGTAGGCGTTTCTTAAGGGCAGCCATATTTTGCCTGATGACTCCAGAATGGTTGGTGTATAAGCAGCAGGTTTCTCCTAAGGCTAAACAGAGACCTCCCTCTTTTAGAAAAAGGAGGTACAAGCCTCGGCGGTTTTGTAAAACCATTTCGGCTAATGAGCTTGGAGAATCTTTTAATTTAGATACAGAGGCACTAAGGCTAGCTAGGTCTCGGTTAATGAGTGTAGTGAGGTGTCTATAGTTTTGGTCTCCTACTATGAAACTAGATATACTTAATCCAATTGATCCAGCCATCTCAATTCCAAGTAACACATTTCCAAGCATAACAGAAGAATTCCTTCTTGGGCGAGTATGAACAATACTGAGAGTATAATCTCATTTTAATGGAAACATTTTCTAGTAAAGGTTCACCAGTCTTATGAATAAATCTACCAAAACTGATCTAATACTGTCAAATTCTGAACAGATTTGTTTCCTTTCAAACCTGTTATTTGTAGATACTATAAACCAAGGCAAATAAAATTCACATTCCCTCAATCTTTCTACAACTTACTACACACCCTTAAGTTGAGCTTTTCCTATCTTCTTTCACATTCTGGCACAGCCAGATGTTTTACTTGAAGACAAAACCACTTTCTCTGTCCCTCTTTTTTTTAACTTATTACCAGTCAATTTCCTTCCTCTCACTTTTCAGGCAACATTAAAACTTTCAACAAAATCCTTGAAGTGATTTTCTTTCAGTAGTCTAAAATATTGAATCCTTCTATGTATTTTCACCACCTTAAAATGCTACACTTCAATGTAAATTTGAAGCACTTCAAACATATTTCATGCAAATTTTAGGAGACAATATAAAAATTTAAAATTTTGCATGCATAGCTTAACAAAGAATGCTGGTAGAATTTCAGTATTTGGAAAATTCTGAATTTTAGCATATACTGTAAATATCACAATTGATTGTACTGAAAAGTCATGATGAATCTATAATCAGAAAAACTCATTAATTTCATACAAATTTCATCTGATTAAAAATATGAGGCTTGCATGTTCTAAATAATCCAAGAAAATATCTTTTTTTTAAAGGCCACAATTTAACTGTAATCTGAATACCTTTAGCTGCCATTAAAAAATAAAATAAAATTTAAAAAGAAAGGAAAAACAACCCCAGATCTTCAGAAGCCAGACTGCATTTGATGTCCCTTGAAGAGGCCTCAGTTGCTGGGTGCTGTTGTCAGAATAAGTGGTGAGTTGAAGCCAGGATGGGCTGAATTGCCTGGAGGGACTTAATAAGGTCCTGGTTAGCAAGATCAGCAAGCTTTTTCTCAAATATCTTAAGGATGAGGAGTGGAGGTCTCCCATATAGTGTCTCAAAAGAGGAAATTCCAGTAACATAGGGAATACAACACGTGCGCAAGAAGGGCAAAAGGAAGGAGACTCACCCAGTTTTTGCCAGTTTCTAAGGCCATTTTCGTTATTACTGTTTTTAAAGTCCTATTCATCCTTTCTACTTGTCTTGAGCTTTGAGGCTGGTACATGCAATAAAGTTTCCAATCAATCTGTAAAGCCTGAGTTAATTTTTGGGTCACTTGGGCTATGAAAGCTGGGCCTTTATTGGACCCCATAGATAAAGGCAAGCCGAATCAGGGTATAATCTCATATAAGAGTTTTTTTTTTACTACTATGAGAGCTGACTCTGACTTGGTAGAGTATGCTTTTAAGCAGCCAGTGAAAATGTCTACCATTACCAACAAATATTTATGTCCTTGTAGCCCCAGCTTTCCCATTTCAGTAAAGTCTATTTCCCAATGTTCTCCTGGCATGGTTCTTCAAAAATGCTTTGTCTCAATCAGCAGTTGTCATTTCAGATTTACCAGCTGACATTGTGGGCATCTAAGGCTTGCAGCTTGAGTAAGCCTTGACAATTGAGGAATAAAATATCATTCCCAAAAGAGATCAGCCAGTTTTGATCCTCCCAAATGAGTTGACCTATGAGCCTGCTGAATAAGTTCCCTCCCAAGTGCCTCTGGCAATAGGACTCGCTTGTCGGGCAGCTGATACCAGCCTCCAGGGATATTAGGCTTGGCTTGGAGCTGGGTTGCTAGATGGAGGTCCTTTTGAGTATACACAGGTTCCAACAAAGTGGGAGGAATCAACAATAATGTCGGGGCCATCTCGGTCCCCACTGATTTTGTATCTGCCTTTTGGGCTGTGGCATCTGCCAAGTTGTTTCCCCTTATAACAGGATCATGGGCCCTACAATGTATGATTGCAACCTTTTCTGGCATCCAGATGGCCAGTAGATCAAGTATCTGGGGGGCATTTTTGATCTTTTGTCCCCCAGAGGTCAACAGGCCTCATTCTTGATAAATGGTCCCATGGACATGGGCTGTTGCAAATGCATATCTGCTGTCAGTATAGATATTGACCCGCTTTCTTTCTGCCAGTTTGAGAGCCTTGGTGAGAGCAATAAGCTCAGCCTTTTGAGCAGATGTACCTGGCTCCAGGGCTTGCTCCCACAAAACTTGGGATTCAGTAGTAACTGCTGCACCTGCGACTCTCTTACCTTGATGGATATAGCTACTCCCATCAGAGAAATAGGAGGGGCCTCAGGCAAGGGCTCATCAGTCAAATCTGGTCGGAGACTTTGGAGGTGAACAATTACCTCATAACAGTCATGGAGAGGTGTGGAAGGATCACTACCAAGCAGCAACGTGGCAGGATTCAACACTGCAGTTGTCTTGTAATCCATGGAGGCAGGGTCTAGAAGTAGGCCTGATAATGCATAATCCTGGCATTGGACAGCCATCAGCTCAGTGGGGCCTTGATTAGAGTTTCCAGTGAGTGTGAGGAAACAATAGTAAGCTTCTGTCCAAAAGTCAACTTTTGGGCCTCCTTTACCAATAAGGCCACTGCAGATACTATTTGCAGACAAGGAGGCCACCCAGCAGCCACATTATCAAGTCTCTTGGAGAGATAGGCCACTGGACATTGCCAAGGTCCCAAGCTTTGAGTTAATACTCCTTTAGCTATGTACCTTTTTTCATCTACATAGAGAGAGAAAGGCTTGTGTAAGTCAGGCAAAGCCAATGCAGGTGCTTCAGTGAGGGCCCACTTGAGCTGATTGAAGGCCTGATCTTGAGTCTCAGTCCATTTTAGGGGGTCTTATGTAATCCCCTTTAAAGCATCATAGAGAGGTTGTGCCACCTCGGTAAAATTAATGATTCAAAGCCTGCAATACCCTACACCTTCCAAAAATTGTCACATTTGTTTTTTCATCTTGGGAACAGGTATCTGTAAAATAGCCTGTATTCTTTGAGAGGACAGAGTCCTTTTTCCTTCATGAATTTGGTACCCCAGTTAGGTTACACACTGCTGACAAAGCTGGGCCTTTTTAGCAGAAACTTTATATCCTAGCTTACTTAGGGTCCACAAAAGGGCCTCAGTGGCACTTATACAGTTCTCATGAGAATCAGTGGCTATCAGGAGGTCATCAACATACTACAACAGCGTTACATTGGGGTACTCCTCTCTGTAGTTCATGAGATCTCTGGCCAGGGCCTCATCAAATAGGGTGGGTGCATTTTTGAATCCCTGAGGTGGGTGTGTCCAAGTTAGTTGTTTAGACACTCCTGACACAAGATCAGTCCATTTAAAGGCAAAAATGGGTTGGCTTACTGGAGCGATGGGCAGGGTGAAGAAAGCATCCTTCAGGTCCCGTACCAAGTACTAAGTTTGATCTGGGCTCAGCAAGCTTAGCAACGTATAGGAGTTGGGCACATTAGGGTGGAGAGTCACAACTCACTTGTTTACCTCTCGGAGATCCTGCACTGGTCGGTAATCTTGGGTTCCAGGCTTTTGACCAGGCAGTAATAAGATATTATATTCTTTTAGCCTTGCTATATGCTTAGCAATGCCTTGGCGTGCCTGCAGACTTATAGGATATTGCTTGAGCCGGACTGGGGTTGTCTGTGGGAGGAGCTCTATGACCAAGGGAATCTGGTGTATCACTAGGCCTGGGGGATTATCCTCCACCCAAACCTTAGGGATCTGTCACCTAACACCTTAGGTTTTTCTAGCAGGTGTCCTTCCCCCTCAGGATAGAGAGCATACACTTTTATGCTATAGATTTCATCAGGTGCTTCAGAGCCTAGCATAACGGTCAGAGCTGCTGCTTCAAAACTGAGTTGGACCTTTAGTTTGTGTAAAAGGTCCCAACCTAAAAGGGGATCTGGACCCTCTGGCACCCAGAGAAACTCATGAGAGATAGTCTTCTGCCCAGGTCTGGCAAGCCAGGCCTACAGTTTCGGATAGACTTTTTTCAGTACCAGTGGCTCCTAATACTTTCAGTTTCTTTTTTGTCAAGAGTCCCTAATGGCAGCATCAAAACAGAATGAGCCACTCCTGAGTCTACCAGAAAATCAATGGGTTGGCCCTCTACTTGTATCCAGTGGAGGACACTCCTTGCCTCTTTTGTCATTCTTGTCTTTGCTATCTGGAGGCATAACCCTTGGTTACCTTTTTATCATTGACCTCCTGCTAGCTCTCCAGATTGTCAAATACTTTATGAGCAATTTCTACGAGCTGACTAAGGGGCATCCCTTCAAATCCCTCAAGCTTCTGTAACTTTTTTAACATCTGGGGCCGATTGAGTAACAAAGGCGATATTAATGCCCTTGCATTCTCAGGCGTAACCGGGTCTATGGGTGTATAAAGATGATAGGCCTCTAATAACCGCTCTTGATAACCCGATGGAGATTTAGTAGCCAATTGTCTTACCTCTGAAACCTTGGACAGGTTTGTTTGTGGGTCTCTTGGCGGTACCTCTGAGGGCTCTAAGGAACAACTGGTGATACTGGGCTAGAGCTTCCTTACCTTCCATGATGTTGGGGTTCCAGTCAGGTTGAGATAAAGGGAAATTCTGGCTTAGGCAATCTGGGTCCGAGGATGAATATCCATCTGGATCCAGCACTGCCCTTTGTCCCAATACCCGAATACGCTCTCTCTCCTCGGCAATGAATAACACCCACAGTATCTGCTGACAATCATTCCAAGTGGGACAATGGGTAGAGAAAATGGATTCTAAGAGAGAAATGAGATCTTGGAGGTCCTTAGAGAATGGTGGGTTTTGTTCTTTCTAATTATATAGATAGGAAGTAGAGAAAGGAACATAGGCAAAAATGGGGGCTTAGAGTTGGGCATCTCCCACAAGGGGCAAAGCGCGGGAGTGGGGCAGTGGAGGAGGAATCTGGTGACTCCAGGTGTGGTCAGCTCCTGGTCCGGATAGGGCTCGGTGGACGACAAGGAGGTTCCTCTTCTTTGGGCGGTGCTGGTGGTGCCACAGGTGGAGCCTGCAGGTGGTAAGGGGGCAATAGCAGCTCCTCCACATTTCCCTCTGGTAGGACTGGTGGGGCAGGTAGTTTAGGCTTTGGTTTTTCTCTTAGTGGTGTCAGCAATGGAGGGTTACTGGGCTGCTGCCTGGAAGCCTTAAGAAACTTTCTTAACCAGGGAAGAGAATCAAAAATAAGATCAAATCTGTATATAGACAATTTGGTCAGGATGAGTCGGAGGGCTGAAGACATAACTCTGGACTGCCTCTGCAATAGCCATGTCAAAGCTACTGACAGATGGCCATTCAGGGACTCCGTGAGGCCACTCCAAGGAAGCGAGCATGTGAAGTCTCCTGGGATGAACAGGTTCTCTGTGTCCCTGGGCTCTTTGCTTAAATTAAATGACTTGAGAAAAGAAAAAGGGGGGCCCTTTTGGGGGCCCTTGGGGTTAATCCCGGATGAGCCCCCAAATGCTATACCCCAAAAGGCTGCACCTCAAAATAAAATGAAAATTGTAAAAAGGCAAAAAGAGTAAAAAGGCCAAGACATCTTGGAGGGAAAAGAAGAGAGCACTTTTTTTATTTAAGCTGGTATCCAGTGACACAGAGTCCAGATGGAATTTACACTGCTGTGCTTAGTTGTTTTTCTGAAGAACATTTCCCTTAGTGTCTTGGGACATGTAGTGTTGAACACATTCCTGCTGATTCTATTAAAGAATATTGGAGATAATTAGGAGATTTTATAAAAAGACAGGAAGAAATGGTAGCTAATACAAAGAAATTAATGATCAGCCACTAGTATTTTGAGACATTGAGACCTAATAGAATTACCAAGTTATACTTTAGGAAAGGAGTAGAAATTAGAAGTAATTTAAAGCAATTTAATCCTTTTTTTTCTTTTGTATAACATGGAATGCATTAAGTAGAAAAGACTAAAACAAAAGTAGAGAATGAGGATTATAGGATTTCTTTTATACTGGTGTGATTTTTAAGAATATGATATTAAACCAAGCCATCAAGAATTCTAGTAAATTATCCATTTGAGTACTAAAGTGACAATAGTATGATTAATGCTATTCCATATAGATGACAGAACTTGATAGACTGATTCATTCAAAAATATCAAGTTATTAGAAGATAAAGTACAAAAGATGAGATCCATAAATATTAATGTAGGACCATATAATAATAAGTGAAAACTCAGCTTTGGAGGGCTAACTCATTATTGTAAGAGATATGTACTGTAACTAAGAAGTAAATTGTAACAAATGAGTAATTTCCAAGAATGAGCCTTAATTATTAGCTAAAATAAATTAATACAATCCAGTAAACATATTAAAGAGTATTTTAGAAGAAAACTATTACATGCTGTACTCATGGCAAATTAAAGTATCTGTAATGCAAGGGAATACATTCACCTATGCAAAGTTTTGATAAAGAGATGGAAGTTCCTCTGCCTGCTCAATTGGTGCAATTTAATGGAGATAAGCATAAGATTTATGTTCTTCTTGTCAAAGGATTAAGCTACTGAAGAAATGAGAGCAACATTAAGATGAATACTATTACAATTATAAGAAAGCAATTTCCAGAGGCTCAAGCAGGAGCAACTCCATCTAAGCATGGCTCAACTGCATAAGCAGCATTGGCAGGAGTGGCCCAGCAGCAGCAGGATACTGTTTTCCAAGGGGCCCCACTGAGCAAGAAGGTAGTCAATATATCAATGTAAAACTCATTGCATACAAGTTCCTGGTATATGTTCAATTTTTGTTATATAACTGTAAAGTTTGCTCCTGTGGGTAAAGGTACTAAGTTAATAGTTACTATAGTTGGTCATTAGCTAGGTTATGATGGCCATTACTGCTAATTGTACAACTCTAGTTTGATATCGTACATGTTGTAGCTAGTTTTTCTCCCTTGCTTGACAATGCTGTGATTTTCTGGCAAAATAACCATCACCACAGTTCAGTATGAAAGGATGGCATGCACAGTCATATAGATAGCAACCTCTTATCCTTAATAAATTGAGTAGGTTCTTGGCATATACACAAAGACCAAGAGTCACTTACACCTAGAAGACATCTCTGAGGGAGACATTTCTTAGGGAAGCCAAAATACTAGTGACAAAGCTGTATCCCATAAGAAATCTACAAGCACCAAAATAGAAAAGAAAAAGCAGAAAATGACAATATGCAGAATCAAAATGAAAACCCAGATCTCCAACACATCCAGGACAAGTCCAGAGCACAGTGAGATGGAACAAATTGGAAACCACATACTGGAAATTTCTGAAATGATAGCAGCAGAAGTGAAAAAAAAAAACAAATGGAGATGGCTATAGAAAATATATCTCTATAAAAAGTGATGACAAAAATGAAACACATTCCCAGTGATTCTAGAGTAGACAAAAATAAAAGAAATAGAGGTACTTAGGAAAATGATAAAAATCATGAATGTCCAACATGGGAAAGAAATGGAAACCATGAAACAGAACCAAACAGATATCCAGGAGATTACTATCGAAAGTATATGCAACAAATTGAATAAAGGTGGAGGTAGAATATCAGATTTGGAAGACAGGGTTACAGTTAGTGAGCATGAAAAGAAAGATATTTTAAAAATAACAAAAGACCATGAAAAATCAATCTGACAACTGCAAGATGAAACAAAGAAGAACTACATAAGATTGATAGGCATCAATGAGAAAGCTGGAGACAGCTCAAACACTATAAAAAAACTTCTTCACAGAAGTAATGGCAGAAAACTTTCCAAACATGGATAAAGAATTTGATATACAAATGAGTCCTATAGAACTACAAATATCCATGACCAAAATAAATCTACATCAAAGTATATAATAATCAAGATTCCAGGAATTCAGCACAAAAAACAGAGTATTAAAAGTGGATAGAGAAAAGAAACAAGTCACTTATAAAGGAAAATCCATTAGAATCACACCAGACTTTTCAACACAAACCCTCAAGTCAAGAGGATCTTGGAGTGAAATATTTCAAGTGCTAGAAGAAAACAATCTCCAACATAGATTGATATAGCATGCAAAACTATATTTCAAAATTAATAGAGAAATTAAATATTTCCATGACAAAGAACAACTGAGGAAATTCATGACTACCAAACCAATTCTCCAAAGTGCTCTGAAGGATTTTCTAGAAAGAGATAAAGAAGATCACAATTCTAAGAACAGCAATAGAAAGAAGCCACCAGGCTGGGCAAGCACTTAAACAGAGAGAAAATACAGGAAACCAAAAACAGGAAAATAACGTGGAAAAGGAAAGCCAATACATATCAGTTATAATCATCAATAAAAATGGTCTCAATTTATTGATCAAAAGAAACATTCTGGAAGAACAGATAAAGAAACAAGAGACAAAAATATCCTGTAAAAAGAAACACATTTAATTCAGAAAAGAAATTCAGAGACTGAAAGTCAAAGCATTGAAATCAATATGTAAATGGAACCCAGAAACAAGCAGGGGTAGCTATTTTATTTGTAGACAATGTGAACTTCAAGCCAAGATTGTTTAAAAGAAATAAAGAAGATCACTACATTCTTGTTAAGAGACACTTCCAAGAAGAAGAGCTAAAAATTATATATATATATATATATATATATATATATATATATATATATACACAAAATACTGGTAAATTTAACTACATGAAACAATTATCAATGGACATGAAAATTTAAATAAATACTAACAGTTGTAATGGGGGACCTCAATACCTCACTGTTACAAATAGACATATGAATTAGACAAAAATTCAATGAAGAAATACAAAAAAAGAAAACAGACCTGTGAACACATGGACTTAGATGTCTGCAGAGTTTTCCACCCAACATCAGATACACATTCTCAACTGCACTTGCGATGGTCTCCAAAAAAGACTGTACTAGCCCATAGAATATGCTTTAGTAAATGCAAAGGAATTGAAATTATTCCATGTATATTATCTGACCATAGTGCAATGAAATTAGAAATCAACAGCAAAAGAAACTACAAAAATATATTAACACCTTCTGATCAACCAATGGGCTGCAAATGAAATTAAAGAAGAAATTAAACAATATCTAGGATTAAATGATAATGCTGAAAGAATATACCAGAATTTATGGGACAGAATGAAAGTAGTCCTAGAAGGGAAATTTACAGCAGTGAACTCACATCAGGAAAGCAGAATGAGCTCAAGTATACAGCCTAATGTTGAACCTCAAACTTCTAGAAAAAGATGAATAGATCAAAACCCAAAGTTTGTACAAGGGAGGAAATTATAAAGATAAGAGCAGAAAAAATGATTATAAGCCAATTTCCCTAATGAAGATAGACACAAAAATCCTCAGTAAGTTACTGGCAAACAGAATGCAGCAAATTATCAAGAAGATTATTCACCATGTCCAAGTAGGATTCATCCTAGGGATGCAGGGAAGATTCAACATATTCAAATCAATAAATATAGTACACCATATCAACAGAACCAAAGACAAAAATCACACAGTCATCTAAATAGACACAGAAAAAGCATTTGACAAAGTTCAACACCTATTTATGATAAAAGCCTTACAGAAAATTGATATAGATTTTTTTTATTTCAATCCAATAAAAGCCATCTATGACAAACTGGCAGCCAACATCACACTAAATGCTCACAAACTGAAAGCTTTCACTCTAAAGTCAGGAACAAGGCAAAGATGTCCACTATCACCACTCCTATTCAGTATAGTTCTGGTAACATTAGCCAGAGCAACTAGACAAGAGAAAGAAATAACAAAATAAGGATAGGAAAGGACAAAGTTAATTTATCATTATTTGTAGATGACAGACCCTTCACATAGAAGACCCCAAAATCTCCACCAAAATACTTGTAGATTTAATAACCAAATTCAGTAACATATCTGGGTACAAAGTCAACACTCAAAAATCAATAACATTTCCTGTACCTACAACAAACTCACTGAAAGAGAAATTAGGGAAACAATACCCTTAACAATAGCATTGAAAAAAATGAAATACTTTGGAATAAATCTAGCAAAGGAAGTAAAATATCTCTGCATTGAAAATTACAACACTCTGAAAAAGGAGATCAAAGAGGATATCAGAAAATACAAAACCTGTGCTCATGGGTAGGAGGAACCAACATACTAAAAATGGCCATACTCCAAAAATTGCTATACAGATTTAATGCAATCTCAATCAAAATACCATTAGCATACCTCACAGAACTAGAGAAAACAATCCTAAAATTCATTTGGAACCAAAAGAGACCTAGAATAAACAATCCTATTAACAAAAGCAAGTCAGGGGGCATTGCAATCCCTGACTTTAAAATTATGCTGCAGAGCCACTGTGATAAAAACAACATGGTATGCCAGGCATGGTGGCATATGCCTGTAATTCGAGCACTTGGGATACTGAGGCAAAAGAATCATTGCAAGTTTGAGACTAGCTGAACTGCATAGCAAACCCCTGTCTCAAAAAGACCAAACAAACAAGCAACCCTCCCACCAAACAAACAAGCAACCCTCCCACCAAATAGCATGGTACTGGCAATAAAACATACCTGAAGAGCAATGTAACAGATTAGAAGATGCAGAAACACAGTGGCACAGTGCTTGCCTGGCAAGCACAAGGTCCTGAGTTCAATTTCTGGTACCAAAAAAGCAAAAAACAAAAAACAAAAAAATAAAGAAGATGCAGAAACAACTCCAAACACACTCAGCCACTGTATCTTTGACAAAGGGGCCAAGCACATTCATTGAAAGAAAGATAGCCCCTTTAATAAGTGGTCCTGGAAAAACTGACTTTCCACATTCTGACTACTAAAACTAGACCCATGTCTACAATCATGCACTAAAGTCAAAATGGATCAAAGATCTAAATAGTGAAACACTAACTCTTCTGGAAGATAGAATAGTTGAATACTTGAGTAAAAAGGTGTAGGCAAAGATTTCATGAAGAAAATCCCAACTGCATGGTGAATACTACAAATAAGCAACAACTGGGATCTCATCTTATTAAAAAGCTTTTGCACAGCAAAATAAATTACCAATACAGTGAAAATACAACAGTGGGAAAAAAATGGCAACCAGTTGTCCCTCAGCCAGGGTACTAATATTTAGAACATACAAAGAACTGAAAAAAATAAGACCCCTCAATTTGAAAGATCCAATCCAACAATGGACATCTGAAATGAATCAACACTTCTCAAAAGAAACATGAACAACAAATAGATATATAAAAATGTTCAATATCACTGATCATTTGAGAGATTCAAATTAAAACAACCCTGGGATTTCATCTCACTTCAGAAATAATGGCTTTTTATCAACTAATCAACTTTTTACAAATGCTAGAAGGGTAGTGGGGAAAAAGGAACATTTCTCCACTGTTGGTAAGAGTGTAGACTGATGTAAGCACTGTAGAAATCAGTATAGAGATTCCTCAAACTAGGACCATAGGTTCCATTTGACCTAGCTGTTCCCCTTCTTAATATCTTACCACAAAAATTAACAGCATTATAGAAAACAGTGATATATGCACACCCATGTTTATAGCAGTACATTTTGTAATAGCTAAATCTTGGAAATAACCCAAATGCCCATCAACTGACAAAAGGATAAATTTTTTTTAAAAAAACCAATTGAGTACTACTTGGCCATAAAGAAGGATGAACTTGAGACATTTCTAGGTAAATGAATACACTTTGAGATCATACTCCTAAGTGAAATATTGGACACACATGTATAAATATCACATAGTTTCTTTTGTATGAGAAACTGAAAGTAAAGACCAAAGTATGTAATAGGTTTTGTGGAACAGGAAGAAATTGTTTAAAAGGAAGGACAACTAGGGAGTGGAGGTGGGGGAAAGGAAGGAACATAAAAGAAAAAAAGATACAAGAATAAAATGAAAACAAAGCTTTGTAAATGAGGAGGGAAAAGCAGTTGAAGGGAGGGGAGAGGATTGAAAAAAAAATAAAGGAACCAGTATATATCATGTATAGGTACAAATTCCCTATGATGAATGTGATCATTATGTGTATCTAAATTGTAACAAAAAACTTAATTAAAAAAGACACTAATTCAGCAATTGTAATGGTAATAAAAAATTTCTTGTACTTATTCTAGGTATAAGAACAGAATCATCAGGGCCAGGGATATAGCTTAGCAGCACAGTGCCTGCCTGGCAAACATGAGATTGTGAGTTTGATTCCCAGTACAGAAAAAAAAAGGACATAATCAGCTGTATATTTGTGCAAATGAATATAAATGATCAAATGTAGCCTTTTTGGAGTAAAGAAAGGTACTGGAGTGTCTGCTAGTTGGACAGTAGGTTCCTGAAATCGAGATTATGGTGAGATTTTGATAACTGGAAATGAAAGGAGAAGGCATTCATGGAGTAAATGGTTGAGGCAGTATTAAACCACATATTTGGAGGAGGAGAAGTCAGGAAATTGTGAAACAAAGATACTGGAATGATCACTAAATTAAGTAGTATCCCCCACCCCCATTGTTTGAATCTTATATCTTTCATCATAATGTCATAATAGTGATACATGTGGATAGGGTATTTCCCCCATTATATATTTTAGTGGGCTTCTGCACATTTGAAATGCCTGGTTCCAATGTATTTTTTCTTTTTTATTTAAAGAGGAAAACAAACATGTAAAGGGTAGAGATAATACAGAATTTCAAAAAAAAGATAAACAGTAAGAAATCACTAGTTGATAAATTACATATTGTCCTCTTAGAAATAGTTGTTCAAGTTACAAAATTAAAGCATACAAAGTAGATATTCAAACATTGAGGCTCTAAACAGCTATGCATGCATGAGTCTCTACATGGATTTCTATCCTTTCTGTATTAGAGGGAAAAACAAAACATAGCAAGACAAAACAAAACAAATTCCTATAAAAACATGAAACCAAAAAGTCATATAAAACCACAGTACAAGGTGATCAGTAATGATTACTGTGTTTTTTCTTATTATCTTTAATAGAATTGTCTATATCATCAGGCATACTTGAATATAGCAGTACATAACAAATAAGTAAAAAAACATTGTAGACAGTATAAAGCTTCAAAGGCAGGTAATAATGAAACTAGAGTGGATATTCTAGTGAATCTTGTCATCTTCAGTGCAGTTGCCTATACTCTCAGACTTGATACTATTAATCATAACAGCTTTGAATAAAATCTATCAATAAAAAACAGCAATCTAACAAACCAGATTTGATTATGATCAGTCATGGTAAAACTGTGTAGGTTATACAGAGCTTTAGATTATGTCAATAGGAAATTAAGGATGATTACCATACTACATCCTGCTATTTTCAGGATTACTGTCTGTGCCCTCAAATCTAGTACAGGTAGAATGACTGGAACAGAATATAATACATCTAAGCAGAGTGGTGTGAGTAATGTGGGGTTTAAATCCTGGTGCACTATTAACAATATAGTGTATCAAGGCCATCTATGTTAGAGATTCTAGCCATCCTTCTCTGCCTCATTTCTGCTATGCTATTTTTCTGCCTTTGTTTGTCTACTTTTCCCCTTCATTCTACTGCCTGCCCTGCTCACTGAGGCCTTTCTGCCACTGTTCCTAAAATCCTGGTATTTTTTTCCTTTCTCTAGAATGTCCTTCATTATTCTCTGTAGGGTTGGATTGATGGTCACAAATTCCCCCAGTTCCTCTTTGTAATGGAAGCATCTAGTTTTTCCATTAATTTCCAGTGACAGCTTTGCAGGGTACATCAATCTGGGCTGGAGGTTATTTTCTTTCAGGGCTTGGAATACTTTGCTCCAGGGTCTTCTTGATCTGATGGTCTGTGTCGAGAAGTCTGCTGTAATCTTGATGGGCTTACCTTTATAGGTAATCTGTTTCTTTTCTCTGATGGCTTTTAATATTCTGTTTTTATATTGAATTTCTGGTATCTTGATTACTATATGTCTGGGTGTAGCTCTGTTTTGGTTGTAGGTGGCTGGAGTTCTGTATGCCTACCACAACCGAATGTCATTTTCTTTTTCCATGCTTGGGAAGTTTTCCTTAATTATTTCTGTGAATAGTCTTTGTAATTCATCTGTTTATATTCCTGCTTCTTTGTTCACATTTCTTATTCTTAAATTATACATTCTCTTTTCATCTTCTAGCCTTTGTATTGTTACTGCTTGTTTCAATGTATTTTTTTCAACCTGCTACTTCTTGTGTTTTTTGCAATAGTTCTCTAGCTAAAACTCTTGCTCTTTAAGGCAAGCAATCATATTGTCTACAAAAAGTAAACATTTACCACTTTTTTAATAAAACTTTTTATCTCTACATTTCATTATTATATTCAATTGCACTAACTGCTAGCTGTAGTACAATGTTAAATAATAATAGAGATAATGATTGTTTTCCCTTGCTGTTGTCTTTAGTGGGAATCATTTTGTTATGGACAGTGCTGGCATTAGGCAAAATATATTTCCTCATCTATACTTATGTTACTTGCAAAAATCAAGAAAAAAATGAATTTTGTATTTTTAGCATCAAAAGAATGACTATAGTTTTTCACCTCAGATATATTAATATAGCAAATAATATTATTAGGTAAGTTGTATTAAACAGATTCCCTGATCCTGAAACATGTTTGTGTTATTAGAAGAAACCTCACTTGTTCTTGGTGAATCATGCTTTTAATATACTACTTACACAACACATAGGTATTTTATTACATACAAAAAGAAAATGGGTCTCTAATGTCTATCACTCCTGCATCTTTTTTTATGGGCAATTCTGGGAATGGAACTTAAGGCCTCATGCATGTTAGGCAAGAGCTACATCAGTAGTCTGAGCCTCTCTCCCTCTCTGTCTCTGTCTCTCTCTGTCTCTCTTTCTCTGTCTCTCTGTCTGTTTCCTTCTCTCTCTCACTCTCTCTCAAGTTTCTTCACATTTTTGGTACAAATGATATATTCACTTCATAAAAAGTAGGAAATTTCTTTTATTCTTTAAACTCTGAAACATTTTATATGCCATTAGAATACAATTATTGTCTTTAAAGATGTGTTGTGATTACTTTGGAAAGTTATCTGAGCCTGCAGCTTTATTAGAAGGGTGGAGGATTTTGCTCTTCCTTGATTTCTTCTATTGATATTGCTTTGTTTACATTTTTTTACTTCAGTTTTGGCACACTATGTTTTCTTAGAGAATTATTCTTCCCACCCAAGCTTTCAAATTTATTTTCTTAGTATCAAACAAATTTCTTACAATTCTTTTAATTTCCTCAGTTTTTGTGAGTGTTTGTAACTTACTCTATATTTTCAGTTATATTCATTTTTTTCTGATTATTTTTGCTAGTGGTATTTTTTTTAGTAATTTAAAAGATTATTAATTTTTTAATTATTTTTATGATTTCTAGATCTGAGGACATTCTATTTTTATCAGTTTCTGGGTTTTGTTTTCTGGATATTTATCTTGATACTCTTTCTAAAATTTTTAGTCAGATTATAAATTTATTTTATTTGTATTGGTATATTTTTAATGCCAAAATTTCTTCTAAACAACAGTTTAGCTAAAGGTAAAGACTGATAAATTGTGTTTTATTATTGTTTTCTAGAAATTTTGCTTATGAATTTTAAAATTTCCAAGCAGAAAAGCTACTGTTCTTTTATTTTTTATTTAGTTTCAACTTTTATTGCATTTAAAAAATGTGTTTATTTTTAAGATGGATGGTTTAATAAATATTAGTCAATTCTCTCTTGTTATTTTTATATTTTATACCTTAACTTTTTTCCAACTTGCATGTCATGAACTTAGAAATGAAATTAAAATCTCCTGTTTTTATTTATTATTATATCCCCTGTACTTTACTTTTTGCTTTATGACTGTTGCTTTTCTGTTAACTGATATTCTCATCTGCAACTTTAAAACATTAAGTGAAACTTGAATGTGTTCTATTTTGCTGTATAATACACTACCTCAAAAATTAGTGAATTATAACAGCCTGTTTACTTTTCTGTCAATTTTGTGTGTCAGGTGGCAAAGGCATCTTGCATGGACTAGCTCCATAATCCTGCTTGGTTCTCTGAAGCCTACAGCCAGCTGGTAGGTTGAGTTGGCAGCTGACATGTCTAGAATGATTGGCTCCCAGTGAGGGTGGCAGGCAAGTGGGTCGTTCATCCTTCATTTTGAAGCAACATGGCCTGCATTCTTCATGTGGGTGAATCAGGGTCAGAGTTATAAGAGCAGTAGGAGCCCAGGCTGCATTGTATGTTGATGCATATGCTTGAAATTCATACAGTGTCACTTCTGGTGCTCTATGTTGGCCAGAATGATTCAGTAGAATATTTGGGATCTACACAGTTATCCCACATGGAGAAATGGGCAATTCTGTATCTAATACAGATAGCTACAAAATATTGTGGTCCTTTTTGCAAGCAGCTGTATTAACATGCTGTCATTATAGAGAATGGATTGAAGAGTGAAGAACTTGTTTCTTGGAAGACTAGTTTGAGGTTTAAGAAGTGGATTATAAAGACCTATGCTAGAATAGAATCATACGCAGAAAAATATTGGTTGCATGTGGGAAGTGAGGAAGAAAAGGGAAGATTACTTGATCAAAGATATGTGAGTGGTAATGCCCTTGTAGGTCATAAATATGAAATATATTGCTCTATGGAAGCTCTTCCTTCACTCTCTTCCTCTCTAAATCTATGGATTGGCCAGATTTGAAAACATTTATTGAGTCAATTTCTAGTGGTTTACCCTTAATGGAAAGCATAAAAATAATCCTATCATAGGTTATTACACTGTGTATTTTGGGTTCTCTTTTTGCATTTTGATGATACCTGTGGAATAGTAGATTATGGCATTGGAGTAGAAGTTGGAAGAACAGACCTTTTGTCCTATATTCATCCTGGATCCAGTGTAACTCCCTAGGAACCAAGGCTGAGTACCCTGATTGCAATATAATACCACTTTGTCTTGCTTCATTCTGGGAAGAGTATAGTAGTTGATATTTGGCAAGTATTGTCAAATGATGTATCTGGTGCCATTATCAGTGTGCTGTGTATTTTCAATAGTTATTTTAATAATCAATATCTGGTGTTAACATATTCATTTAACAGTTGAAACTGAGACTGAGAAGTTACCAATTTAATGGGCATGGGAATCAGAATGCTTGGTTTTGAATTTTAACTCTATCACTGACCAGCTTTCTTTCTCTTGGGATGTCTAGTACCTTGGCACTTTAGTGAAAATAACCAAAAGTAGCAGCTCCTGTCTCAGCCAGGTTGGGGCTAAGTCAAGTGAGCTTTACTTACCTTCTTGGATGGTACCTGAAACAAACTGCAGTGTTGGCATTTGTGCATTTTATTACTGTTATATCAATGATACAACATTTTGCTATTCTAGTCTTGAAAGTCTTTTCAGCTCTGTCATCCTTACTTGAAGAAGTTCATGCCTCATTATAGATAATTTTCTTTTTTAATTAAAAAAATGATTAAAATTATTCACCTGCCTCAGTTTAATAATTCCCCCTTCCCTCCCTCTCTGTCTCTCTTTCTTTGTCTCTGTCTTTGTCTTTGTCTCTGTCTCTGACTCCAAATCCCTGTGTCTCTTGTCTCTGCCCCAGCCTATCTCTCTTTATTTATCTCTGCCTCTCTTATTGTTACTTTCCAAACAAGCACTCATTCTGGATGATAAAGTCTCCATTTCTAGTAAGTTGTTCAACTCCATGGCTTTGTTTTGGTTCAGCTGGCTTTAGCTCATGGTTCAGACTTGCTCATTACTCTGGGGGCTAAAACTAAGAATTGGCTCTTCAGTGTATCAAATAAAATAAGCTTTCCTTCTTTTGAATAATTTTCCTATTGATAATACAAAACATCAGTGCAATAATATCATAAGGAGAAGAGGGATGGGAATCTGGAAAACCACTAGGAAAATAGCCAATCTTTTGTTTGTTATGGTTGGTCATGGAAAGTGATTACATAACTTACTATCATTAGTTTCAGAGTAGAAAAAACAATAACATGATGAAAATTTAGATACAGGAAGCCTTTTTTTTTGTTTGTTTTTTACCTGAGAAGTCTACAATAGGAATTTGGTGTTGGGGAGGGTGTACTTTGTATAGCATGAGATGGGATAGGAAGAAGGAAGCAAGTCAATAATGAATGAAGGTGGGAGAATTTTTCTAATGAACACTTCCAAAGTATTTCTGAAGCCAAACTGAGGCTTATTGGAGGTGTTCTTTCTTCTGGGGTCAAGTAAATTAATGTTGATGCTTTTGATCTTATTTTTATGTGTTCTAAGTAGCAGTATCAAACCTATGGAGCTCAGTAGTCCTCTAGTAAAGATGATAGGTCCCACAGGATGAGAAATAGCTCCTTGATCTTTGAATGTGTTAGCTCTTTGATCCATGAATGTGTTAGCAAATACAGAATCTATTGTCAGTGATACAATAAAGGTTTCTAAAGGCATTTTCCTCTTCTGATCCCAAAGAGATGCTAGAGATTTATTTCATGTACTTGGTTTCCACATTGTTTTCCAGCTTCTGTGTTTGCATATGGCCAGGAAAGCAGCCACTTATATGAGAAAATGTTATATGGTGTGGTTAAAAAATGAAGAAAAAGAACCGATCATTCAGGAGATTATGTGTTGCTTTAATATGGACATGTCCAAAAATTCTATCTGGACTGTTTTTGTTTCTTTTAAAAGCTTCTTTTGTTTTCTTAAAAGCTTCTCTTTTAAGCACCCTCTGTGACTATAAGGCATCAATGCTCATGTGATCTTGCTTCAGTTTTTCTGCACAGGGTACCAAATGTGGTTGTTAGAAACATGGACCTTGGAGCCACATCACCTGGACTTGAATTCTGGTTTTGCCATTTGCAAGCTGTGTCACTTAATTATTTACCTGCTGTAAGCCTCAGTGCATTAATCCTAAAATGAAAATAAATAAGTGAGATCATGAACAAGGGCTCTGCAGGACACACAAAGAAAAATTATAAATTTTAGTAATTATTATTGGGCATTAACTAGGCCTAAAGCTCTGAGGTAAGGCCAGAAAGATAAAAACAATCATAAATTCTCATTCAACAAGGAGTTTATAAGATAAACCACACCAATAGCAAGCAAAATGGAAGAGAGTGAACATTTAAACCCATATATTTTCAGAAGGATTTACATGGAATCCAGAATGGAGCTGAGTATTGAAGCATGGGTGGTTCTGGATAGGAAGATGTTTCTCTTCCCTCTTTATTAAAGCCTACTTTCCAAATAGAGTATTGTTTAAACTATCTATGTATCAGCATACATTTTTAGAAGTTCCCTTTCACAAGGATATACATATTTAAAACACTCTCTTCAGTTTGTTGTAAGAAACCTCATATTTTTGCTGAAAGGGGGTAGATTTGGGCAGGAGCAGATTGCCATAACCCCTGTAATGACATTATATAGTGATCATGTATCTTGTGTGCCTAAAGGGGTCATGATTATATCCAGTCATAAGGCAAATATAGCTCCCACTTTTTCTTCTTCTGACACAGGATTTTCTGAATTGCAATTACTTGTTACTCTGCTGTTGGCTGTTTGTTCTGGGGCTACAGTAAGAAAGAGTGGCCAAGGACTCTTTCTTCTCCATGGTCACAATCTCAATAGGCTGAGCTGATGTAAAACCTAATATTTTGAGGACCATGTGACTCTACTTTTAACTGATCAGGGATATCCATGTAGTTCCTTTTTTAACTGAAAAGAGAATAATGTATCAGTATTAATTTTAAATTATTGATTCAAAGTAGAGTTTGATGTGAACTTTTTATATAAATTGCTTATAAAAAGTAGAAGTTTCTATGAGATGAAATGATTTGACCTAAAATTGTATAAGCCAACCATTAGTTGAAAATTCCAATTGTTGGTTCATTTCTGTGTATCAAACATTCAGGTTTAATTTCTGATGCCATTTCTTCCTGGGAGACCTGCTAGGTTATATTTTTATCAATAAACTCAGGCATATACTTAAATTGCCCTTTGAATGACTTATTATTCATACATTCATGGGCAGATCAAATAATAGACATTTTTGTGCATGAAAGTATTTCATTGTGTTTAAGAGAAATTAGAAAAAATTGAGTCATACACCACTGAATCTAGTATTGATTCTATGGCAGTCTTAGGATATGTAATTATGAAAGAGGGAACAGATTTATTCTTAATTTAGAGAAGCACAATTAACCATGAAATGAGCCATATTATGAAATGCAATAGAATTTTCCTACTTTAGAGGGACAATTTCAATCAGTTTATAGAGTTATAAGATAATGTCCTAGATCCACATTCCTACTTACAGTTTTTTTTATTGACATTTATGTTTCTCCTATACTTATCTTCAGAGATAGGAATCCCTAATTCTGTAATACTGGCAAAAATGAACCTGGTAGGAAGAAAATTCATGTAAGAAGAACAGTGAATGTCCAGTTGTTTCTCATACTGCTTATTATTTATGTTAGGCAAATTTTTTTATTCTGGTTATGCTTATTAATTTTTCAGAAAGTCTAGAAAGTTATTGGTATTGGTTTCTTCTGTTTTATCTTCCATACAATAAGTCTTAAGATTTATGCACACTGTATCATCTTCCATTGCCATCAATCAGTTTAGTCCTCATCATTTCTTGGATTATTGCAGTAGTTGTTCATTGTGTTTTTGTAACAATTTCACACTTTGCAAGTGTATCCCTTATCATTTCAAGCTCATATATTCACATACCAGCTGACCCTACTGCCCTGTTAATTGAAAGACATCAATACTGCTGTAAAATATGGTTAGCTCTTTAATGTTGAATACCTTCTGTGTTGCAGTTATACAAAATGGACAGCAATTCTTGTGATACACCTGTGCAACTAAAAAAAAGTACTCCAAAGATGAAACTGTGATAGATACAAATAATATAAGTTGATGATTAATCCTGGTTTGATGAGAATGCTCCGGGTCTGAAATGCAAGAGTAATTATTAACATATTCTTTTCACTCTCAGTTTGGTCATAAATTAGTGAAACTATATATGAGGTACAGTTCTTACCACTATGGAGTTGCTATTTGGATATACACATATGAAAACTTTGGAGATCAATACAAGATCTTTTGCAATCAAGCACTTAATTTTCTGACAGAACTCAAAGTGTTATTTTGTATACTTCTAAGGGGAGTTAGGTTGTTAAAAAAGACTTTAAATGGTAGACTCTGAAGGCTGGATAGAAAAGAGAAAATTTCAAGTGAGGGAGTAGGGATAGGAATATGTATGGAAAATTTGTGTCTCACTGCAGAAATAAACTTGAAAAGAGTTGGGAGATGGTTGGTTGGATGTAGTGTGGCAGTCTGATGGAGGCACATAGATGCTGACTAGACCTTCAGATCTGTTATGGTGTCCATCCAACATATAAGAATGAGACAATGTGGTGGTGGTGATAATTCTGGAAAATTGCCCCAAGGATGATGTGTGATAAGTGGTCACATAGCCTGTGTGGGGAAGAAAAGTTGAGGCACTCAGAGGCAACAATTCTTTTATAATGTAGTCTCCACTAAAGTGGAAGTCCCTGTTAGCAAGATCACCTAATATGGGCCTCCGTTGCACATACAGATAGGACTCCAGTCACAGGACTGATTAGAGAGGAAGTCATTACTCAAAGAAAAGCATTTAATATAAGATGATGAATCATTTTCTGGGCCAAAAAGTCTACAGAATTATTCTTTTTATTTGTATTTATTTTTTAAATTTTATTTTGAAGGTAGTAAAATACAGCAGAACAAGACAGGACAAAGCCAATTGAGGCAGTGCAGTGAAATTGGTACAGAAACTCACAGCAGGTTACCGGGATAACAGCAATAGGTACAACAGAATATATGGTTTTCTTCACAATAGTTATCCTTCAATCACATAGAACAGTATCGAAGGAAATACCGAAATTATAAAAACAGAATATTGAATAGAGCAATACCATTGATCAGAACAGAGCAAAACAGAGATAAAAATATTTACCTTCAAAGAGATGGCAGAAGAAAATCTCCCTTATTTGTTATATTGTATATAGTCAAACTCGCAAGAGATGCTCAGATCTCTGGCTCTCACTTGCTAGCAGTGGAGGAGGGGATGAGATGGATGTTTGATTTTAGTCCACAGGCGGGTAGGCTCACAGCCGCCCACGATAGCGGTGAGCTGGCTGCCTGTTTTCCCAGTGCCCCAAGGTCCAACATGGCGTGGATCTCAGGAAACACTGATATGGTTCTTGCCCTGGGGCGGCTGCGGCTTGGGAGGCCACAGCCACTTACCCGAGTGGCCTGCTGGCTGTCTGTTTTCCCAACGCCCCCAGTTCCATTATCTTCTTTTTATTTTTAATGAGAATAATAATAATAATAATAAAGATAGTGATGCCTTCAGTGTGGAAGTATTCCCTGTTTAGATATTAATACATTTTAATCTTTCTGCCTCTGGCAGTTTCTAATGTTACCCAGATGAGGAGTTAAGAAGTAGTGATGTTTATAAATCAAATGTATTCTTTATTTGCATTCCCTTAAAACTTTACATTACTAATTGTAGCAGTAAGGCCACAGACAGCTAACTTGAATGGACTTTGAGATTAGACAGACCTTCTTTAAATTATTGTATCTCATTAACAAGTTGTCTGACCATTCATCAATTACTTGTTCTTTTCAAACTTCTGCCTGCTAGATGAAGATAATAAGAAAACACAGTATAATCACTGTGATTATTAAATAAAATATACATTTAAAAGAACATTGTACAATTCCTGGCACATATTAAGCCCTCAATTAATGTTAGCCATTGTAAATATTTTACATGAAAACAGACTGTTGCCAGAAAAGCAATGTCTGACAGTGACCTAGAGTAGAAATCTCAATATGTGACAATGGGCATAAAGGAAATCTCTTAGGGAAAAACCACCTGAAGAAAGTTGAATACAATTTCAAAAGTGGAGGAGACAGGAAAACTAAGATTAATTCCTACTTTCCTAAAACACTCTCAGTTCTTCTATCCTTTCATTCTAATTTTCAGCGTTCTATGGAACCAAGATATTCTGCCTCTTTGAGGAAGTAGGACTTCTCTGTCCAGGCTGGCAAATATTGATGAGTTTTCTTTATCTGATAATGATTAGATCTATGTAGACAGCTACTGGTTTAATATAAATGAGAAAAGAAGGAAATTTGAATATTCAAAATTTACTGAAAATGATGGGGTCGATAGAGGCCAGCCTGAATGGCCAAAGCCAAATGTGAGGTCCATGTTCTATTGGTCCTTTTGGCTTTTCCTACAGGGATGAGAAAGTCATAAACAATTTTCTAGGGAATTCATATGGTAAGTGGTAAAGTTGGTTAGGCCAAAGGATCTATTTTAGGTTTGCTGCTTCAACTTCATTGTAAGCTCCAAGAATCAGCTCTGGATTGAGCTTTGAGGTACACTAAGGGAAAAATCATCCATCCTGCCTTTAGCTGAAGGATGAGGGCCATAAATTGGGAGGAACCGATGAAAGTCATGCTTCCCCAGGATGTTTCCAAGAAGGTATAGCTTGGTCCAAACATTGAGGCCTTGGACAAGCGTGGAGTTATATGTGCCAGATACCACATCTACATTCAATAAACTCATAAATATGTCATGCTACATTAAAACCATGCTTTCTCAATGCTGCTACAGAGAAAATGCTTCTCTGTAATGTACTGCTTTTGTTCCATTTCTTGTACATTCTAGTGATTTTTATTGGCAAAATATTAGAACAACAAACATTAAATCTAATTGTAAAATTTAAAGCTAATAAATTAACACTTTTTTCATTCATAGTCTTACTTTTATTTTTATCCACAATTTTTTAAACAATACTGGAGACTGAACAGTACTGGATACTGAGCTTTGTTCATATTAGTCTTACTCATTTTGAGTTAAACTCTTGCAAAGTTAGCCAAGCTCTGCACAAACTTGCAATTCTCCTCCCTCAGGTTCCAGAGTAGTTACAGTTATGCCCCTCTCACAAACATTTCAAATAGCAAGTACTTAGAAAATATTTTACCTTTATTTAAAGATGTTATTGGTAAGGAATACATGGCCTTAAATCTTAAGGCATATATAAAATGTACATATGTGTCCATCACTGCGGAATTTTGCTGAGCTCTTTAGGAGTAAGATACCTATGGGTCTCTGTCTCCTGCCTGAACCCCATGCCACAACTGGAATTTGGGAATTTTTTTTTTTTTTTTTTTGTGTGTGGATTGGTTTTTATTGACTGGGACTTAAGAGATGGGAAGGGATGTCCTTTCTAATCCTCCTGGGATGTTGTCTGAAGCTTTTCTTCTTTTTCTTGGCATTGCTGTTACTGGCAGCAGCACCTTCATGCCTACTGCTGACTGGCTCTTCCTTTGAAGAAAATTTTCTCTTTTCTTGGGGACATTCCTGGCTGCCTCTTTTGGTTCACTAGCAGTTTCCCCCTTGGGTAAAGACTTCTTTTTCTTCTTGGGTGGATTTGTGCTGCCACCAGCTATCTCTTATATATCACTATTAATCAACTCTTCCTTGGAAAAAGATTTCTTTTTCTTGGGTTTGGAGACAGAGACAGATGGATCATCCATTCCATTCTCCTGAGGCACCTCTTGGAGTTTTTGCTTTTTTTTTCTTTTTGGGTTTTTCCTGTGTCTCCTCGTGCTCCTCTGGAGTGCTACTGCTGTTTTCTGAAGATGCCAGAGCGGCCAGTGCAGCCAGGTGCTTCTTTTCCTTCTTCAAGTGCTGCTTCTCCTGTTTCTCCAGCTTCCTGGTGATTTCAGCAGTGGCTTCCTCTGCCTGAACCATTGCCTCCTTCATGACATCCAGATTCTTCGTGGAATCTCTCCAGTCTCATAGAAAGACAGGCTCTCCTCAACTTGTTCCCAAAGCTTCTTCCCAAATACACTGGTGGGCACCTCAGAGAAGAAATCAATTCTGGAGCAAACAATGCTGCACTTGTTTGCCAGGTATCTGGAAATGCAGCTTTTGTTCTTGGCAGCTGCTCAGCCAATGAAGGTGGAGTGGAAAACGAGTCCATATTTGGGTGTGTTACCCCTTGTCTTCAGGGCTCTGGAAACTTCATCCCTTTGCTGGGTCCTGGGAATCACTCAGACACCAGGACTGGGGAAACGTTTTAGGCTCATTAATTTTTAGTGTAACTTTCTAATCCTACTTAGAGATAAAAATAACATTCCTTGGACTCTAAAGAAGTGACTGTGGTTGTGGTTTCCAATGGCAGTTGTGATGGATAAAGTGAGTTAGCTACACTGACCCAAGTATTCACTTAACATATGCATTAGATGTACTTTGGTTCATGTGTTCTCACAAACTAATTAAATGTTTGAGAACCAGGATTTATTTTGATGCAGTTACCCAATTGATTTATCTACTTTCTATTTCTAGCTTCTTCACATAGCATACTGATGTAAGAACACTTCAGTTTGTGCAAGAGATAACAGAGGACTCTACTCAGCTGGTGTATAGTAATTGCAGAGCTCAGCTGGCAGCTGACAGTTGGGTATATTTCAGCAAACCCATTATTAAAACTTTATTAGCCAATGACTGGTGCCTTCCTCTCCTCCTTGCTATCTTATTTTATGTAATCAGCACTGCATGGAAAATTTTCCTGTCTTTCTGATTTCACATTTGTGTTTTCATACTAAAGCAATCAATACATTTTCAGAATGGACTGAAACTATACTGGAATTACATGCCAAATGTTGAGGATTATGGATGTTTTATAAAGTTGAGTAGGAAGTCAACAAACTCAAGTCTAAAAATTTTGGTTCTTAGAATGAACTTAATATATGATGAATTCAAACTGAATAGCAGCCATGGAGAAATGTGGCATATGTGTAACTCAAAGGATATTAACCTGCCAAATGGCTTTAGAATGGAGACCTACATATACTTGATGACACTGTGTCCTAGAACAGACAACTAGTCAAGTTGGAATAGGCATTTGTAAGGTATTTATAGGTCTGTCCTTTGTCAGATATTTTGTTTGATAATACAATGATGTCTTATGCTAACATAGACTTAGAACTCACAGATGTTTATAATAAAAAAGAAAACACAGCCCAAGCCAAGCACACATTTACTTATTGTATGCAACCAACAGGAAAGAAACATTTCCTCCCATATAAGCGACATTTCAGATGTCAATATTCTACTAAATTAATTTTGAGACAAGATCTCGATGAGTTTCCCAGGCTCTCCTCAAACTCAGAAGGCATGATGATTGTAACAAGGCCTGATGGTTGGATATTAGGATATAAGACATTACAGTGGTAATAGACCACTATTACTGAATCTAATTTTGTATGAAAATGGTTTAGTTTTAGTAGGGATAGAATTGAGATAAATATGCTGTGAAGAGGCAGACTATAATCCAGACCTTCCTACCTTCTATGATAACAACTATGTTAGGACACAACACAAAAGGATTTTATATTAACTAATTTCTCTGTGGGAAATATGTTAATAACTTATTTATATCACATTTTAACTTTTATCTCACTTGATTTTTAAATCAAATTTTGATTTGATTAAACTGATGTGTTACTGGATTCATTTTTAGAATGGAAAAAGGCTTAGAAAAGTTCAAATTACTTGTACAAGGTCACTCAGCCAGTTGTATGTAATGGTGATGGAATTCAAACTGAATTGGTCTATTCTTCATTCTAGAATTGTGCCTCTTATTGTAATCATTATTGTTGGATAACCCATGAAAAGCTGTGCAAAGTTCTATTACTATTAAAAAATAGGCACGAGATCTGAATAAGTCAGGCAATTTTATTTTCACATGTAGAACTCCTCACCGATGTTCTAGTATATCAAGATGGTTATATGAAGAGAATATAACTCTTTGCCTATTTTTGTCTTTTATTATTGCAATGATCCTGCCTTCTGAATTCATGAGACCATTTCCAATATTTTTTAATATAACGCAAGGTATTTTTCTTTTACTCCTAAGCAGAGCATTTTGGATAAATGACCAGGATATTTGTTTATTTGACCAGCTCTGATGAGTTCTCTAAATCCTTTATACCAGCCCACCATGAACTTTCTCATCAGCTGCTCAAGAAACATGTCTATCTTTTCTTCACTTATTCAAGAGGCATTCTCTGAGGAAAAGTGAATATCTCCCTGCAAGAAGAATCTTTCAAAATCTATTTACTAATTAAGAAAGCCACATGTACCCTAAGTGGCAAGAAAATTCAGATTTTATCAAACCAATTTGTTTCAATAAGCACTGCATTAAATAAAAAGACACATATTTTATTTACTTCCTTTTTCCTTCCTCCTTCTCTCCATACTCATTTGCTTACTTGTGCACTCTGTTCCAGGAGAGGATTTATGATGCTTTAAATTGTACACAAAACACTGCAAAGTAACATCATTAGAAATCGATAAAGAATGAAAGGATTTTAATCATAGGAAAAAGAAAAATATGATTTGCCCACTTCAGAGAAGACAGCCAGAATCAAGTGACTTGCTTGATAAATATCATACAGTCAATAGTAATGGCTGTGATTTCGTCATGATTCTTTCAAAGCAAATACAAAATATTGAAGCTGAAAAGATCTCAGAGTTTAAATTCCAATGCATATAACATGTATCATTACACACAGTGTTGTGGGTATTTCCTAACTTCTCATTGTGAACTGCATGTGGTGGTAGATTGGAGCTTGGATTTACAGTACTTAGGAGGACAGCAGACGGAATTGTGCTCCATCTGTATCTCAGGAGACCTACTGCTTTGGGGTCCACTGACCTCAATCTCTTTGCCTGAGAACATTCTTTAAACTGAGGAAAGCCATTTTGTTATGCATAGGAGTGAAAATCACTCCAAAGGACCTAGAACTACTTAACCAAAGGGAATAAACATTGGTATATAAATATATTAGTTCCCTCTTTCCTTAGTCAGTATAACTACATGGGGCATATTTCTGGGAGGCTCCTAGTGGGACTAAGTCCCAGTTACTCATCATAGTAAGCTGCCTTACTTTTAGTGTACCGTCTTCCCACCCGTCAACCAAATTAACTACTCAAACATGAATCTTTAAAGTTTGCTTTGGAGGAACCCACACTAACATGATAGCATATCATTTATATGTATATATTATTGAATTATAAAATGTACTGCTCTCCTCTGAGAAGATTGTTTAATGCAGAGAATTAAGGCATCAAATCGCTAAGAGCTATTATAAACTTTTACTTCTCAGGGTAGAGGGAAGAGGGCTGAGGCAGCCATCACTCTGTGGACTTCAATGTTGAGATATTCACATTACTGCCCCTGAAGTAGGAAGCTCCTCATGTCACCACACTTGCTGGATTTGTAAACAAGAGTCAAGAACATTTTGCACTGGAGAGCTAATCTCCATTATTGAGTCAAGGAGATAGAAATAAAAATCATTTTCCTAATAGATTGGGTTCTTCTTTAGCATTCTAATTACCTTGTTTTTTGAGTGATATATACATATTATGAGATATTTCTTTTTTTAAAATGGTGCCTAAAAGTTCGAAAAGTGTGGGGTAAATGAGTATGGGGAAAACCAACTCTGCAGAGTGAACTTGGGCCAAACAAAGAGAAAAAGAGGATAAAGTAAAAATGAAATGCACCATGGGTTACTGTGGAAACTCATTTACCATAGCAATATGAGATACTTCTGTCTGTCATACTGTTCAGTTCTTTTTGTGGTGCTAAGGATTGAATCAGGATCTTTGCAATGAGCTACATCTCAAGACCTTTTATTTAAATTTTAAAGTCTTGAAACAGGGCCTTATTACATCTCTAAAATGTCCAGGATTGGGCTTGCACTTTCAATCCTCCTGCCTCCACCTCTCAGAATGCCAGGATTATAGGCTTGCACCTGGCCACACTCTGTACTTCTACTCAGGGTTTTTGCTCTTCTTTCAGAGTTGCAGTGAAAGACAAGTCAACAGGATGGGAAACTCATTTTTTATCTCCTCCTCCTATACCTAATGCTTACAGCAAATCCTCAGCAATCAATGACTGGCCTTGCTCTGGGGGTATATCTGGCTGTTTCAGGCTCTCAATGGTTCATTCAAAACACAGATTCCTGGATTCTATTGAAAATAATTGGAAGATTTATTAACTTTGATCCTACAACCTTCTGTGGCAAGTTCACTGGACTTGCATACCTAATGTCCTGTTCAGATGTTACTCTCCAGTTTCCAAACCTGCCTAGCACCCTCATTTATCTTATCTAATAGTTACTTGGGTTTGAGATTCCTGATGGCTCCTTAAAGCTTTCTTGCTGTGTGTGTCCTTTGTGCTTGAGGAAACTGGCAGTCTCTGCTTATTGTTTTCTCTTTCTCTAATGAAAATCATTTTCTATGATTAATCATTATCTCGAGTCATTGAGACCTATGCTAAGGCTTAGATCAAGTTTCTTTGTAAAAAGATAAGGACTAGAGGAGTCAGCTAGAGGTTAGACTGAGTGAGTGATATGGATATGAAACATTTGAAAAACAGGACATACTCTTTTAATTAGAGCACACCATTACAGTTTGAACACCACTCCCACACTCGCCTCTGTGGAACACAAAGAGCTCTTTCAGAACTGACAAGCTCTCTGATCTCTACCTTGCTTCATAAATACTCCAAAGCCAGGACAATTATATATTTTCAGTCAAGGAAAAGCCTACTGTCTCCAAGTTCCTCCAGGGCATGGCTTGTCTGCCAAACCACAGGTCCACTGAACTCTGAGCTGCTTCCTAAAAATCTCAACTTGTCTTGTATTTCAAGGAAAAAGTTATCTTCTATATTTTAATATACTCTTATATCGCACAGTAGCCTACTCTGAAGAATCATGCCTTTCTACAATCTAGAAACCTATGCTTTTGCCAGCAGTACCAGTTGATTGGATCAGGGAATGTAGTTACCCAAAGTAGTTAGATTTTGCAAGGCTGACAGTATTTCTCAATATTTCTTTTGGGACAAAGTGGAAAAACAAAATGAAAAACCCAAAAAACATCAACTGCATTATGGGGCAGTAAAGTGAATTAATATCTATGGGGGTAGTTGCTCTGAAAAAGTGTTGATAGATTTATGTTAACTAGGGGAAGTTTTTAATAGAAATTTCTTCAACACTGTAATATTGGTTATACTTTAAACTACATTATTGTGGTTTATTTTATGTGTCGTATTTATTATTTGTGATTAGTAACTTGTATGGTACAATAATGATCTTTTAGAAAAGTGTTTGGGTGACAAGAAAGGAATGCATGACAAGCAACACCAGAGCCAGGATCCTAGATACTGAAGTGATGGAATGATAAGATCAAAACTATGAAGACTGTGCTCAAGAGGTAAATCTACTCTCTTCTATACTCATTACAAAGGGAAAGCATATATTTTAAAATATCACCATTGCACAAGTCTAGCTGGAGAACATGTAACTTCTTAGCCACACAGGTAAAGAAGTTTATAGTTAGCTGAAAACAGGTTAACAATATGATATGACTACCTATGAGCAGTGCAATCTTAAAAAAGTTAACAAAAAGATTTTTTGTCCAGAAAATGCAAATGATAACCCCACTTTAATAAGCATAGTAATGTCCACATCTGTAATTTGATGTAAAGCTAACAGGAGTATTGACATATTGGAAAGTTTTTAGAAGACAGGATTTAGATGAGAGAGGTTGAGAAAGTATGATTGACCTGTAAGTGGAAAAATTAAAGGTAGGCATAATATTTTTGAATGTTTCAAGAGCTCTATATGGTAAGCAGAGCAGATGTCTCTGGCATTGTACTTGGATGGTTGAAGCTGATTGATGAGAAGATACTAGAAGCAGAGACATAATTATTTTTATATAAAGATATACTTTAGACTGATTGACATGGATATATGACTGTATAAAGAAATATAGTATTTTCCATTTACACAGGCTAACATGGATATCAATTTTTGTAACCCAAACATTTTACAGTCATTATCTCACTCATTTCATTTTGAAGGTGCCTAAGTATTTTATTAATTGCTTTATTTTTTATGCAATTTATATTTAATGTAACTTAATTATTCTTACTAGTTATATTTACAGTTATTTTACTATTACTAAAAAATTACTTGTTTTTGTAAGTACATAGCCACAAAAATATATTAGTAACTCAATACTTGCTCATTAAGGTGTAAAAGTAATGATAAAAATAGTGGGATGAACAGTATGATGGACTTCTAAACATAAATAGTAAATGAATTTTGATATAAATTTTGAATATAAATATTTATGTTTGGAGCAAGTAAACCTTCAAGTATTATTGTTTTACACAAGAAAAAAATGAGATACATGATGACTAACAATAGATATTGCACGAGCATTTAATTTGTCCTTCATTCCCTGAGTGATATGAATTTTGTCATACAAAGAAATAAAGCTTTGAAATTTTTCCATAATTATAAAACATGATAAAATGAATTCTCTGGTCCACAACAAACATAAGTCAAAGACTTATAATAGGAAATGTGTGAATTTGTTGGTAAAGAGAGGAGACCCAAACTTCCATGTTTACATTTATCTTAAGCAAATCAGATATAAAAAGATATCCTTTCTGAGAAAAAATTTAAAACTTGGCATAAAGTTAATAACAAATTTTGTGCTTAAAGAGAAAGCAGGCAAGATAGTATTGGCACAATCCTATTATCAAATGGTACAGTTGCGTAATACCATGACACGACATGTGTGATTGGTATGTGGCAACAGATGCTGGGGCATGATACTGCTGGAATGTGAAGTATTAATTGTCTCTTGCATATTTAAAGAAGTTTCTGGTAATTGTATGTCTGTTCATTGTTAGAAACTTCAGGGAATGATCATTTTTCGATTCATGCTATAGCCTGAAAAGGATGTGGGGCATCAGCAATAATGGGGTGCCCACCATATTAGGAAAGAGAATAATAAGACAAGCAATTTCTATGTCAATGCCTATCCACATTATTTGCAGAGAATGGGTGGTAGTCAAGAATATTCTCTTTCTCTTGATTTTCTTGTGAAACAAAGTGAAAGTCAGAAATATGATCAAATCATAGTTGTGTAGGTAGATTTTCACAGTTCAGTGCAATGAACTGTGTCAGGAATGTCTCTGCTTTTTCATACTTAAGAATGTTAGTTTTTGAGCATAAAGGTTCCAGCATCACCCTTTTAAAGTAGAGAAACCTTTCCTTTATGACTTACTCCAGTAGGGTATTTCATGAATGTTTTCATGAATTCAAGTATACTGAACAGGTATCACAATTAATAAATGTAGCAAAGTTTAAACCTGTTACTCAAGTTTCAAATATTTCTCAATAGCAATAGAACTGGGTAATGATAGTTTATTTACTGTAAATTTGATGCCTCCCCAAATCTTGGTGTTTTTCTTTAGCCATTAGAAACACAGATCAATTATGTATTTTAGGCATATTTAAAAACCGTAAGTACATGGTGCACCATACCTGGAAGCAATAACTTTTTGCATAAAAATGAAATGAAAGAATGGGGTAGAAGTCCATTAATATTATATCTTATGGTGACACATTTACTGTTTCAGATTTGTTGATGCAAACATCAACATAATGTCTAATATAGTGCTGAAAGTCTCTGTATCATGTAGGAAAGTTTTCTGCTGCAAGCAATAGCATCATAGCTGCAAAACACCCCAAAAATTATAGCACATCAAACAGACGCTGCCATATATTTTTTTATAATAAGTGGCTCAGAAAAATGCCATACCTGACATTCTATTAGGAGCTCCATGATGATGGCATTGCGGTCTCTAAAATTTCTTAGACTTTTTCCTTAAGGATACAAGATGAACGCAGCAACACCAGTCATTGTCTCTGCATTCTGACAATAAGAACAACAATGGAGGGTGCTGATGTTTGAATCAAAAGAGCAGGCTTTTCAGAAATCCCAATGATACCTACTTTTATTTAATTCATTGTCATATAACCACTTGGCCAAAAGTTAATGTCTTGAAAGTAGCCCGGCTCTTTTTGGAAAAATGCAGGAAGAACATTAAAATACCACTTCTCAGCAGAGTGCGAGCCAGCTGGTTTCTCCACAGAAGGAGCCTCCCATTTACTAGCTAGGTGGGGAAGCCTGGCTGCCAACATGGGCTCCAGGAACTGGGCTGGAATAGGTACTATAAAATTAATTATTCAGCCTGCATAGGGCCTTTATTTCCACCTTTATGCTTTCAGACTCAGAGAAATTGTTATCATGAGATTTTGTTAGTATCAGAATCAGCATCAGAAAATGTATTGTCTTTCTTTATTTGTTTAAATTGACAGTACAATTTTATATAGTTATTTTACAAGTAAATACAGAAACATGTTGTTTTAAACATGTGTATATTCAGAATGACTAAATTGAGCTAATCATGCACTATTTCACATACTTACAATTTTTGGTGGTGAGAACCCTTCAGGTCTACTCTCAGCAGTGTTTTTTTGTTTGTTTCTTTGTTTGTTTTAAGACAGAGTCTCATTATATAGGCAAGGCTGGCCTGAAACTTGCAGTGATCCTCCCACCTCAGCCTCCTGAGTGTTGGAATTAGAGGCAAGTGTCATAACATCCAGCCCAGAAATTTTTAAGAATAGAGTACATTATTATTAACCATAGTCTCTATGTGCTTCAACAGAGCTCTTGAAGTTATTTTTGTCTAACTGAAATTTTGTATTCTCTTCCCAACCTCTCCTTCATCTAATCCCTAACCCTTGCTACTCTCTACTTTTTTGAGTTTGACATTTAAAGATTCCTCATATGTGATCTCATATGTGAGGTTATGTATTATTTTTCTTTCTGTGCCTAGTTTATTTTACTTAACATAATGTCCTCGAATTATATCCATGTTGTTGGAAAGTGCAGGATTTCCTTCTTTTGCTGAATGGCATTCCATTGTGTGTATATAACTGCATTAGAAAATAAGGTTTTTAAAACTCAAATTACATTCTCAGAGATTGAGTGTTAGAAACACAAGATAAGTGCTGCAGCTAGTTACATGCTCCAGTCCAAAAAGTCAACGTATTTAATCCCTGTGGTAAAATATCTGTGGTATTCATCCCTTGCAGTTGTTCCAAATCTCTAAATTTAACCTCTGACTCTTGTACCTATTTACCTTATTCTCAGCTTCTCCCTCTCTTGCTTTTTCTCTACCTCTGTTTCCCTTCTTCCTCTTTTTTTGGTTTGTATCCATGTGTCCTGAAAAGCCTCATGCACTCATAGGTGGGACTTTTCAGAGGTGGCTGGCTTTAAAGTGTGTGAGTATGGATGAAGGTTGTGTGATAACTAAATCACTCCATTAATTGTTTATCATACTTCTGGGTGCGGAGGGCCCAAGTTGGATGTTGGTAGCAGCATCATAGGTTTGAAGCCTGGATGGGATAAAAGTCCAGAGGGCTGGCTGCTTCTGTTGTTCACGGCTTGCTGCCTGCTGGCTGCCATGCCACAGACTGTTTCTTCTTTGTGGCGTCCTCTGAAGGGCTACCTTGCCTTGGGATCAGCCTACTATGGATGAAACTGCTGCAAACTGTGAACTAAAATAAATATTTCTCCTCCTTTAACTTTGGATGTTGTGAATTTTGTCCCAGCAATGAGTAAAGTAAGACATTCTTGTGCTCCTTAGCTGCCTTTTAGATTACGATCATCTGATCTGAGAATTCTTCCTTTCTTCATCTCAAGTCCAACTCCAGCAGTTGCTCTCTTTTTTAAAAAAAATTATTGCCACCATCCTATTTCATGATTTGTTCTTATAACTCCCAGTAGATGCAGGCTCCAAATATGACTGCTAGCAGTGTGAAGCACTAGAAAGATTAGATGCTCGTTCCCAGATGTGTTCCAAAGTAAAAACACAATAAAACTATAAAGTAGGTGCAAGACATCCAATGTGATGACAGCTTTAGATCCCTTTTAATATCAGATCATCTGTGAAAAGATTTGAGAGTAATGTCTATACTATTTTTAAATTGATTTTGAGCTCTTGGCTGAGAGGGAATAGAGGAGAAAATACACACATGATTCTTTGGTTGTGGCCCATAGTTACTGCAACTAATGGGGCAAGGAGGACTTTTGCTTTTTATTATGAGTTTGTAACGTTTCCAGTTTCTAACCATATGTTATACATATTGCATTCTAAGCATAGTTTACACACATGCACACACACACTCCAAATTTCTGACCCTGATTTATCTCTATATCACAGTTTCATAATTACTAATTTTAATTAAAATAATAAATGTTATATAGTACAAACAAGCTTATAAACTTATTGCCCCTTTCCCAACTTTTCCCCATGCTGCTTCTCTTATATCATCACTTTTACCTGTTTCTGTTTTGAAGTTTTCTGTAAAATATGCATGCTATATAGAGATATTCACTCTAGGCATTATTTTCAACAATGATACAAGAAACTTTACATCTATAATGCCATCACTAGTTTTCATACTTTTGCTTTTTGCCTCTCCATTCTGCCTCTTTTCCTTATGAAACATCATAAAAATCTTTATTTTGAAGAACTTTATATATGCTATTTCCAGATTGAGGATGGTATTTATGTTTGATAATTCTTTTGGTGGCTCATTTGTACTCATGGTTTGATTTTTGTTCTCACTGTAAACTGAAAATATGTGGGATTTTTTTTTCTCTCTGAATCTTCTGTGTCCTGGGATGTGGGTGAATCTTTATAGAGTGATACTGCATTTGCATGGGTTCTTAACCAGTAGTGGGCCTTATTCTTACAAATTTAAATATAGTAGCTCTAGCTTTGCCTGTGTGGTATAAATTTGGGTCCATCAGACAAACAAGGCACCATCTTGAATTTCTAGCTTCTTGCCAGGGAATACTTTCAGCAAGAGCACTGGCAAATGAGAAGCTATTGTACTGCTTTCTGCTCAGAAATGGAGAGTTTGGAGTATACAGTGTTTCCATTTCTTCTTCATGATAGGATAGCTCTTTGAGACTCTTAGTTTATACAAAAGGCTTTTTCCCAAAATATACTGCCTTAGGCTATACCTCCTATCCCCAGAGGGTGACTAAAACACCATCAACCAGCATAGTATTTATGCCTTGTCCTATGTTTTAGATCCAGTTATTTAAGCTTGTTTTGCACTACACTGACATTCAGATATATTTTCATTTTGGATGCCAAGATGCCTATATATTCTCTTTCTCTATATAGTTTGGCTTTTGAGAATTGCCTTGATTTCCCAAAGATATAACCCACTACACAGCAGTTGTACATCAGTGGAATTTGCTCATTAACTTTTACTTTTAAAAATATTGAATCAAAGTCCTAATTGGATATTTTCTTAATTAATGTTTTTTACTTTCCATGAAGTCCATATGCATAGGTAAAATATAAAATAATAGACAAGGCTAATGATAAATTACAGGGACTAACTAACAAATAGAATCCTGCACAAAGTCTGCTTGGGTTATGATCCCCACTCCAACCCAGTTTTCAAAGTTGTAACTGGGTTTGACCTACATGGTAATGAGCACAATACTTGTACTGGATCTTATTCTGAGGAGTAAGATACATCATAGTGGGGAAGGCAAAGAGGAAGCCTTTGAAACTACTCTCCATCACAGCTGAGGCAGTAAATTAATAATCAAATCACATTCCAGGGTGGGACGAATGGCAAAGATCTGTGTCACCTTAGGCAGCTGAAGTAGGGGCTGGAAAATTGTAGACTACAGATAATATATGGTGTATGCCCAGTTTTTGTTTTTACTGTTTATAAGCTAAGGATGGTTTTACATTTTAAAGAGATACTTAAAAATTAAAAAATCTGCCTCATAGACCTCTTCATGTCTACAGAGCCAGATGTTTGCCATGGTGATGATGTTTACCATCGGGCTCTTTACAGAAAATATTTGTTGGCCCTTTAGAGAATGCAGGAGGGGTTATCTTACTACAATCTGTTTAATTTACTAGTCTGGCCCAAGCAGAAACTGAATGGATTCCACAGGTTGACTGAAAACTACAACTACAACCGTTATCGAATATAAGTATGAAATCTTTACTAAAGTGATTTAATGTGACCTCAAGTACAGGTATGTATGTATCCACTGATTTGGTGAAGTGTATGTTATTTAATATTAAAAATAACAATCAGAAAGTGGTTTTCACTTAGATGGTATTGGGAACCTGGCCTAGATTCCCAATCTTCTAAACAAGTGTACAGTGAAGGCTTAAATAAATGAGATAAGTGATATGATTTTAGGGACCCAAGGGAATCAAAACCCTCTGCAGAGTTTGGGTACTCTGGTGGCTAAGACCAGAGATACCTCTGGGCAGCTTGTATTTATTATTTCTTTTCATACAATGCAGGAAACTGAACTGGCCTTGGGAGTGGTTCAAGGAATTTACAAGGGACAGATTAAGTTAACAAGGAGAAGTATCTTAGGAAAAGATCTTCATGTTGCCTTTCACTACAGGAGTGAAATACCTGTGGCTATAACCTTTATTTAGTTAATTGGAGTTGGAGCCAGATGCCCTCAGCCATTATCTTATCTTGCCCTGGCCATGCAACAGCCCTGCACTTATGTTCAATTTCCAGTTTCAATGGCTCCCAACAGATGGAAAAGACATCATTCATTTATACATTTACCATTAGTCTATCTTTCATTCTCTATTGTAATACAGTTCAAAACATTTGGAGGCTCTTGGCATCCTGAAGATCATCATATCCATTCATTATGTCAATAACATTATGTTGATTAATGAGATGAGCAAGAAGTAGACGCACTTGCAACCTTGATGAGACTTGTGAGTTTCAGAAAGGAAGATAAGCATTGTAAAGATTCAGAGACCATCCATATCTGTAAAGGGTTTAGAGATTTATGGTGAAGTGTACCAGGGTATCTCCTCTAAAACAAAATTCAAATTAGTGTATTTTGCTCTTCCTTTTTATACGAAGGTGATAGTTGCTGGTTTGGATCTTGAATGTCCTTGCAAAAGCCCATATATTAAAAGTGGGTCTCCAGGGTGGTGCTACTGGGAGGTGGTAGAATCTTCGAGAGGTGGGTCCTAGTAGGTATTTAGATTATTGGAGATGTGTCTTTGCAGGAGATGATGAGTCCTTGGTTC
Organism: Hydrochoerus hydrochaeris; assembly: GCA_004027455.1. Lineage (NCBI taxonomy): Eukaryota > Metazoa > Chordata > Mammalia > Rodentia > Hydrochaeridae > Hydrochoerus > Hydrochoerus hydrochaeris. The sequence continues at coordinate 348,402 of PVLA01001044.1, forward strand.
CTTCTTCCTCCTGTTGTTTAACTTCTGGTCATTAGAAGAGTGATTTTTCTTCATCACATATTCCTGCCACAATGCACTGTCTCACTACAGGCCCAATGCAATGGAGCCAAGTGATCATGGACTGAAACCTCATAAACTGTGAGAAAAACTTACCCTTTTATCTTTATAACGTCATTATCTCAATTATTTTGTTATAGTGACAGGAAGCTGACACGAGACACAAACTCTGTTGAGTTATAGGAGATAAGCAAATTTCTTGAGTGGGTAGCTCAGATGTCACCCACCATAGATATATCATTGGCTTTTCTTCTGGTTGTACATATATGGGTGAATAGTCTTATATAACCAGCTAAAGCAGAAGTAAAAAACTTGAGCTTAATTTTCAAACATCCTGGTTTGATAAATGGGTTGAAGCTGAAAATGGAGGGCAATACACTAATGTCTCAACAGGGTGGTCTTGAAGACACGGTAAAGCAAAAATCCTCCCACTGGTTGGAGCAGCTAGAGGACCACAATAAACAGAAGAAGAATGGTTGGGAATTAAAATATATGTAGACCTTTGGCTATGAATCTTGAAGGAAAAAGGAAGAGGATTAGGGCCAGGGACATGTGTAGTAATAATGAGTGAACATATGTGGGAGTAAGTACTAAGTGTGATGTTCTTTGAATGTGTCACACCTACTACAAACATCCTTCTTGGATGTAAAAACTCAAGTAGACAAGATCACCAGGCCTACTGATGTCTTCCTTCCTCTGTCACTGGCAATCCCAGCACTGGCATGACGGGTCCTGGAAGTGGCTGAAATGGTTGAGATGGAAGCTATGCTCAGCTGCATAAACACACTGTTGCCACAGTTGATTAAGTGGATACCACTACCCAATGTCTAACCTACACCAAGTCCCCACATGCTAGCCTCTCTTGAGAATATCTGATGCCCATGGATGAGTAGTTCACTACTCAACAGTTGGAACTTTTTTCCTCAGGAGTCATTGGTTTTCCCTCCCATGAATGGCTATACATTCAGATGCAGAGTTATCTTTCCTGCCTACACAGCCTCAGCTGGCATCATTAACCAGATTTACAGACAGCTTGACTTTACTAGTGTATATCATTGGATTGGGCTCACTTTACAGAGGGCCTGTGTTAGGGAAAAGCAGATACTGGAATAGACTCATGACAATGATGTTCACTAGTCACATCACTGATACCACCCAGAGGTTTCCTACATTATAGAGGGTTGGGATGGTTTGCTGAAAGTGCAGCTAGAACACCAATTTGGAGGCATACATTAGAAGATGGAGCAATATCCTATGGAATACAGGATATACATCTGTATGTGTATAATAATTAAGAAAAGACCCCCACTTGAATGCATGACTCTAGTCAGTATTCATGTCTTTTTCTTGGTTTTGTGTGAGGTTGGAGATTAAATTAATATTATACTGTATAGGAAAGCACACAATTTGGCCAAAAATAACTACAAGTGGAACAGTTACAGTCTATAAATCAGTCCATTTGTTGAAATCTGTCTTCTACTTTGACTTGCTTTATAAAAAGAAAAGTTGGACAAGTACCAAACCTTGAACAGTATAGCTGTAGACAGCACACTTATTTTATCAACCCATTGATGTTGCTGACTCAGTGGTACCTCTCTGTACACTTGGAATTGTGTCTCTGGCTTCCTGGCTTCCTAGGCTTCTTTGCTTCCCTGATCTTTGGAGGGCTTCTGATGATGTGTTCTTAACCCATATAAATGGCCTAAATCTGTCTGTGCAATTTACTAGCTGGATCAAAAACAATAAAGGTGTTTTGTGTTAAGAATTTAGAAGTTTTGTTTGGAAATAATACATCAGCTTTTCTTTTATTACTGTTAAGGCTGAGTTGAGAATAAACTCTTTAGCCAAATTCCCCCCAAGGAAAGGTAAGCTCTACATTTACTAATTTTTATTACATTTGATTGAGTTCAAATTACTGTCAAAAATTTGCTTCTTGTAAAAATGTATTTTGTTATCCAGCTTCCATGTTACAAAAATAATTTTCTCTGTATAACTTCAAAATGCTTGTCATTTCAAGTGGGAAAGAAATTTGTTTTCCAAAACTGCTCAACCATCAAAGTCAAACACTATGCATTTTTGTGATATTCATGTACCAACTATCCTTACATACTTGTTGTTGTTGTTGTTGTGTATAGTAGGATTAAATCATACAGAAGTGTAATGGTCTAGAACATTTACATTAAATCCTGGGATAAAAGACAATTTGACCTGAATACAATGATTGCCTAGAGTGACCAAATTCAATGTTGCTCAGTTTTCTTCTACCATCCAGACAAGATGTTAAGAGAGAGCCATCAGTGAGGCTTTGGTTGGTTAAAAAGTAGGATGGACCTGGGCTAAGTGAAGCCCTCAAGAGCCTGTACAAGTCCTAATGGCTTCTTGATTTCTTTCCTGCAAGGTCAGGGAGTAGTCACCCTGCTTTTAAAAATCTATTTCCTGGAATTCTTGACCACATTACAGTGTTGTTGTGGAAATTAAATGAGATGACTTGCATAGAAGATTTACCAGGTATGTAGTAAGCGGTTCTCTGAAGTTTTCTCTCCTTTTTTCTGTATATAATTTGAAATAAGCAACATTATTTTAACTTAATAATACACTTTTATGCTGTGTAACAATTGAGGGCTGACAAAGTATTTTCATGTACCACATCATGTGTGCTTCTGCCATAGTACTTTGAGTTAGGTAAGATTGCTTATTTTTCCCACTTTCAGATAAGGCTTGGAAACAAAAAGAATCCATGATACATTTTATAATTTTTTTTTTATCGGTGCTGGGGATCAAAATCATGACCATGTGCTTGCAAGGCAGGCACTTATGCCACTGAACTAAATCCCCAGCCATGACACATTTAATAACGCAGAAGAAATGAGAAGGAGGCAGTGACTCCTTTTTTCCTCTATTGTTGTCTGTAACAGGGACACCTTCTACTTGAGTTGCAATGCTTGACACTCAAAGGTAAATCCTGAAAATGTTTCCAAATATTGGTAGATCAAACCCAGGAAAACACTCAGAAACCCACATTACCATTCTAAATGATTTGGCAGACAAAAACTAGGTTCAAGAATTGTAGCTTGGAAAAACTAAGAGCCTATGCTTTATTCACACATATGCTATGCATTTAGAAATGAGTCGTGTTGAATGGAAAGGTCTATCAAAATAGTTCTACTGAGACTAATTCATTTTGTCAAATTAGCCAGAGTTGGTTGTATTTGTAGACAATTGCCTAAATCTGTTTTTTTGGTGATTAACATAAAAATCCAATAAAAAGAAACTAAAAGGTAATGAATTTGTGTACATAGAAACAATGCTGGGATTTTATTAATAAAATACTGATAAATGTATAACATTACTTTATTTTCTGTCATTTATTTAAAGGATCTCTCTTTTATATTTGGAATGTGCCACGTTTGGGGGACTATTCCTGCAAAACTTGTCACAGAGCTTACAGCAGTGGAAGAGATGTTTATATGAAACTCAATAATAGGAAAAACCTCATATGAAACCTCAGAAAATAAGAACTAAGAGGAATAAAAATTAATAGAAACTGAAAACAGCTGATTTCATCATAGTTTCCTTACATCTGAAGTCATTAAATTGGTGGTATCTACATTATCAATTAATTACATTATGTGTATTAATTACTTTTTCTAAAATTTAAAAGTAGGTAGAAACATTCATTTTATTTATGAGAGTTGCATTTGCATCAGTGTACATATATATTTTCATATATGTTTTCAAGTGTATACATAAGTTTTCAAGTCTTAAGTACTTGCCTATAGTGTGAATGGTACATGCTACTATACTAGTATTTCAATGTATTAATTTCTATTAGGTAAACAAATATTTGTTGTATGCCACAGAGAGTTTTTTCTTTATTTTTACTGAAGTTATATGTGAAAGTTTCTTAACTTTAAGATTTTAAAGATAATGCTATCAGATAAGAAATATCTTATATCAATTTATTGCAGGAAAAGTTATAGAGAGGTAACTGCTGAATTAAGGCATCACAACTAAACACTGGTAGAATCAACGTTTAAACCCAGTTCTTTCTGATTCCAAACTATATGTTCTTTTAAACACTACGTGATTTTGCTTCTCTTACAATAATTATCTAAGTGCCATTTGCAAATTCTATTATTTTATTTTTGTCTACTTCAATAAAATAGTTCTACTTTAATAGAGCATGATATAGCTGCTGCAATCACACCGATTTCTCTGGATTTGTAATCTTAATTTCTTATTGAAGACTTCTGTGTGATTTCAGGCAAATTTATTCCTTTACTCAATCATTCACTGAATATATATCAAAAATGTATAATGTATTATTGATTTAATTTAAAGACTTATAATGCACTGATTTATAGAAAACTTGTGAAGTAAAAAAATATAAAACTACTTAACTTCTCCAGCATAAAATACTCTGATAAGAACTACCTGTCCAATAGAATTTGCATGTATAATTTCTAAATTTTTAATATTTAATTAAATCAAACTAGCTCAAAATGAAAAAATTTAAACCACTATGAAAAAATGAAGAAAAGTAATCATTCTAAGTAATGAATAATTAAGTAATTTCATGTAAAAGGCCATTTTAAGAAATAGATACACCAGATGTGGTGGTCCATGTCTGGAATTTCAGTACTCTGGGAGGTTGAGACAGAGGAATTGCAAGTGTGAACCCAGCCTGGGCAACTTAGTGACTTAGTGAGACCTTGTCTAAAACAAAAACAAACAAACATGGCTGGAGAAGGCCTTGGGTTCAGTCCCCAGTACTGAAACAAAGAAATAAACAATCCCAAAAAACATTAATAACAAATAAACAACTCCTCCCCAAACAAAAATGTCCTACTACAACAATCCTGAAGCAAAACAACAAAAAGATAAAGATTTTAATTACTAAGAATCCGTTAGTAGTTAAATTAATAGGCTAAAATATTTTAGGTTTTTTCTTAAATCATCTTTGCAGTTTTGTTTGACTTATTAATATTCTTAACTAACCTGTATTAGGTAGTAGACTCCAATTGGCTTCAAGTAAAACTTCTAAAAAATCTTTGACATTTCGGTGTATATGCATCCCTGGGTAGAAAGTGAATTTAAAATTATACTTTCTTTGTTTAAGGGTTGATAAATTGCTAGTCATTTCACTTTTACTGGAAGTAAAGATGTGGGAGGTTTAATCTAAGTGTCTTATAGATGACGACTTTCTCTGTTTTTGTTCTAATGAGTAGGGTCAGAACAGAAGACATTAGCATTCTAGGATGCATGCTTCATTATCATAATGTTTGAGCAAACAGGTTTTTATGTTGGAAGAGTACATTTTTGAAGGTTTACTCAGAAACAAAGGTGTTTCAGAGTTTCAGGAGCATGGCATTGTGTAGAGCCAGGTTTAATCAGATTTAGTCATGGTGAGAGTAGTTAAAGAGGAGTAAGAATATATAGTATGGGTTTATTTTGTAGATTCTAAGAATTTTAGAGTCAGAAGGAGCTTGAGGGACTATAATCTGTCCTCTAAATAGGAAAAGAAAGGAATCCAGAGTGGCCCTGTGAAGTGTTCAAGGTCATGCAGTTGACTATGAGTGGGGACAGGTGCAAAGTCCAGATCCCCTGACACTGACTAATAATCACTTTGCATCACTGGGTCTCCTTGGAGGATAATTCAGACCATTAAAGACCTGCAAATTTATGGCTTTTTTTTCCTTTGAAAACTGAAAAATTTCTGAAAGGTTAAACCAAAAGGTAACCTGTTTTGGATTAGTAATATACAGCAGTAGATTGTCATTTCTTTCACCTGTTCAAAACATAAACTAGGACACAAAGGGAAATAAACCAGAGTCTGAGCATTTTAAATATTTAACACAAAATCCATGGATGGGGAGTTATGCACTTTTTTTTTTCCTATAAAAGAAATTCCCATTCAAACTATCTACATTTCCTTTTTGCATGTAATTCTTAATAAACCAGTTAGAGACATGCATGTAGGAAAAACGGAAGCAGAAGCAATAATCACAGTAAGATTTCATAGTAGGTAAGTGGCAAAGAAGATTAAATAAGGTTATGCATAAACATGAAAGAACTGTACAATTTGTACTACTCAGATTCCTCCTAAAGAAGAGAGTATGATCAGTAATTCTGTTTAATAAGTTGGGAATTTAAACTGTATTTTTGATTGTGTTTTCAAAAAATAAATATCCTTGTTAACTAGGTTTTTGAAGAATATATTTATATTGCATACTTAAATCATCAGGAATGCCAGCTACATTGTTAAGTATCACTATACATCTTTGAAAAAGAACCAATACTTTAGTTATATATGTAATAAACAGTTTAATTATAAATTTGAAGTTTTTTGTAAGTTGAGTGAGTTATTGGTGAGATTTAGTCATTATGGGTAAAATGGCCATGAATTTCATTGTGTGTCTGATACATGTCCAATCTTTGTTTCAAAAAATATGCCTTGTAAAGACATCTGCAATTCAGTTTTATTCAGTTACATAACCCTTTACCTGGAAAAGGGATGGAAAAATTTTCAGTTTCCCGTGTAATGTCCAAAGGATTGGTGAGAAGCTTATTTCATTGATGAAGATTTTGAGTCTGTATCTGGGTTTGGTAGAGAAAAAAAGCACTGTGAACAACTCTTGGTGTTCACAATAAGGATGGAAAAGAGAATAAGTGAGTGGCAGCTCTTGTGCCATTTACTTGTAATCGTGTCTTAGATCAATCATGGGCTACTCCCTTTCACTAACCCTTCAGTCTTTGCGTTACTGTAATCAACCTGTGTCTCTGTGTGCCTGAAATCTAATGAAGTACAGTATCCATTCTATACTGCAGTTGAAGACTATATAAATTGGGCTTGAAACTCAGCTTCCTTAAGGACTAACATTAACTTGGACAATTTCCACAAGTCTCAGTTTAATCATCTATAAAAATAGCTACAACAAAACCCATCTTCTGTGATTTTGAGAGGACTAAGTAGAAAATGGTAAGTAAAAACCTGCCATTATATCTGCAGTCATTTAGGTACCTTCCTCCGCAGGTAATTCTGTGTGTACTTGGGAGAATATAATGATTTTTTTTTTGTGTGCCCCTGGGATGGATCTTACAACCTCACGTTTACAGAGTGGCGCCTTAGCCAACTAAGCTAAACCTGGAAGTACTATAATGATATTTTGAAACTAGTTTTAAGTAAATTTTATTGGAAAAATTAATGTTACATAGTACTTATATGCTAAGATATGATACACATGAATTTTAAATAGTGGCCTAACTCTTCACCTGTATTAATATAAAGAGCTGATGAATGTCTATTTCTTCTGTGTACAACACTTTTGTGATTTTGTATATTGAGGTACAAAGATAACTTATGTATTTGCTGATACATTATAAAACATTCTAAGAAAAACAGAATCTAAACCATTAAGATTAAACACATTATATATTGTATGAACATATAATATTATAGATCTGTTTCAGCAATTACATTTACAGTGATTTTTGGGGAAGACCTGTACAACAGATCTTTATTCCATATACACATAGCTCTCTCTTGCTGATCATAGACATGAATTTTAATTTCAGAACTGCAGACTGTCCAAGCACACCCTCTACTGGTTTATATCTTTGGTACACCAACATTCAGGTCCTAGGAGGAAACCTCACAAAGGTCATGCTCACCGATAGAGTAAAAGCTGACATACAAATAAGCACATGTAGATTATATTTCAGATCTCTGCCTTCTAGTTCCTTAGTTGAGAGAGAAAATTTAGCCCTGTGAGTTTATTTTTCTAGTATTCTGTACCACTTCTTAAGACTGACAGCCAGAATATCCTTGTTTTATTCATATACTTAACACAGACACGAACAGTGTTCACATCATATTTAACCACAGTTGAGAAAACAAAGAAAAACTGAGAGTCTTTGCCTTTGTAGATGCTGTGTTTTGCTTGGGACCACAAACAATAAGCAAGTGAGTACAGTTTCAATGACAGTCTAGCATTCTGCAAGAAAAGACACTGTCAGGGGCAGCACCTCTGTGAGAGGGGTGTACGTGGCATGGGTCCTGATGTGGTGGCCAAGGAGCACCTTTCCAGAGATGGTATTAGGTCTGAGACTAGAGTGATGAGAAGCAGTCAGATAAATTGAAATCCAAGCGCATGGGGCAACTAGTATAGCATCTCTTGAAGGATGGAGTTTGGAGTGGTTAACAAATAGGACAGTGCCAGTTACCAGAGCATGTAGGATGCAAGAGAAGCGGCTGAAATGAAGCGGAAGTAGGCAAGAGCCAGATCCTTCCAGGACTTGGGGTTCTCTGTGTAAGGGGAGTGATTTGAGACTTTAAACTGGGGAGTAATGGTGTTTTACCTATATTTTAAATTCTGACTGCCTATTTTGTGCAAAATGGATTTTAGAGGAGCAGGAGTGGGAACAGAGGGAGATGAAATGAAAGTTAAAGTTATCACAATATACAAAATAATGTAGAGGAAGGGAGCAAGCTGGCATTGGAGAAGGGACTCAGTTTGACCCCAGATGACGCTTGTGAGAAGACACTGGTAGGACTGGAGCAGAAAGCTCTACGGCCCAGGAAGGTTGTAACAGACATACTTTGGATGGATGTAAGGGGCTTAAATTGTGCCTTGCGAGACAGTTGGGGGGTAGGTTCTTGAGGAGGGGGTGTGTGGGCAAACCCTGATGGTGTTCAGGTTTTAGCTGCAGCCCAGTGAAAGGGGTATGCTTGCCCCCTTATCTCTCCCCAGCACAACTTGGAGCTTTTGACTGAGGAGGAAGAAAAGGAAACAGCTGGGTGTTGGAAAGTCACACCAAATTCCTGAGTTGTATTCATTTTTGTCTCCCAATATATCAGTGGAAAACATTGGGAACTAATCCTTTCCCTACCCTGTAGTGTTGCTGGTCAGAGATGAGGGAAGACTGGTGAGGATCTGGGCCTTTGCTGACCCAGTAGCTTGGGCATGATTATACTTTCCTCCTCCTTTTCAATCGATACCACCCTGTTAGAAGAATAATAACTGTCCTCAGAGCCATGGGAAAATTGAACTCCCTCTGATTTCTCTCCACCCTGTAGTTCCCTGATAACACTAGAAAAAGTTAAAGATGTTGAGATTCCTGAAAGATGAAAGCCTTAGAGTGGGACAATGGGGAGAATAAGAAGGAATTTTTTTTTAAGGGGGAAAAAGAAAGCCAGTGGATTCCTTCTTGGTTTGAGCATATAAACTCTATCAGGTCCCAAGGATAATGTTAATTATCACCTGAGTGGTCACTTGAATCCTCCATGGCTTGGGATATGCTCTTAGCCACTCAAAAGGGGTAGCCATGGCATTAGTTTACCAAGCCCATGCCCTTTGGTTTTGAGAGTAAGAGAGATGGTGGTAGTGGTGGTAAGTAAAAGAGCAGTTTATAAGATCTCCTTTTATTGGAAGTGTCTAGGTCCTAATGGTGGGCAAGACTGAGGGGGTTACATCCCCAGGTGTCACCCAGAGGTCTGTTCTTTTCACTCTGTTCTAAGACAGATTTTTTACACTGGCTGCATAAGAAACATTGCTTAAGACTCTGGATGGGTCTGTCCTTATTTATATTTCCCTAGAGTTTAGGGAGTTTTAGTTTCACTTGATTCAGGAACAGAGCATACTGACCTGAGTGAGGACCTAATGAGGTTGTTACATGTCACAGAGGACTGTTATTCCCACTTCTGCTTAGAGAGAGCTGGTGCCTCTTGTTTTCAGTGCTTTCCTATATGAGTACTCAGTTTCTAGAAATCTTATAACCTCTAACTACTGAAAAGGAAAAACATAAGTTTATGGAGGTTTGGACGAAGGGAGTGAGGGAGTTAGAGGAAGACAAAGAGGGAGAGAGAGAAAGAGTGAGGGAGAAAGAGAGGGAGGCACTTTGGCAGTTGGGGGGTTGGAGAATTGGGGAAGAAAAGAGGAGGAAAAAGGCTTTGGCTAGATTTACCAAAGCCATAGTCCTGATGGCTCTTTATTTCCTACTGCCCCAAGAGAAGTGTCACTGGACAGGTCTGAGGAGGTCCCCATAGCAGAGATAAGCCCACCTTACCTGTAGAATAAGTTGTACATTCACTGACATTCATCACAGAAAAAGTATATTCAGGATGTTTCAATGAGAGGCATAAGGAAGTTTGTTAGGAAGAAATTTTAAAGTACACACTCAAAGAAATAGAGCACTAACTCTCGAGAGAGGTATACAACAATTTATTAAAAGTCTGTTAATTTAAAATGTAGAAGAGAGAGAAGAGAGAAGATATAATACATAAATGAAGTTCATATTTATAGTACAGTGGAAAGTTTCTCTGTCACAGTTCAGGGCATACCCTAATCAATCCTTCTGTATTTGGGCTGCATCATGATAAGATAAAACAAGAACACAGTAAATAAAATACAATTTTGTTTTAAAATTCCTTCAGTTGGCTAATGTTACTTTTCCTTAGAGTGACTGCAAAGCAGGAGATGTTACCCTTCATCTTCCCATGAAAATTCAAGTATAGATACCTAGTCATAAATCAAAATAGCCCAAAGAGGACTTGTGAGTCCATTAAAATACCTGCAGTAGCACAGTGGATCAAAAAAGCAGAAACTATCCACCTAGCAAGGATCATGTGGAACTGGATTACCCAGGACATGAAGAAATAACTAGGAGCAAAAGCTAAAGAAGTAACTGCATTGGCATCAGTAACACTGTGGGAATTGCCATGGCCTCCAGTAGCCTGCTACATAGAAACACTAGCATCTCCTGTCGCTGAGGTGACGGACACACATCTTGCTGGGGAACCCTAAAGTGCTACCTTTTCATATGCCTCTTCCATCCAAGAAACAGCTATTCTTGAGTTGCTTGATCAGAGCTACCAGCTCTTCCCACCTTGCAAGTTCCTTGTCTCTAAGGCCATTGCTGTCCGTGAGTATACACATTATAGTCCTGGGCTTTGCGGTTGTATCTGGTGTGTCCATGTGTCACACTGTAGTCATCATCAGAGTGAGATAGTTTGTACTCTTGACCCAGAGCCAAGCCATTGTTATGTGGGTCCATGATGTGAGAGCTGAGTCCCACTCAGAACCTGGAGCCAACTGAACTATGCTTTTACCTGTGCTCCTGTTCTTGGTGGTAGAGGTGACAAAATCTGTTTATGAATTGAGTTTGCGGAGTAAAGAAGTGAGGAAAAGAAAGCATCTGAGGATACAAAAGCATAACTCAGATGTGTAAGTGTGCGTTGACATGATCAAACTAAAAGCAACTGTGGCTAGGCTCAGGTGAGGTATTTTTGTTTATCCAGGTATACAATTACATGGGAATTTCACTTCTTGAAACTGAACATATGTGAAGAAGTTCTAGTAGTAGCTCCAGAAGCATCTGTATCACACACTTTTACCAGTGTAGCAATGAGGATACTTGTGCCTCTGGTACCAGTGCTATTGTTGTCCCATATCTCAGATACACAGGCCCTCCAAGCATATGTCTGTATGTCAGACCTCAGTTCTGTGCAGCTTCATCATACCACACATCAGACACTATTGTCACAGCAGACTCAAGAGTCCAATCCAGCACCAAGAGGGATTCCTCTAGCTACAGGTGAGAAGGACTTTAGTAGCCATCACCACTGAAGACCCTTGCCATTACTGTGGTCATCTACAGTAATGGAAAGAGAAGTCCTATCATTGTAATTAACATTCACCTGGCCTGACAGAGCTGAACAGAGACTACATATAGTCCTTTCACTGGTACCAGACCTGCTGCATCCCACCAGGCAAGGGCTCTCACACCATTCCCAGTGGGGAAGATCTTTCCACAGTAAAGCAAGTCCACAAAGTCTTCAAGAGATGACTCCTTTGCCAAAGGCACAGACAAAATAGAGCAACAAGAAACAAACACAACAGGTCGAACTAACACCACACAAAAGAACATAATATTTATGTAGTTCCTAACCCAAAAGAGAGGTATTCTTTGCCTAACAAAGAATTCAAAATAATTGTTTTAAGGAAGCTAAGTGAATCTCAAAGAAAAAAATAAAAGAAAAATAAAGTCAATGAAACCAGATGTGCAACAAAATAACAAGATTAGCAAGTTAATGGAGAGATTAAAACTATACATGAATATATACATTCAAACAGAAGTTCTGTAGCTGGAAAATACAATAATGAAATGAAAAATGCAAGACAATATCAATAGCAGAGTTGATGAAGCAGAACAAAGAAGTTTGCGTATCTCATGGCAGGTTATTTAAGAACATACAATAAGAAGAGAGAAAAAAAGAATGAAAAGGAAAGAAGAAAGCTTATGAGATTTAGGGGATAGCATCAAAAGAGCAAAGGTCTGAGGTATAGAAATCAATGAAATAACAAAGAGAGACATGGGGATGAAAAGCTTATTTAAAGAGATAATAGCAGACAATTGTTCAAATCTGGAGAAAGATACAATGCAGGTACAGAAAGTCAAAGGTCTCCAGTCATATGTGATACAAGTAAGATTACTTCATGACTCAAATTGTCAAAATTAAAGAAAGAGCATCCTGAAAGCAACATGAGCAAATAAATCATATATAAAGAATTTTCAATAAGGCAACAGAAAACTTACAGGCTAGGAGAGAGTAGAATTATATATTCAAAGTGTTGAAGAAAAAAATCCTGCTAAGAATATTATACTTGGTGAAGTTATCATTCAGAAATGGAGGGGTAAAGGCTTTCCTAGACAAACAATAGCTGAAGGAGTTTATCACCACCAAATTTATTTTACAAGAAATGCTTAATGCCTGTCTTGCAAGCATGCAGTCATGAGTTTGATCCCCGGTACCAAAAAAAAAAAAAAAAAAAAAATACTCAAACTGAAAAAAAAGGTATTAATTTGTAACATGAAAAAATTTGAAAGTCTAAAACTGTTCTACAAAAGTAAGTCAAATTCAGAATATTGTAGTAATGTAGTTGTTGTGTGTAAAGTAACATGACTCTAGTAGTTTTAAAAGATAAAATCAGACCAAGCATTTAGCTCAGTAGCATAAGCACCTGCCTGGTAAGTGTGAGGTGAAATAAAAAATGTAGAATTATTTTATTCAGAGTTTTTTGTTTTGTTTTGATTTTTTGAGACAGGGTCTCACTTTGTAGTCCAGGCTGGCCATGAAGTCACTATGTAGCCCAGCTTGGCTTCAAACTAGTGGCAATCCTTCTACGTCAGCCTCCCAAGTGCTGGAATTACAGGTGTGTTCCACCCTGTCTGGCCCAGAGTTAAGTCATTTTCAGTTTAAAATAGCCTGTTATAATATGTTTTATGTAAACCTCATTATAATTACAAAGCAAAAAGTTATAGTAGATATAAAAAAAGATAAAAAGTAAGAAACACTAGTATACTACTAGAATCTTCTAAACACCAAGAAAGATAACAAGAGCATCAGAAAGGAACAAAATATTAGAATACAACTAGAAAACAACCAACAAAGTAATAATGGTAAGTTTTTATATCTCGCAATAAGTACCTTGAATACAAATGGATTATGGAAGATTTGTTTAGTTAAAAACTATAAAACACTGATGAAACAAACTGAAAAAGACACAACTATACAGAAAGATATCCCATAATTACAGATTTGAAGACTTAATATTATTAAAATGTCCATAGTAGCCAAATCAGTCTGCAGATTCAATGTAATACCTATCAAAATTCAAATGACTTTTTTCATAGAAATAAATAAAATAATACTAAAATTCATTATGGAACCACAAAAGATCCTAGTTAGCCAAAATAACTGAGCAGAAAGAGCCAAGGGTACACCTTCACAATACCTTGAAGCAAATTTTACTTCCAAGCTATAGTAATCAAAAGAACAATTCTATCTTGTTGGTGGGAATATAAAATAGTGCAACCACTATGAAAATTGGTATGAAAATTCCTCAAAAAACTGAAACTAGAAATTCTATTTGATCCAGCTATTTCCTTTCTAGGTGTCTTCAAAAAAATCCTATTACAGAGATACATGCCTACCATTGTATATAGCAACACAATTCATAATAGCTATATCCTGGAAGCAGGCTATATGTCCATCAACAGATAAATGGATAAAGAAAATGTGTTTTTTGCACACAATGGAACACTGTTCTGAGATGAACTTGAATCATTTTTAGGAAAATGGATGCACTTTGAGATCAAAATGTTAAGTGAAATAAAACCAGAAGCACTTAAATATTGCATGGTTTTCTCTTACATGAGTGTTGTAGTCAGGGTTGACAGGGAATAGATTTAATACAGGACACATAATTTATAGGATTATTTTATAATACTCACCCAAAAAGTCAAATGCAGAAGAGTGCAAGAGATCTGTCCACACATTAGAGACCTAAAGAATCTAGCTGAGGGCTTGGATCCCATGGCAGTGTCTTCCATGAGACCAGCTGGAGGCATAGAGCCCACGACAATATGGCATGTAAGTCTGTATCAAGAATCTGCATTGGGAAGGCCCGATTGCCAGTGGTGGAAGCTAGAAAGTCTGAACCAGCAGGATGAAGGATCTGTGCCAGCAGGTAGAGGGATCTGCACTGGAGCCAGGAAGCTACCATCAAGGTAAAGACTAGAGTTCTTCCTAAGAGAACCAAAGACATCCTTAGTGAAAGTGAGGACCAGAGCTCCTCCAACAATAACAGCTGAGTTCATATAAGGAAAGCCAGGATGACAAGCTTCTCCAGCCAGATCAGCAGCACACCATTTTCCCCTCCAGTTTTCTTTTTATGAAGTTGTCAACAATCCTAGGTGGGCCTTCCACACCTGGCACCACACTGATTTAGTTCAGCTGGGTGTTACAAGTTGCTCATTAGTTAATGCACCACAATGAGAAACCCAAATTAGAGATAAAGAAAAAAATAAAAGATAATAAGTAGGGAGATAGGTCTTTTTCAAATGGGAAGGGATTAAATGTGAAGGGTTATGTACAACTATTAACTTCACACAAGTACAAATTTGCAATAAACATTCTGTGCTGCAAACAGGTACTAATAAAAAAGAAGGAAAAATTTCATTGTGTATAAATGAAAAAAGCACAGTGTTGACAATAAGCAGACAAATTGATAAAGACAGACACAATGATAAATGAAACAGAATAGAGGCCAAAAATAAATCCACCCATTAAAGGTCAATTCATTTTTGACAAATCTGCTAAAAACACACAATGAAGAAAAGATAGTCTCTTTAATAAACTGCACTGGGCAAATTGGAGGGACACATGCAGAAGAAGGAAATTATATCTCTACCCTTCACTGTTCACAACAATCAACTGGAAATGGAGGTAAGATTAAAATATAAAATCTGAACATGGGGCACTGGGAAAACAGGCAGCCAGCATGCCACCCTGGTAAGTAGCTGTGGCCTCCCAAGCCACAGCCGGCCCAGGGCAAGAACTATATCAGCGTTTCCTGAGATCCATGCCACGTTGGAACTTGGGGTGCTGGGAAAACAGGCAGCCAGCACGCCACTCTGGTGGGTGGCTGTGAGCCTACCTGTGCATGAGCTAAGAATCAAACATCCATGTCATTCCCCCCATACACTAGCAAGTGAGAGCCAGAGATCTGAGCATCTCTTGCGAGTTTGACTACATGCAATATAGCTAATAAGGGGGATTTCCTTCTGACATCTCTTTGAAGGCAAATATTTTTATCTCTGTTTTGCTCTGTTCCGAACAATGGTATTGCTTTATTCAATATTCTGTTTTTATAATTTCGGTATTTCCTTTGATATTGCTCTACCTAAGTGAAGGAACAATTATTGTGAAGAAAACTAGATATACTATTGTACCTATTGCTGTTATCCCGGTAACCTGCTATGAGTTTCTGTACCAATTTCACTGCACTGCCTCAGTTGGGTTTGTCCTGTCTTGTGCTGCTGTATTTTACTACCTTTAAAATAAATAAATAAATAATAATAATAAATAAGAAAAAAGTAAATAACAACAAAACAGATCAGTAAGGTACTGTGCAACCTAAAACATGATATAACTAAACAGATAATGGATTTAAAAAGCAAAAGAAGGAAAAGAAAGTGCTCTAAAGGATATAACTGCATGTATATTTAACTGTGTAGGATTGATAACCATGTTGCTAAGTTTTTGTTGGACTGGTGAACAGAAATGTTTGCAGTCTCACTGTTTGAATGTCCAGTTTGTATGCTTTAATTTTGTAACTTGAACAACTATATCCAAGAAGACAATATGTAATGTATCAACTAGTGATTTCTTACTGTTTATTTTTTTGAAATTCTTTATTGTTTCTACCCTTTTTTCTGTTTTGCTCCCCCCTCTTTAAATAAAATTTAAAAAATATAAAATCTGAAAGTGTCAAACTAGAAAACATAAAGGAAATGTTCACGATGTCCTCAGAAAAGATTTTTTTTATGACCCAAACATCACAGCAACAAAAACAAAAATAATTAATAGGATTTCATCCAAACTAATTTTTTTGCACAGTGAAGGAAATATAGAAATCAACAAAACAGTCAGACTGATGGGCCATGCCTGAGTACAAAGGTGCCCTCCACTGCTGAAGCACAGAGAACAACCTCTGTGCACCACCCCCACTTGGGCTGCTGAGCCTTGCCTGTGACATGGCATGCTTCTCCTGTGTGCTGACCAAGAGGACTGCCACACCCACCCTGGCTAGACCCGCTGCCTTCAGCTGCCCTCCCCATCTCTTAGACCAAGCACTGCTGTGAATGTTTGGCTTCCACTCTCCCTCCCAGAACCTTGAACTTCATTGGACTGGTTTGATGAGAGACTTGGCCCCTCACCCAGACAGAGGACCCCAACAAGTTCTGGTCACTTATGTACCCAAGAATTGGGTGGACACCAACCACATGGTAGGACCCTAGGAGATACACTGCTGACAGTTGTGACTATTGGGATTAAATAACCAGATATTGGCCCAGAAGGTGAAAATGACAAAACAAAAAACCAAAGTGCAATCTCAAACATCTAGTCCATCAGGTGCAAGAACAGGCAACAGTGAAATAGAGGACTTTAAAAGTCATACACCAGAAATCTCTGAAAAGATAGCAAACAAAGTAAAGAAAGAAATCCATGAGGCTAGAGAGGAAATCAAATTAGAAGTAATGTCTTACATAAAGACAGAAATAACAACCTTAATAGATGAGTTGCTCAACATAGCTAGGGAAGAAATAGATTAAAAAAAAAACCCAGGAGCATAGGAAATTGATTGAAACTCTGAATGAGCAATGTAGAAAACAAGCAGAATCCATGAAACAAATTCAAAGAGATATCCAAGAAACAAAAAATTCTATTGAAAGCAGGTAAAACCATTTAAATGAAGCTGAAAATAGAATTTCAGACCTTGAGGACAGGATTGCAGATAGCAACCATGAAAGGATAGAACTTATACAAACAACAAAGCAGGATGAAATGACAATCCAGCAGCTTCAAGATGATGCCAAGAGAAACAATGTAATACTAGTAGGCATCAGTGAAGATGCAGGAGTCAATGCAAATTATAAAACTAAAATATTCACAGAAGTATTAGCAGAAAATTTCCCAAATGTGGACAAAAAATCTGACATGCAGATAAGTGAGGCATATAGAATGCCAAACATTCACAACCAACATAAATCTATACCCAGACATATAATAATTAAGATCTCAGACATACAGCATAAAAACGGAATACTAAAAGCTATCAGAGAAAAGATACAACTCACCTATCAAGGAAAGTGTATTAGAATCATGGCAGACTTCTCAGCACAAATCTTCAGGTTAAGACAAGCTTGGAGTGAACTATTTCAAGCCCTAAAATAAAACAACTTTCAACCCAGACTGATGTACCCAGCAAAACTGTCTTTCAAATTTAATGGAGAAACAGATACTTCTATGACAAAGAACACATGAAGAAATTCATATCTACCAAACCAACCCTAGAAAGAGTATTGAAAGACATACTAGACAGAGATAAAAATGACACAATCTCCAGAACAACAACAGAAAGAAACCACCATGTAGGACAAGCAATTAAACAAGGGGGGAAAAGCAGAAAGCAAACAACTGGAACATAACATGACAAAGTTGAGCCAGTACATATCACTTATATCCATAAATGTAAATGGTCTCAATCCACCTATCAAAAGAAATAGGTTGACAGAATGGATCAAGAAACAGGATCCCACAATACACTGTATACAAGAAACACATCTGACCCAAAAGGAAATTCATAGATTGAAAGTCAAAGGATGGAAAACAATATTCCATGCAACAGGAACCCAGAAAAAAGCATGGGTAACTATTCTATTTGAAGACACTGTGAACCTCAAACCTAAAATAATTAAAAGAGTAAAGAAGGTTACTACATACTTGTTAGTGGAAAATTCAAGAGGAAGAACTAACAATTATAAATACATATGCACCAAATACAGGAGCATCCAACTATATAAGACAAACACTAATGGACACGTAAAACTACACAAGAACACAATTATAACAGGGGACCTTAATACCCCATTGTCACAAAGAGATAGATCAACTAGACAAAAAGCAAAGAAATAACAGTACTGAATCATACCTGTGAGCAATTGGACTTAGTAGATATTTACAGAGTGTTCCACCCAACCACATCAGAATACATATTCTTCTCAGCTGCACATGGGACATTCTCCAAAACAGACCATATATCAACTCATAAAACATTCTTAAGTAAATCAAAGGTATTGAAATTATCCCATGCATAATCTGACCATAGTGCACTAAAACTGGAAATCAATGGCAAAAGAAATTGCAAAATCTGCATAAAAACATGGAAATTAAATAACAACCTTCTGAACAATGAGTGGGTTAAAGATGAAATCACAGAAGAAATGAAACAATACATACAATACAACAAAAATGCATACACAACATACTGTAACTTATGGAACATAATGAAAGCAGTCCTAAGAGGAAAATATGTAGCAATAAATAGTCACATCAAGAAAATGCAATGAGCACAAATAACCTAATGCTACATCTCAAGCTTCTAGAAAAGGAAGAGCAAGTCAAACCCAGAGCTCACAGAGGAGAGGAAATTGTAAAGATTAGAGCAGAAATTAATGCAATTGAAACCAAAAAACAATCCAAGGAATTAATGAATCAAAGAGCTGGTTTTTTTTTGAGAGAATAAACAAAATTGATATAAACCTCTAGCCAACCTAATCAAGAAAAAGAAAGAAAAAACTCAAATCCATGCATTAAGGACTGAAACAGGGGAAATTACTATAGATCCCATGGAAATTCAAAAGATCATGAATATCTACTTTGAAAATCTCTATTCACATAGGGTGGAAAACACATAGGAAATGGGCAGATTTCTAGAAACATATGAACTACCAAAGCTCAATCAAGAAGATATAACAGTTTTGAATAACTCAATATCAGCTACTGAAATAAAAAAATGTGATTAAAAACTTACCAATAAAGAAAAGTCCAGGTCCTGATGGATTCACAGCTGAATTCTGTAAGAAATTTAGAAGTTGTTCCAAGATGGCCCATTGATAGGTAGCATGATAGTCTTTCTGAGAAAAACAACTCAGATGCTAGAATCTAACACCATGGAGAAGATGAGATGAAAGGAGAGTAATTCTCATGACTCAGGAAGAAACTGAGGAAAAAGAAAAATAAAAAAATAAGAAGCATGGATGGAGGAATGGAGCTGGGCATGCTCTGGTCGCTGTACTGGGTGCGTCTTAGAGTCAAGCAACTCATGATCAAGTTGAGGTCGCATCCCTGCAAGGAGCAGGGGTTGGTGAGCTTGATACCCTTGGCAGGAGGACGTGCTGCAACAGGGAGTGGAACTGGCGAACCGAGCTGCACGGACTTTGGTGAATGCTGAGAACTGGATACCCCAGAGCAGGATGAATGGCTAGATGACATACTGGATTTGGGCAGGACAGGCTTGAATCAACAACTGAGGCAGCATCAATCATCAGCTCCTGGCCCAAAGCAGATTGGTGGGATCTGCTTGGGCTGAGCCATGACCTTGGTTGGGACCCAATACTCAGAGACAAAGCTGTCCTGAACCTGTGACATCTGCAGGGCACACATATACTGAAGACACTCACTGATGGACTGTCTTAGAAGGGAGGGGCTGGCCCACATCACCCCTGTGTGCACCTCACAGATCAACAGCAAACTGGAGAGGGCAGCACTTCCCTAGCCAGTATGCTTCAGAAAAACTGTAAGCATTATGAAATAGTCCTGAGACCTCCACCATTCACCTGTCTGAAAGAAACCAGAAACATGACAAGAGAGAGAAACAACAAAAAAGCCTCCAACCACCAACCCAGGAAAATAAGTCCAGGAGAGGTAAATACAGAGAAGATTGAGGGCAGAAAACATGCAATATCAGACATGGCCTCATCAGAAATAAAGAAATACTTCTGTGACCTCATCAACAAATTTAAATCTGAAATTCTAACTCAGGTGAAGCAAGATATAAGAAGATTAATAAAAGAAATGTTGGGTACTCCTCAAGAAGACACAGATGGAAGAATGGAGGAAGCCAGAGAAAGGAAAGAAGCCTTTGATGAAGAATATAAATAAAACCTAGAATACATGAAACAGTTCCAAAGAGAATATCAGGAAATTAAAAAACTCCATTGAAAGCTGGCAAAACTTAACAGAAACTAAAGACAGACTTTCAAAACTTGAAGATAGATTTGCAATGTATGATCATGAAAGGAAGGATGTCTTAAAAATAACAAGGAACCAGGAAGTAATGATACAAAGGCTAGAAGATGACAAGAGGATTTGTAACTTAAGAATAAAAAATGTGAATGAAGAAGCAGGGACAAATACAAATGAAATAAAAAAGCTATCCACAGAAATAATTAAGGAAAACTTCCCAGCATAGGAAACGGAAGTGATGTTCAGATATATGAGGCATACAGAACTCCAGCCAGCTACAACAAAACAGTTCTACACCCAGACATATAATAATCAGGATCCCAGAAATCCATCACAAGAACATATTATTAAAAGTGGTCAGAAAAAAGAAACAGATTACCTATTAAAAAACTCATCAAAACCACAGCAGACTTCTTGATGCAAACTATCAAATCAAGAAGAGCTTGGAGTGAAATATTCTAAGCCTTGAAAGAAAATAACATCCAACCCAGATTGATGTATCCTGCAAAACTGTCTCTCAAAATTAATGGAGAGACAAGATATTTCCACAACAAAGAGGAACTGGGGGAGTTTGTGACCACCAATCCAACCCTGCAAAGAATACTGAAGGATATTCTAGAGAGAGAGAAGAAAATCACCAGGATTCCAGGAACAATGGCAGAAAGGCCTCAAAGAAAGGGGCAGACAGAGGAATGAAGGAGAAAAGTAAACAACAATGACAGAAAAATTGCATAGCAGAGATGAGTTAAAGAAGATTGGCTATATCGCTATTTTGTCTTGACTGATTTTATTAGAATCTGATATGCTTGAGAGTATCAAGACTGAGAGTAGAGGCAACTACTCTGAAGATGACAAGATTCAATAGGATACCCATTCTGGTTTGATTATTAAATGCCTTTGAAGTTCTATAATGTCTCCAATGTTTGGTTTTTATTAATAGTGCTATGTATTGAGAAGTTCAATTACACTATGTTTGACGATATAGAAAATTTTGTTGAAAATAACAGGAGACGTCATAGTAACTACCATAGATCACCTAGTATTGTGGTTTTATATGTCCTTTTCATTTCATGTTTCTCTAGGAATTTGTATTGTTGACTTGTTTTGATTTGTTTTCCCCTCTAATACAGAAAGGCTAGGTATACATGTAGAAACTTATACATGTGTAGAACTTCTAAGCAGTTTATGAGAATTGATTATAGTTATTGTAAAAAAAGAGGAAAAAAAAGTATTCTAAAGGATATAACTGTATGTATGTTTAAATTTGTAGGATTGATAGCCATATTACTAAGTATTTGTTGGATAGATGAACAGAAATGATTGCAGTCTCACCATTTAAATGTCTACTTTGTATGCTTTACTTTTGTAACTTGAACAACTACTTCTAAGAGGAAAATATGTAATTATCAACTAGTGATTTCTTACTGGTTTTTGTTTTGAAATTTTGTATTATTTCTACCCTCTTTTAGTTTCATTTTTTTCTTTAAATAAAAAAAAGAAATTTAGAGAGGATTTAATGCCAATACTCCTTAAACTCTTCAGTGAAATTGAAAGAAAAGCAGTCCTCCCTAAATCATTCTTAGAGGCAAGTATCATTTTGATATCAAAACCAGAGAAAGACCCAACCAAAAAGGAGATCTGTAGGCCAATCTCACTAATGAACATTGATCAAAGATTCTCAGTAAAATATTGGCAAATAGAATGCAGCAAATCATTAAGAACATTATACACCATGACCAGGTGGGATTCATTCCAGGAATGCAGGGATAGTTCAACATATACAAATCAATAAATGTAATACACCATGTCAACAGAGTGAAAAATAAAAATCACATGATCATCTTAATAGACACAGAAAAAGCTTTTGATAAAGTCCAGCACCTGTTCATGATAAAAAAAAAAAGCTACAGAAACTTGGAATAGATGGTATGTAACTCAATCTCATAAAGACCATTTACAACAATCCAACAGCCAACATTATACTAAATGGATAAAAACTGAAGGCTTTCACTCTAAAATCAAGAACAAGACAAGGATTTCCACTATCACAACTCCTATTCAATATAGTTATAGAAATATTATCCAGAGATCAATCAGAGAAGAGGGAGAAATAAAAGGGATAAAAATAGGATAAGAAGAAGTTAAATTATCACTATTTTCAGATGACATAATACTCTACATAGAAGACCCCCAAAACTCCATTAAAAGACTACTAGAGCTAATAAACAAATTCAGAAGCATAGCTGGATACCCTTATAGATCTAGAGAAAATATTCCTAAAATTCATCTGGAAACAGAAGAAACCTAGGATAGCAAAGGCAATTCTGGGCAACAAAGGCAAGACAAGAGGCATCTCAATTCCTGACTTGAAACTATACTACAAAAGCCACAGTAATAAAATCAGCATGGTACTAGCAAAAAAAAAAAAAAATAGACCTGAGGATCAATGGAACAGATTAGAAGATGCAAACACTACTAGAAAGACACTCAGCCACCTGATATTTGACAAAGGGGAAAAAAGATAGCCTCTTTAATAAATGGTGTTGGAAAAATTGGCTTTCCACATGCCGAATACTGAAAATAGACACATGCCTATCACCATACACTAAAGTAAAGTCAAAATGGATCAAGGATCTAAACATTAAAACAGAAACACTAAATCTACTGGAGGGCAAGGTAGGTAGAAATCTTGGAGACATAGGATTGGGCAGAGAAGTCATGAATAAAATGTAAATCACACAGGAAATACTTCAAAGAATCAACAACTGGGATCTCATATTACTAAAAAATTACTGCAAAAGAAATCATCAACAAAGTGACAAGAAAACCCACAAAATGGGAAAGAATTTTAGCCAACAATCCCTTAGACAAAGGATTTATATCCAGAATATATAAAGAGCTGAAAAATATCAAACCCCCCAAATTCAAAGAGTTTCCAAAAATGGGCATCTGAGATGAACATACAGTTCTCAGAGAAAGATATAAAAATGGCAAATAAATACATGAAGAGATATTCAGCATCATTGGTCATTTAAGAAATGCAAATTAAAACAACATTGAGATTTCATCTCACCCTAGAAAGAATGGCTGCCATGAAGAAAACAATGAATAACAAATGTTGGTGAGGCTGTGGGGAAAAAGGAACACTACTCCACTTTTGGTGGGAGTGCAGACTGGTGCAACCACTGTGGAAATCAGTATGGAGATTCCTCAAAAAACTAGGATTGGAGGTTCCATTCAATCCAGCTATTGCCCTTCTATGTATTTTCCCAGAAAAATTGAAAAGGTCATGTCACTGAGATATATGTGTACCCCTGTTTCTTGAAGCACAATTTGTGATAGCTAAATCTTGGAAGCAACCAAAATTCGCATCAACTGCAGAGTGGATAAAAAAAATGCATTTTTATACAATGGAATACCACTCAGCTATAAAAAGGATTTTCAAGCCTTTATATGTAAATGCAGAAAATTTGAGACTATCCTCATTAGTGAAATAAACAAGACTCACATTAGTATCACATTATCTCTCTAGTATAAAAAATAATAAAAACTGACAGAATAATTGGATCCAAAAAGTATAATAGATATTGTGAAAGTGAAAGGGAAGGAAAGTGCTCTAAAGGGTATAACAATATGTATAGTGTGTAAGATAGATGACCATATTACTAAATTGCTGTTGGAACATTGAACAGAAGGATTTGCACTGTCAATGTTTGAGTGTCTAGCCACTCTTTTTGCTTTGATTTTGTGACTTTGGCAACTATTTTTTAAGATGACAATGGGTAATGTATCAACTAGCAATTTTATGATGTTAATTGTTTTTTGAATTCTGTATTGTTCTACCTTTTTTTGTTTTTCTATTTTCTTTAATCTTTTATTTAAAAAAGAGAATAATATGCAATATAGCAACCATTGTTAAATTTCTTTTATTCTGTTTTGAAAACCTATATTGTTATTATTCTGGGTGTGCTGTTGTTGTTTATCTCTTTTGCTTTTTGTTTTTCTTTTCTGACTTTTTTTTAAATAAAAAAAGAAATCAACAAAATAAAGTTATAACCTACACAGTGGAGAATATGTTTGAAAAACTATTTAACAAGGAGTTAGCATCCAAAATATATATGGAACTCAAATAACAAATTGCCAGTTAAAAACTGAGCAGAAGTCCTGGATAGACTTTTCTCTGAACAATACATACAAATGACAAGGTATATGAAAAAATACTCAACACCACTATCCTTCATGCTTTTGTGAATTAAAACTAGAATGAGATGTTATATCACATAATATCTCTGTTAGAATGGTTACTACCAGGGAGCTAAAAATGGCCAATCAGTGAGCAACAAATTACAGAGCCTCCTGGGAGGAAACAACTCATATGCCAGAATAAAACATCCTGGAGAGATCCGGAGAGGGAGCTGGATCCTCTTGACACAGGAAGAAATTAAAACAAAAAAATCTCATCAAACACGCAGTCTCAGGGCTATAATTGGAACAGCTAAAATTAGTGGACACTTTCACTGTGACTTGCTGAGCCACCTGAACTTGCACCAGCTGTGACCTGCCATGACCCGCAGAGCCACCCTGACTATAGTCGCTGTGACTCACAGGAGCCACAACTGTGCTGGTTGGTGGTGAACCCAAAGGAGTCCAACAGAGAATGGAAGGGACCTTCATCAATCCACAGTCATTGCTGGGAATACGACCCCTCCAAGGGAAGAGTGTGACCAAGTGGGAAACATGTTGGAATTGGGCAGGAGGAGTCTGAACTAGGAACAGCAGTGACTTCAGTTAGTTGCTTCCTCCCCAGAGCAGGTTCGTGGGATTTGCTTGGCCTGGGTCACGCCCCTGACTGGGACCCAATAAGATGTCCCAAACCAATTCCCTATGCCTAGCACACACTAACCTGGTGAAAGCCCCTGAAGTTTGACTGGTCCGGTGTGGAAGGGGCCAGCATACGCAGCCCCTACTTATACTTCAGTGACAAGAGCAAACAGGAGAGGCCAGAAATCCCTTGCCAGCATGCTTCAGAAGACCCATAACCAACAAGGAAAGAGGTTGAGACCTCCACTATACACCTCTATGGAAGAAACCAAAAACATGACAAGAGAAACAAGAAAAAGCCCCCAGCCCAAAACCCTGAGAACACTGATCCAGGAGAGGGAAAAACAAAAGAGACTAAGGGCAGCAAACATTCAACATCATACATGACTTCAATGAACATTAAGAGATATCTTCAGGACCTTGTAGATGAGCTCAAAACTGAAATATTAAATCAGGTAAAGCAAGATATAAGTAGATTAATAAAAGAAATGCTAAGCACCTCTAGAAGAGACAGAAGAAGAGAGGAACACAAAAAAGGAGAGAAATATTCAATAAAGAATATAAAGAAAATATAGAATACATGAAGCAGATTCAAAGAGACTACCAGGAAATGAAAAACTCCATTGAAAGCTGGCAAAACTCCTTAAAAGAAACTAAGGATAGACTATCAAAACTTGAAGACAAGTTTGCAATGTGTGATCATGAAAGGAAAGATCTCTTAAAGATAACAAGGAAACAGGCAGTAACAATACAAAGGCTAGAAGACGACAAGAGAATCTGTAATTTAAGAATAAGAAATGTGAATTACAAAAGCTATTCATGGAAATAATTAAGGAAAACTTCCCAAGCATGGGAAAAGAAAATGACATTTGGTTGTGTGAGGCATACAGAACTCCAGCCACCTACAACCAAAACAGATCTATACCCAGACATATAATAATCAAGGTGCCAGAAATTCAATATAAAAACAGAATATTAAAAGCCATCAGAGAAAAGAAACAGATTACCTATAAAGGTAAGCCCATCAGAATCACGGCTGACTTCTCGACACAGATCATCAGATCAAGAAGAGCTTGGAGTGAAATATTCCAAGCCCTGAAACAGAATAACCTCCATCCTAGATTGATGTACCCTGCAAAACTGTCACTAGAAGTTGATGGAGAAACAAGATGCTTCCATGACAAAGAGGAACTGGGCGAGTTTGTGACCATAAATCCAACCCTACAGAGAATACTGAAGGACATTCGAGAGAGAGAGAAAAAAATACCAGGATTTTAGGAACAGTGGCAGAAAGGCCTCAATGAGTGGGGCAGGCAGTAGAATGAACAAGAAAACTAGACAAACAATGGCAGAAAAATAGCATAGCAGAAATGAGGCAGAGAAGGTTGGCTATAATCTCTAACATAGATGACCTTGATACGCTATATTGTTAATAGTGCACCAGGATTTAAAACCCACATTACTCACACTACTCTGCTGAGATGTATTATATTCTGTTCCAGTCATTGTACCTGTACATTTGAGGGCATTGAAAATAACAGGATATAGTTTGGTAATCATCCTTAATTTCCTATTAACTTAATCTGAAGCTCTGTATAACCTACACTGCTTTACCATGACTGATCTTAATCGAATCTGGTTTGTTAGATTGCTGTTTTGTATTGATAGATTTTATTCAAAGCTGTTATGATTGATAGTATCAAGTCTGAGAGTATAGGCAACTACACTGAAGATGACAAGATTCACTAGACTATCCACTATGGTTTGATTATTACCTGCCTTTGAAGTTTTATACTGTCTACAATGTTTTATTTTTACTAATATGGTTATGTACTGCTATATTCAATTGTACTGCTATATTCAATTATGCCTGATGATATAGACAATTCTTTTTAAGATAATAAGAGACAACACAGTAACCACTGTAGATCACCTTGTACTGTGGTTTTATATGACTTTTTGGTTTCATGTTTTTATAGGAATTTGTTCTGTTTTGTCTTGCTATATTTTGTTTTTCCCTCTATTACAGAAAGTATAGAAATACATATAGAGACTCATGCATGTGTATCTCTTTACAGTCTCACTATTTGAATATCTACTTTGTATACTTTAATTTTGTAACTTGAACAACTATTTCTAAGAGGACAATATGTAATTTATCAACTCGTGATTTCTTACAGTTTATCCTTTTTTTGAAATTCTGTATTATTTATACCTTTTCCATGTTTTTTTCTCTTTAAATAAATTTTAAAAATATAGAAGGTTATTACCAAAGAGATGAAAAATAGATGTTGGGAAATATGTGAGAAAAGTTACTCCTTACATGGCTAAGTGTAAATTAGTACAGACATTGTGGAAAACAGTATGAAGGCTCCTTAAAAATTAAAAATAGAATTGTCAAATAACCCTGAAATCCCACTATTGGATCTTCCTATCTATCTATCTATCTATCTATCTATCTATCTATCTCAAGGGTATGAAATCTACATGCCAAAGAGATATCTGCACCTCCATTGTCACTGGAATTTCAAGGCCCATCAAAAAGATAAATGAATAAAGAAAAGCTGGTAACCTATTATGAAATACTACTCACCCTGAAAGAAATGAGGAAATACTGTCATTTGTGGCAATGTAGATAAACATGGAGGACATTATTTTAGGTGAAATAAACCAGGTACAGAAAGACCAATACTGCATAATCTCAGCTAGATGGTAAATCTAAGAAAGTAAAAAGTGATAGAAACAAGTACAAGGGTGGCAGTTACCAGAGGCTGGGGAGCAGGTAACTGTACAGATGTTGGTCAAAGACATATAGCTTTGGTTAGGTGGGGGGAATAAATTAAAAAGTTGTATTGTATGACATGGCAACTACAGTTAATAACAATGTATCATGTACTTAGCAATGGCTGGGAGAGATTTGAAGTGTTCTTACTGCACCTAGGCAGGTGGATGAGGTAATGCACATAAGGCTTGGTTTAGTCATTCCATGTCATTCTTATATATCAAAGCATTATGTGGTACATCATAAATGCATAAATTTCTATCTGTCACTTAAAAAATTTTAAAAGCAAATCAAAAAACCCTCCTTCCAAATGGCAAGAGACAAAAACCATGAAACTCTACCCAACCCAAATTAATTCTTTCATTTCTCAAAATAAAGAAACTAAAAGTACAACCGAAAGACAAACCTGTTTCCTGGTTGAACATGACTTAGACAGGTTAAATAATTAAAATGCAAAAGAAAAGTGACTTTTTTTTTTAAAGGGAGCTACTGTTTCCAAAATAGTAGAGATTTTTCTTGCTTTTGGAGAGTGTGCTTGCAAGGTTAACAATGCTAGAAAAATATTTTAAGCTGAATCTTTGCTTTCTAGATTAGCTAAGAATTGGAGTTTCATATAGATGAAAGGTTCCTGGGTTAGTGTAAATAGAGGATAACATTTATACTTCACATGAAAATGTATTCTTTGTAGTGATCATTTAAGAAGTTATCCATGTTCCCTTTGTGACCTTCGATGATGAAAATGTGTTGCAGCAGGAATTACTTAGGTCAAGCCAAAAGCAATATACCTTTACTGTTTTCAGAGCCCAGTGAGCTCAAAATGTATTAAGTTGGGACTAAAATGAAATATCTGTACAGTAAGCAGTTTCTAGAATACAGCTAACTTAATTTTTTTGATTCACAGTTTGAGTTTCTACTTTGCAATCTAGATATTGTGTCTTATCTACAGAGACATTGTAGAACAATAAAATACTGTAAAAATAACAAGAACATTCACTTTCTGTCTTTTTAGCCAAAAGTAAGATTTTATAGGTTTTCTCTTTTTCCATATAGCATTTTGCTTCATCACCCTAATACTCAGGAGCCCAGTGCCCCTGTTCCAATCTAATTCTCTAGTTTTTCTCTCTTCATCTAAGTTTTAACCAATGTTAAAAAAATTTCTTAAAGCACTGTAGCACAATAGGGAGAGTATGGTATTATTTATTAGTATTCTATGAAGGAATACAGCTGTGTTTCAATTTCAGTCTTATCACTTTTATACTTACCAGGTTCAAATTATGTGACTTCTATACTCAGACTACACATACATCCTAGGTTTTTTCCTGAGGACTAAATGAGATAATACATATTACGAGTATTGTGAATGCCCAGCAGTTAGTAAACATAGAAAATGGTAGATTATATTACGTTCTTACTCTCAATTAGATGACTGTAATGAGTATTGCTGATGCAAATGTGCTAGAAAAAAACTACTCTTTTCTATGTTACCTGTCCAAAATCCTGAAGCCCTGAGTTCTGTTTCATTTTCAACAGGTAATAATTATTACATGGTGCTGTGTTGCATGTTACAGTGAATTGTTCTGCTACACGTATTCCCCATTTGATCTTATTTAAAGGATATTGAGTCTCTTGGCATAGAAGGTAAAATCATGGGTTGAAGATGAACTTTTCAGTACTTGGTTATTAACCTGATTTCTCTAAGTAACCTGAAAAAAGAAAAGAATTTTTAGAGAGGATCAGACTCTGCAGAATAGATAGAGGTAAAATGAATTATGTACTGTGCCACAGACTGGTGCTTAGTCAAATGAGATTCTAGGGATATGAGACTGCAAACAGAGCAGAAGTTGGGAACAAAGTGAGGGTGTGATTTAAATGTTCAGAATGAGGCAATGAAGGTTGTGTAGGGGGAAATATGTGAAAAAGAATTGAGAATACATGGCTTACTTTGAAAAAATTCTTCTGTATAGGCCCAGGGAGGAAGCTATGTCTCATCCGAAAACTCAAAAGATGCTCAAGATGACTTGAATAAAAGAAGATTTCAGGGCTTTGATTCAATAAAGTAACATATTGGAAAATTTTAAGTGTGAAGGTAAATATGAGAGTTTGAGGAACAATTCTGTTGTTATTGTATAAAAGTATATTGTATAGAATACTTGGAAAGTAAAGGCAGATATGAACCTTTTGTAAGTGAAAAGACATTATTGATTTAACCATTTACTTACTAAGTATCTCAAATTTTGTATGATGGCTTTTGAGAACATACAATGAGATGTGTATATATAGAATTTAAATATAATGGGAAATTGTGTAAGGGAGGCAACATTCATGCTAATTTCCTAGTTTTAGAACTTGAGTAGTAAGAGAGAAGAAAGTTCAGAAAGAAGCAATATCAGAATAGTTTCTGGTTCCTCACATGAACCCTTTGGAGGGAAGTTTGCTGAAGGGTTACAGGTAAATGGTAAAAGGATTTATCACACTAGTGAAGGATGAAAACGTTAATTTGAAAGGGTAACTATGAGACAAAGAAGAGACAATATACAAGCATGTGAAAGCAGTAGTAGGAAAAATGGAAGAATGTTAAGAGTTTGAGAAGAAGAAGAGATAATATATGTAAAGATAAATCAGTCTGATCCTGTACTTTATCAAAGGGCTGGTCAAGGACTCCAGGTGAAAATTTTCTGGTCCTGGCTGTCTAAGGGCAAAAATCCAGAGAAGTGGCTAATTTCACTGTCCCTTTACAACAAGGACTGTGTGTCTGAAAGGCTGAGTAGAATGTGAAATCCTGAACTTTGAAAGCCCAATCTTTGCTCTAAGAAATTTCAGATGTAGAACAAAATTAGAAGAAAACAAGTTAGAGGAAATTTGGTGAAAAAGATTAAACTGAAAGAAAACAAATGAGTCAGAATCAAATTAGTTTACAAGGAACTTTGCAATTCATTGTGTATAGTTATGTCATAGTTATTGACCTTGATATTCTGTCATGGTTCCCATTTATATATATTCTTTAATTACCCCAGGGATTTTCAAAAAGTAATGGTAAATTGTTCAAAGAGGAAAGGCAAATAACTGTAGGAAATAAGATTAAATTTAATGAAGCAGATTTGCGTGGAAAGGGAATCTATTGGATAACTTTCTCTTTTTTGTTAAGGAAAGGGTCCTGATATATATATTTTCTCTATTATTCAGATAATAGAAAAATTAATGAGATTTCTGAAGTAATAATAATTCTTTTAAGAGAAAAATCATTAATATAATTAAAAATTCTTGTCCAAAGTGAAAAATGAGATAACATAAACTTTTTAGTTTGTTATAATATTAGTGCTATTCAGAGCATAGCTATTTATTTACATTAGTTGTAAAAGATAACAAGATAGAGTCCAGAATAACAATCATTTGGAAACACATATAAGTTTCCATTTTGATGAAGCATTTCTTTTTCCAGTATGGGTAATGAGTAGGTAAATCAGAAAGGACATGTAAAGTAGATGAATTCCATTTACTAGGAGAGGGCTTTGCAGGTTAATCAGGTATACTAATCAAGTAAGCTTTGAAATAGGAGTGATTAATCCCCCCTAACAAGAACTAATTGGTTATGAATAAAATTATAAACTGCACTATCTTAAAGATAATTTATCTAGTTTCAGACACAGAGCTAGTAGTTCAAAGAATCATACAGTATTAAAAAGAGAGAAGATATAATTCAAAATTAAGAAAAATAACTCCTAATTTAAAAAAAACTCATAAAAATGGATAAAAGTTAGTAGAATTGTACTTTAAAATAACTGTTAAGTAAATAAATACAAAATTAGGAATTTTAGTGAATGATTAAAAAGCATAAATAGCAAATAAAATTTCCAAAATGAAAAAATTAAGGCCTCATGGAATTAGGATAGCAGGATACATTATTAAAGTGTTAAAAATGGAATATTAGAAGATGGAGTATGAGAGGAGAGATCAGACGAAAAGAAGCCCAAATAGACAGAAAAAAAGCATGGAAACATACAATTAGCAGACTTAGAAATAAAAGAAATATTAAAACAATTGTTACATATGTGAATGGCTCAAATGAGAAAAAATAAGACATGCCATATTTGAGGAGCTGAGCAAGTGAGAATTTTCTTTTTTTAAAAAAATTTTCTTTTAAAGAGAATAAAACCAAGCAAAATAAAACAGAATAAAACCAATCAAAACAAGACAGTGTGACACAGGATTTCAAAACAAGATAACAGGAAATCAACAATGGTTACCATAATGCCTCTTGTTGTCTTCAAAATAGCTGCCCACACTTTCAGACATAGTAAAAATCAAACAAAGCAGAACAGAATAGAACCAATAAAAACAAAACAATGAATGCAATATAGGACTTCAAAACAAGATAATAGTAAATACAAAATGGCTATCATAATGTCTTTATCTTTGAAATACCTGTCCATGCCATTAGATATTATAAAAATCTAACGAGATAAAACAGAATAAAACACAACCAAACAAAACAATGAGAATGATATGGGGATTTTGAAACAAGATAATAGGGAATTAATAATGGCTACCATCTTCAGAAGGAGGTCCCCCATATATGCTATGCTGTGTATTGTTATCCTCTTAATAGATGATTAGACTACTACTGGCTTTAGGCCTGCAAAGTCAGTGAAACACTAAATACTGCAAGCATTAAATTGTATTTTACCTGATTAGCTATCATCACAGACTGTGTTTCTCCAGATCAGCCAGGCACTTATGGGGTGTGTGTGTGTGGGCATTGGCTCTTTTTGTCTTCCTGCCCATGCCAGAAGGGTCTGACATCTGGCTCTCTGCTAGTCAGCCTGTTCATGGTTCTGACTCACAGAAGGTCTTAGCTTCTTATTGACTTCTTGTTCTCCTCTCCCGCAGTCCGCAAATGGTGCCAACTCACAGGAGAGGGCTGGCATCTGGCTCTCATGCAGTCAACCCTCACATGGTGTCTACTCACAGGAGGTCTTAGCTTCTTGTTGACTTCTTGTTTTCCTCCTACTAAGAATTTTCTAAAACTAACAAAAGACACTAAACTACAAGTTTAAGAAGAGTTAAAATCTGTATAAGGGCAGTTAAACTACGGATAGCATAGCATACTAAAATGTCTAAAAATATAAAATAAAGACAATCTTAGACATATCTCCAGGGAAAGACAATTATCTTCAAAAGAGCAACAGTAAGACTGACAATTGACTTCACTAAAGAAAAATGAAAGGCCAGAGGACAATGAAATCTCTTTAAAGTACGGACAATAACTGTCAAACTAGAATTCTACACCTAGTAAAAACATTCTTTAACTAGTTGAAATAAAGGAATTTGCAAACAAAACTAAAAAGCTATTTAAAACAATATACATACATTAAAGGAAATATTTAAGTGTATTATTCAAAAAGAAGGAAACTAGCTTTAGTTGAATCCTAGACATATTGACTATAAGGAAAAAATGCAAATATGTGGATAAATCTGAATGGGAATTGTTTGTATAAAACTATAATACTATTTTTGGGGCTTAAATATATATTGAACTTATGTAAATAATAATAATAGCAAATAATTTAGAAAGGGAATAATTTAAAGTAAAAAACTACTAGTTTATCTGCTATAAGAATGGCTTTTATAATCTCAGCAATGCTAGCTTTTTCCTTTATGATGAAAATAGTCTATAAAATGCTATACAATATGCTAGCCAAAAGTCACATGTGGCTATTGAACATTTGAAATGTCAGTAGTGCAACTAAATTCTATATTAAAAAAATTAATTATTTAAATAATGGTACATGGTTAGAGGTTGCTATATTTGACCAAATAGCTCTAGAGTAAGCACATACCACACACACACGCACACACACACACACACACAATAATAGAGCAATCACTAGGCTAATAAAAATATTATTTTAAAATAACAAACAATGTAATAAAGTATTACACACTAGAATAACAAAATACAATGCAAGAGACAAACAAACCTAGAAAAGGAAGGACAAACAGAAACATATAGTTGAATGATGTACATAAAATAAAAATACCAGTAATTATAGCAAAAGAGCAAATTAAAAATAAAGATTTTCATCCTAAATTGAAAAGATAATTTTTTTATAAGAGGCATACCAGTAAACAAAGGAGCATTCAGAGGTTATAATATGATAGAGAAAATGGTGACCATGCAAAAACAAAACTGGTAGAGCCAAACTGACACCAGACAAATAGACTTGAAGCCAAAATATTACTAGAGAAAACAAAAGCATTTCATAATGATAAAATCTTTACTCCACTACAAAATTATAATAATTTATTTGTCTGGTCCTAATATTCTTAAAATAGGCATAGTAAAAGATGGTAGACCTAGAAAGCATGAAGTCCTGAGTTTGATTCCTGGTACAAAACAAAACAAAACACCAAACCAAACAAAAACAAAAACACACTCAACAAAACAAAGCAAAACAAAACAAAACATCCTACAAAAGACGATAGAACGGCAAAAGAGAAATAGGCCAGTTGCAGTGGCTGACTCAATACTCGTTTTTTATTAACTGATTGAACAGACTGACTAGAGAAACAAGATCTGAAAATTTAAACAGCTAAGACAAATGATTTAAACTGAGATGAGACCAGTTTGGAAAGTGTCCTTCTCTTAATATCTCCACATGGTACTTTGTATGGGACATTTACAATTTGTAATGGTAAAAAATAGCAGCAAATGATACAGGAAAGGAATAAGTGGAATGATGTATATATGGCTTATGCATATTAGTTCTGGGAGCAGATGATAGTGTTGTAGCTGAATTTTATAGTTCTTTGTGTTTTTCTTATGAAAATGCTTTTCACAAAATTTCTATATCCATGATGGTTAAGAATGTTAGCTGATCATAGTGTTGCAGTTGAATTTTTACAATCCTTTGGGTTTTTTTTTAAGTACTTTTCATAAAATTCCTCTATCCATGATGGTCATCTTCCTTTCATAGATAAGGAATGTAAGCTCAGCTAGAAAAATTACTGTCAGTTTCTTGAATAATAAGTTGTGTGGCAATGCTAACTCTTAAGTCTTTTGATTCTAAATATTCTTTCTACTAAGATGTGATAACAGATGGCTTATTAAGACATTTAGTTAGAGACTCTGCATTCAGCAGGTATCTGCTGCTCTTTTTCTGTACACCTGCTCCATGGCTTCTTCAGGAGGGCTTCTAGGTAGTGAAATGAAATTAAGTCTGAAGGTCAGGGTCTCAGCACAACTTGGCTGGTATTGATTAAGACATAAATCTGCCTGATCCTGTTTCCTCAACATTAAAGTAGGGTAACACTTGATATAGTATCATTAAGAGTCTTAGGAGATAAAGTATGTATTTCCCAGGTTATACAATAAGATGGTAAGTACATCATACTTCAAGAACTCTTTAGCTCCCCTTTATCTGCTCTGTGAGGATCTTGGAGTTTTCAATTCTGGATAATACCAGTGTTGCCTCAGGCTCTGTTGTGTAGTCCTTTTGAAAAATAGTAGGAAGAACTAGAAACAGGCAGAAATTAATATGTGGGCAGGAAAATAAAATAAAATAAAATAAATACACAAAAGAAAAAAATTGAAAAGCCACCACATGGGGAAATGATTTGTGAATTCTAAAACCATGAACAATAGATCAAGAAAAATATCCAGTTCCTCTTTAGTGTCTGGCTGTTAGAAGGATATAGGGGATAACTGGTATCTGGGCTGTGCCTGCAGGAATCTTATTATAACGTTGCTCCATTTCCCCAAGGCTCTAGGGATGATATTAAGCTGAAACAAAATTTTGAGGCAATAATATCTGAAGGAGTAATAATGTGTAATTTACTTTGTGAACTGATCTTAGGTTTATGCTCCAAACAGAGGGTCAAGTCTCCTCAAACATTAAAGTGTATAGAAACCATCTGGGAATCTGAAGATGCAGATTCTGATTCAGCTGGTCTGGAAGGGACATGGCAGTCTGCGTTTTTCACCAGGTCCCACATGACACAAAGTGTTGCTGACCCAAGGAGCACAGTCTGAATGCTAAGATCCTACACATTTTCTAAAAAAAATTAAGGGGATTATTTATTTTGGGTTAGGTTACTTTATTACAAACAGTGCCAACTTTAGAAATACCCAACAGAAGGAGAATTAAGTAGAAAAATTTCAGGTAACTCACAGCATTGATGGAGCTGCTGGGGAACGTTGTACAGAAAAGTGTATGAGACAAAAGAGAAGGTAAGACATTACTAAGATCATCTTGGAAACAGTCTGTGCATGACTGTAATAGCCCCGGTTCAGCTAGGTTCTCCCACAGCAATGCTATACCCTCGGCTGCCATAGATGTGGCAAGTAACGCCTTACTGGTATTAAATTTGTACACCACTCTTTAAAGAGGTTCGAAGTCCCAGACCTGAGACATGAATTCATTATGCTAAAATCACAATCATCTCCCCAAATGTTGAAACTTCCTTCAAAGTACATATGGTCCTACCTGCCTCCCCATTCAGGGCTTTATCACATGCTGGAAGGGCATTTGTATGATGGTATCGAACATCCGGAAATGGCAAATGTCACTACACCCTCAAACCTGAGAGAGGTAATAGCAGTGAGACACATATGGGCCTAAGCATCTTTTTGAAAAATGAAAGATAGAGATGATATGTTTTCAGATAGAGTTAGTGGGGAAAGATAAAATTAGAATACTTATTTTCAATTCTCATCCCACCCATTTATAGAATTCCTTGAGGACTTTTTGTTTGTCAAGTTAATTTATCCTTTTATCGATGTCTAACACAAGAGATTAGCAGATGATTGACTTCAAAAACCAGTGCCATTTCAAATTCTATGCTGTAGACACCGATGGACAAACAGAGATAGTGTTACAAAGATATATGAGCTGTGACAATACAATAATGGAACTGAATTTATTCAAGACAAAATTAGCAATATCTATATATTATTAGGAGACTACAAAAGAGAAAATGAGTAAAGAGAAAATGATTAGTATGTAAAATGGAATAAATAAATAAAGCATTTTAAATGAATTAACCTATGATAGTATATTGGTGAAAGTGAGTTAAAAATTCAAAACAGAAATCAAGAGGGAAAATATTTTCCATTGTCTCTTTAAAAATTATCAAATGAATTTTTAAAAATGGTCCATAAACATGCACTCACTCACAACTATTTCCTTCATGGCTGGAGCTTTGAGATTCCAAGTTATTTTTGGTGCCAGATTTTAACCCAGAGGAAGTTTTATGGTTGAGTTACTCCCTCAACCCCAAAGCAAAGGTTACAATGGAAATGCTGACACAGTCCGTGCCATGGCAACATTTGTGAGTCCTGTTTTATTAAAACAATAAACATATTTTGTTCAAGTGCAAGTGATGTTAAAAAACAGAAAAAGGGCCCTTTCCTGCGTCTAATGTCTAATCTTTCTCTGTTATTTCCTTGCCCTGGCTCCGATCCTGAGCTTGCTGAGTCTCACATGCAGTTAGTTGTTAGTTTGAAACCAACCCTTCACATGAAAAGGACAACAAAATACCAGGAGAGGGAGCTCGCATCTGCACTGGCTGAAGTGGATGTGGGGAATGTACACATTCAGAGCACTGGGTA
Source organism: Hydrochoerus hydrochaeris (assembly GCA_004027455.1). NCBI lineage: Eukaryota > Metazoa > Chordata > Mammalia > Rodentia > Hydrochaeridae > Hydrochoerus > Hydrochoerus hydrochaeris. Next base: position 386,319 of record PVLA01001044.1, read on the forward strand.
TATTTTTAACAGGCAATAGAATCTGTGTTTTCAAATGCCTAGTTGACTTTACAGGTATTTTTGTGCCAGATAATTATCTAATAAACTATATATGTTTCCTCCTTTTACTGCCAAATAACACTGTAGGGTCTAAATAATACCTCATGTGTACACACCGTGCACATTCCAGGGAGACTAGAAGGTCACCTCCCTGCACAATACAGGCAGCAGACCAGGGGAGCTGGTTAATGATTTTCACATTTGGCTTCTATGGAGGGAGTCTTAGGAACTCTCCAGGGTGTGAGGTCACAGGGAAAACAAGAGTACTCTGCTCTTTTCACCAAAAGTGACATTGTGCACATCGTTTGCGAATGATATGAATGTAGCAGGAAAATACAAACTGCTTAACATACAGCTTTTAAAAGAATAAACTTAAGAAATAAATATCAGTGAAGTCAACCTAAAATTTGAAGGAAACCAGAGCAAATATTATGCAATACCTAAGCAAAGACATTTAAAGAACTTTGCATTTATACAAATGTACTGAAAGTATCAAGTGGGAGAGATGTTTGGAAGGTAACATTGGGCTGGAGGCAAAAGTGATGAATTGGTGAGAAATTTTCCATTGCCCAGAGGAGGGCCTGAACTTACCAGAACAAATGAGCCCAAATTTCCTCTGCTAATTAAATTATATGGGGAGGCTTTGTGCTTCCAGCTTCCAGCTACCAAGTTCTATCAGTTTTAAATAGGCATTTTCTGACTCAGCTGGAGATTAGAATCACCCAGGACATACCCCCTAAACAATTCTGCAGAAGTTCTTGAGAGCCTGAGGGTAAGATGCATGCAGTAGCTTTTAAAACTCTCAGGTGATTCCAGGGTACTGCTGAGGTTGTAAACTATTGAGTTAGAGGGACACAGCAACCCAGGAAATATTGACCTTTCAGCTAGCAAAACTACAGATGTTTGTGGCAGGACATTTCCTTGGGGTAATTTATTAGTCCCCTTTGACTGTTACCACCATTTAAAATTTAGTTCTGTGGCTCAAAGCCCGTTTGGTAGAATGTCTATAGCAGATGTTTGAATGATATTAACAAGTGGAAGTCTCCAAATCATTTCTTCTTTAACAAGTACCAGCAGGGTCTTGTGTAAACAATGCTCAATACTGATTAACTTTAATCCCCCTAAGATTATCATTTCTTTTTGTCTTCTATAAGTGAGCTGACCTTTGGATGCATGAAACCACATTACAGACAGCAGCAAACTGGCACTGGGACTAATTGAGCCATGCATCAGATTGCTGCAGGCTCCATCTCACACACTTAGTGTAACTGAAAGTATGGACATGTGGTTGATTATTTTAGCCATCTGAAAGACTGTTCTAAATTCACTGAGTTCCCTCTTCATCAGCTGTTTTCAGGGCCAAAATGCTGGGGAAAGTGTATAACAATTGGGATATGGAAGGGCCAAAGTCAAGACCAGCAAAAGACTCAATAAAAGTCTGTGGAAATGCCCATTTTAATGTGTTTTAATGTTTCATGCTTTAGAAACATTTTCATGATAATAAACTATTACTATGGGCAAACTGATATATATATATCAGTTTTCTGGTTCACTTTTAGGAAACTTCTTGTCACCCCTCTTCCTCTTACCACTCGCTCCTGCTTATTAATTATTGATGTGGGAGAAGCATGTGCTGTGATGTCCTAACCCAGCCCTGCTCATGTCCTCAAGCAGATGGTGTTTGGGATGCTTTGGTAGTTCTTTGAAGAACCTGGTGGAGAATCACAGACTCTTGAGGGATGTCAGGCACTGTCCCCCTTAACTGGAGCAAAATAGTCTGGTCATCACATGCTGGCATCTCTCAAAGAGACTACCCCTTCTCCACACTCCAATCTGGATCAAGGGATATGAAGCAGGATGCTCAAAACTTTTAGTTTTCATTTTGCATAAGCCATCTCACAAAACTGAATACTCTATCTCCCAGCCCCAGCCCTCTGAGAGCAATCCTTTAAGCCATGAAAAGTTCTTTTGGAATAGAAGTGAAAAGATAATGAAAATCCTGGCTTGGTGTTTGAATTATCTGTGCAGAATAATTTAAGTGAGGTAACAGGTGTGACATACCTATGTTTACCATAATTTATTATTCACAAAGAACTTTTGTATGGGTAATCTCATTGATTTCTTACAACTTCCTTGTGAAGGAATCAGAACGCACTATTTTTGGCCAAACAAACCCAGTCAAAGTGTGACCTTATGATATTTCAGTTTTTTATTAGGTCATTTTTGAAGTTGAATTGAAATTTCTTGTTCAAAAGCCTGATTGAAACTCCCTGGGTATGGCCCACCAAGTTGTGTTCTGGAATTCCCTTGTCTTGAGGCCAGCCTCTATCTCAGAGGCTTTTCAGTTATAAATCTCTTGCTTCTTTACAACAAACAACTCATTACTTTAGTTTACTTTTAGCAAAACAACCTAATTCATACAGGGGCTCTAAGTGGTTTCTCTCTTCATCAAAGGGAAGGTCAAAAAGGCCACACATTGGGAAATGTTAGGGTGACCAGTGAGCTGGTAGTGATCAATGACCGGTGAGTTTTCAGGAGATGGGGAGGTTAAGCAGATCAGGGTGCAGGAAACAGGGAAATGGGGCAAACTGTGCCGAGGAGGCAAGGGACAAACTCTGAGTTTCCTTGCTTTTGTCAGGCACTCAAGATTTTCTGGTATGAGAGCTCATTCGGGGACTAAGTCTACATGTTCACTGGAGAAGATTCATGTACTGGGCTTTAGGAGGAAGAAGATGGATTGCAAAGGAATTCTAGAATGAATTGGGGCCAGCTCTCATGTGTCCTTTAGAAAGTTTATAATTATCAGTGGAAGGAAGTGAGTATCTCAAAGACCAAGACCAACCTTTGAGAGTCTACTTCTAATTATCTACTTTAAAATTTTATTTTCTTTTTTTCTTTTTTTTATTTAAAGAGAAAAAAAAGTAAAACAGAAAAGGGAAGAAACAACACAGAATATCAAAGAAAAAGAAAAAAAGTAAGAAATCACTAGTTGATAAACTGCATATTGTCTTCTAGATATAGTTGTTCAAGATATAAAATTAAAGCATAAACATGGGCATTCAAACAGTAAGGCTGCTAATAGTTCTGCTCAATGATCCAACAAAAACTTAGCAACATGGTTATTAATCCTACACACTTAAACATACATGCAGTTATAACCTTTAGAGTGCTTTCTTTTCCTCCTTTTGCTTTTCAAGTCCATTATCTGTTTAGTTATATCTTGTTTCAGCTTGCTCAGTACCTTACTGACCTGTTTTGTTGTTATTTACTTTTTATTTTTTATGTATGTATTTATTTTAATTTTTTATTATTTTGAAGGTAGCAAAATACAACAGAACAAGATGGGGCAAAGCCAACTGAGACAGTGCAGTGAAATTGGTACAGAAACCCTCAACAGGTTACTGGCATAACAGTAATAGGTACCATTGTATATCCCATTACTTTCACAACAGTTATTCTTTCAATCAGGTATAGCCAAATCGAAGGAAATACAGGACATTCTAGAACCTATCAAGATAGAACATTGAATAGAGCAATACCATTAATCAGAACAAATCAAAACAGTGATAGCAATATTTGCCTTCAAAAGATGGTAGAAGGAAATCCTCCTCATTTACTACACTGCATATGGTCAACCTCTTAAGAGATGTCTAGATCTCTGGTTCTCACTTGCTAATGGAGGGGGCAGGGGTTGAGTCTTACCCGCATGCCGGTATAGGCTCCTGGGAGCCGCTGAGTGATTCTTCTCCTGCCTCATGCCAGGGGTGCTTACCCAGAGGGCGGGCAAACTGCCTTTCTGTGCTGCGCCTTGAGTCCCTCCTAGGTCAGAGCTCTGGGGCTGCTGGTTCTCCTCCCAGCTCAGGCCAGGGGCCCCTACTAAGAAGGTGGGCAGACTGCCTTTGTGTGCTGCACCCTGAGTCCCTCCATGGTTGGAGCTCTTACTTTAAAATTTTAAAACCTTCACATTCCAGATTTCCAGAAAAGGGGGAACATTTGCATATTATCTGGACAATTATATATGGTGCATTGCTGGATGTGATGGCAGGGATCTATAAATGTATTATTTTAACAAAGGCACTTATTATTTTTAATTTTGATAATAGAGAATAATGACTACTCTATGAGAAATAATAATTATTTGGTATCCTTTTCATGATAGTGTTAAAAGTTTTTTGCCACTTCAGGCATTCCTTTAGTTTTTATTATTTCATTGGTTATGTTTTACAAAATGATTTTTAATGCAAACTCTTTGGTTTTTATAAAGTCTCTATGAAATAGGGGACGTAGACCTGAATCAAAAACCACGTATTTTTCCAAGCCCCATAACTTGCTTACTAGCTAGAAACTTTGTTTCATAAATTAATTATAACCTGATGTTTTTATGTGTATTAAAGATCTTGGTCCTGCTACTGTCCCTCCAGAAAACTGTAGAGGTTACTCAATAGAGAAGGTTAAGTTGTTACTAGATTCATGGGACTTCCCTTCTTTTCTGTGTAGTTTTTTGCTTTAATAAAAAATTTCAAGGTCTTTGTTACATGCTTCATTGTCAAAGCCATTTACCCCAAATTCCATAATCTTAAAGATTTACAGATAACTGGCTATACATTAATGTTGGGAAATGACCACATGCTTAGATAACAAGAGAATATGGACAGTCCCTATGAGTGTATAGCAATCAAATTTTAAGCAACTTCAACAAATATTTGAGTACTATTTATGATTAAGGTGGAAGTTGTATTTATAAACATGACACATTCCCATCTTTCAGAAATAGTAATTTCATGGAAGAGATTGCAATTAACTGAGCATTGTGATACATGCTAAAAACCAATGTAACAAGTGCAATGGGTAAAAAGTAAAGATTAATTATTCTTGGTCATATCAGAAGTCTTTTTAGAGATAATACATAATCTAGATTTTAAAAAATTAAGTGCATCTTGTTAAGCTTTTGTGTAAGCAAAGTTACAATAGCATAACAATGCAAGACTTTTTGAAGAAATTGACATTTAAATATTGTGTATATATAAAATAAAATGTGAGGAAAGTCAGGAAATGAATACGTGAAAACATGTTAGATTAGTGTTACGTGTTCTTACATATCAGATATATCTGTATTTACAGTTCTTCTAGGTAGGAAACCTGGTAGGCTGGTATGGAAGGTAGGAATTAATTGCCTCCCACAAACCAAGGCCTCAGGATTGTAGGCCTACTGTGATTAAGATGTACTCATAAAAGTTGATAATGATCTGAGCCAAAAATTAATGTATGATGCAAGAATCATACAGGCTTTAAAGAAGTCATCCTGTAATACATGATAAAAAAAATGAGCCATGCCTCATAGATTTTCTTAACTTGCACCTTCATGGAAATCACCCATAGAGCTTGTGCAAATTAGAGTCTGATTTAGCAAGTCTGAATTTGGCCTTGAGAGTTGGAATTTCTAAGTTCTCAGGTCACACACACTAGGAGCCCCTGAACTGTCATTTGAATGCAAAGCTCTTCCTTACTAAACAAAGCCCAGGCTTTTGGAGTCTGTGTTCCAGCCCCAGTAGTCTTTGGATTTGCCTGACACAGGGAAATTTGCTAGATGTTTTAGCTGTGGTGCGACTGTCATTCTAAGAAGGCTTATTTTAATATAAAGAACTTGCTTAACCTGAAATAATTATAGACATTAACTTTACCAAGATCTTCCAGCAAATGATCATAAAGCAGTAGAATCAATGAAAGACAAGTGAAATCATTTCAATAAGATTTTTCCCTGAAAGTAAAATTTTAGACACTAAAATAATGAATGAGCTTGATTTTAAAGCTTTGAATCATGTAGACCTAGGGCCACAGCTCATAAAAGTTGTAAAATCGACCCTTTCAGTCTAAAAGATTTAGGTTTTGCCTGGGAAACTGGTGTTAATTTTATAATGGCTTTTGATTGTGTCATTATTGGAAAAAAGTGTGGAATGTCCTAATCTGATCACATCACTTTAGTCTCTATAAACACCTCAAATTCTCTGGTATCACCAGCCAACTGTTGTTCTCATATTTCCTGAACATTTCCAACTTATGTTCTCTAAATTAGTTGCAGGACATTGACTGGCTTTCCTTATTCACACTACCATTCTACTTTGCTCTTTCACTATTTGCTCTTAAAAGGAGTACACAAATGTTTCACTGTGGTTTGAATTACTCAGAGAGATTGGAACTTTTTGAAATTTAAAAACAAGTTCAAGTTTTCTATTTGTAAAACATTTCTGGAAAAAAAGTCTCTATTGAATCTCAACAATAACAAGATAATTTTAGTTTTTAAGAATTTCTTGCCACAGGATATCTGCTAGAGAAGATATTTCACTTTTGATTTTAATCACAGAGCTAAGAATTTAAAACCAGGCCATTTTATTGTTGTATTGTTGAGGTTGTGTACTTGTTTACTTCCTATTTGTTTTAAGCTACTTCCTACTAATGAGTAACCTAAAATAATGCAAAAAAAGAAAATCATAAACCAATAAAACAATCTTCAAAAGAAAAACCTGAAACAACAGAAAAAACTCCCAAGTCATTGAGAACTGGATCCTAAAAGGAATCTCAGAAAACAAATGATACATCATTTGATTCAAAGATAAAATTTCTGCCTGTGTGTGCATGTGCATACGTGTATGCATGGGTACATGCATGTGTACATTTGTTTGTTTTGTATGTGACACAGAGCCACAATTTGCATTTTAAAAGTGAAAATATGGGATTACTTGGGGACCAGTTAATCATACAGACAAGTTTCAAGTTTGGTTTAACCTTTCCCAAGATAAGGAAGATAAACATTTCCATGTTTTAATTTAGATAATTATCCTATGTATACTAGGCAAGTTATTATGATTAAGGATTAGTCACGAAGCAAAACAATTTCAAGGTTTTCCTGCAATAAAAACTGTAGAAATAAATAATCTATAATCTAGAATAAATTCCCAATTCAAATATCTTGATGGATATTAGCAGATTTCCTAAGAGGTTCAAAGACATTTTAAGATATTATTAAATACTCTTTGCATAGGATAGGAATCGCAACAATACATTAACTTTTCTTGAGAAAAAAAGTATATGATCCAATAAGGACTGGATGATAAGTCAAAAAATTAAGACTGGAATACAAGTATGTTGCTAGCTGAATTATTGATGAGCTCTACCTACATTCTTGCATACATTAGTAGCTATGTTTAAATTACTTTCCAGTAAGTTTTAATGCCTCCTTTAAAATGAGAGTGATGTTACTTGATGTACTTTCTTTCCAGGGTATTTTAGAGACTATAATAAAATAGGCAAGTAAAAATGCTTTGTGAGTGTTGAATGCTACTTAAAAATAAGGGAAGGGACAGTGATTTTGTTAACACCAAACAGGCTAGGAAATATGTTTTTCACTTGTAAAATTTAATGTATTTATCTTGAAAGTTACCAGAGACTGGGCAACATGAGAAGCAGTTTCTCAGATAGAGATTAGATTGTGAGAAGTTTATTTAGGGATGCTCTTGGGATCAACAACTGTGAAAAGGAAGAAAGGATTGCATTGAGAGAGATGCAGCTTCAATGGAGATGTCAGCTAACATGTTGGGAGCTCTGAAGCTGGGATGATCCTTCAGAAATATACAAGATGACAAGAGGGAAATTTGTGTCAGTCATTGGATGTGTGCTTATCTAGGTCAGGAGCATGAGTTTTTATAGGGTGGCTGTCTTCTGTCTTCAGTCACATAATCGCTAAAGTGAATTGACAGTTGAAAGCCCTGCGCTATCAGCGTTCCCTATGGGGATGCAGGTTTGCCACTCTCAAAGGAGGTTCTTGATGTAAAATGCCTTTCAATTAAGATACAATAGTCAAATGCTTTTTTAAAAATTTAGGCTACATCACATTAACATTCCATGTACTTTCCTTCATAAGTTGCAAAAGTCATATTTAAAAAATTTTCTTTGCAAATCATATTAGAATGGTATCTTCTGAGATTGATCTTCATTCTTCCAACAAACTATTTTTTGTTGTTGTTCTAAATGTTATGGTAAAAATATTTGCTAAGGCTGGGTATGGTGATGCATACTTGTAATCTCAGCACTTGGTAGACTGAGGCGGGAGCCTCACCACGTGTTTCAGGCCAGCTTAGACCATATAGGGAGACCTTGTCTCAAAAAAATAAATTGCGAAAGCAATATCTTTTATTCTAGCCTTATGGTAAAGATTAAATTGAAGATTTAAAAATCTGCAGGACCCCATTATTACAGTAATATATCTATATGTCATGACAATGTTGTCACCATTCATACATACACAGCTTCTCACTTGACATTTAGGATAATATGTGAGGTACTCACAGCACTATTGCTTATAAAGATTAATAATACTTAGGGTGTGAGTGATTTACACAGTATCACAAAATGGGCATAAAATGACAAAAGATTTAAAAGTCAAGTTTTTTGACTTGAAATGCAATAATGCAATGCACCTCATATATATTGTCAGAGCACAGACTGACTTCTGTATGTAGGGATATCACATGCATTTTCACATGTGTGTTCTGACCATTGCTTTAGTACTTTGAATCAGAGATTAGTACTATTTTATTTACCTTCTCCCAAACCTATATCCTGAAATCAAAGTGCAGTAATATTATCCATTTATTCATTCATTTAGTATTTTCTGAGTATTCATTAGATGATACATGTTAATCATATTTCTGTCACTGTGACAAAACAGCTGAGAGAATCTACTTAAAGAAGGATAGGTTTATTTTGGCTTGTGATTTCAGAGGTTTCAGTCCATTGTTATTTAGGCCTATGGCAGAATAGTACATCATGGCAGGAGCACAAGGCAGAAGTGGTTTGATCACTTCATTTGACACAAGAAGTGGCAAGAGTACTATATCCTGTTGAAGGGCCCGCCCCTGGTCTAACTTTTTTTTACTAGACCCCTCTCTGAATGTTTCCACCACCAGACAATAGCAGCACAGGCTGTTGAACAACCCTTCATCACAGCCTTTAGGGGACATTCCAAACCTAGACTACAGCAAAAGATGTTTCACTAAATTCTGGGGTGTAAACTAAGACAAGACACAGCTCCTGATTTTGAGGAGCTTAGCATGTACCAATTCTTGCATAATGTCTGTTAGAGCACAGAGTGGATGTTTTCTATTGACGTAGGATAAAAGGAACTCTGTTACATACATTTTACTTTGAAATCTCAAGTACACTTTCATTGAAGAATTGTGGTGATGCATTCGATATAAATTTTTAAAGTTCTATTGTTTTTTTTTCCCCCCTTGGAGCACACAATTATAGAGGTGCATCTTGCTTGGCTCTCATATTTATAAGGAGTTGAGGTGGAAAACAGGAGACAATGGAGATTTTGAGAATATTTAAATACCTTTCTGAAAATTAAATAGTTCATTGCATAAGTATAATTCAAAGGGGGAATTTCCACCACATTATTATCTTGAGAAAATTTCTGCTCTTCAGTTTCAATTTATGACTTGGTAACTTTCTCAGTGTTAGTACCTGAGTCATGACAGAGAGTGAGTTTCTTTTGCAATCACCACATATCCGAAATATAAGAACATTCAGGCTGCTAAAAATCAATATTAATTTAAATACTATCTTTGAGTAATTTAAAAGTGCCAATGTCTATAACTCCTGGAGTTATATTTTGAAATTACTAAAAAATGTGCCAGTTAGAGCTATGTGTGCTGTCACATCTAGAACTGGAAAAGGCCATTGACTTGGAACATTGTCACCATTTGTGAGGGAGTCAGAGCCTTTTGAAACCAAATGAAATTTTGTTAGTTTATGTCTTATTACTTTCATATTGCTGGGTATTATGGTTTGTTTAAATGTTCTCCCAAAGCCTCATGCAGTCATGGAGGCAGCTGAATCTAGCATTTGTGACTGGTTCTTTGTCTAGTGCTGGGATTGGTGGTGTGAGTGCTGCACCTTCCCAGGGGCAGGTAGGCTGCATACAATATAAGGGAAGGAAAAGAGGTGTGCTTTTGCCCTTTTACCCTTTTTGCTCTTGTTGCTTGCAGCTGCTATCAATGGCTGCACCTTAGCCATGCCACCCTGCCTTGGAGCAAGCTGAGTATGGACTGAAACCTCCAAAAATTGTAAGCTAAGTAAGCCTTTCCTTCCTTCATTTTGGGCACCAGGTATTTTGTCTCAACAATGAGAGAAAAGTATCCAAGACACTGGGATGCAGTACCTGACATCCACAAGTTAAAGGAAGGGCTTATTTCATCTCACAGTTGTAGAGGTTTTAGTCTATAGTTGTTTGACTTCAAGCCAGGACAGTATGGCCAAGAGATATGGGAAAGGAAAAAAGAGTCCATGGCAGAGCAGGCAGGAAGCAGCAAGCAGTGAAATGAAACAGCAATAAGCCTCCCTTTCCCTTTTATTTCATCCAGGTAACAAGCCTTTTAGGTGGTGCCACTAACACCTAGGGTGGGAGTTCCCATTACTCACATCCAGAACTATGCTAAACCAATCAGTGGATAAATTTAGTGATCTTAGATCCTTAATCCAAGTTCATACAACCTATATCCAGCCATATCTGAAAAACTCCACCTATGAGGACATGAGGCTTTGGAGGAGACATCTAGATACAGGTCATAATAGTTTTATAGCAAAAAAAGCCTAGGTGCCAAAACATACTTGTTTTCCTTTTTGATGCTATTTAGCATGTCAGTAATCAGGAATTGACTCCTTCACTCAAGGGCTATTAAAATGGTGTTATATGAACCAGGCTTTATTTAGCTTTTATTTATTTTTATTTTAAAGAGGATAAAACAGAATAAAACTAATAAAAAAACAAGTGTAAAAGATATAGGACTTCAAAATATTGCAAAATCAACAGTACTTAACATAATGCCTTTTGATGTCTTCAAAATAGCTGCAGATAACTTTGGACATAGTGAAAATCAGAACGAACAGAATAGAATAGAAACAATAAAAACAAATCAATGAATGCAGTAAAGGGCTTCAAAACAAATCTATAGTAAATCAAAATTGCTACCATAGTATATCTTGCTATCTTTGAAATAGCTGCTCCTGCCATCAGATTTGGCATAATTAAACAAAACAAAACAAAGCAAAACAAAACAAAACAAAACAAAACAAAACAATAAAACCCAACCCCCCAAAACAATGGAAATGATATAGGACTTCCAAAGCAAGACCATAGGGAATCAACAATGTCTGCAACCCTCAGAAGGAGATCCCCTCTAGATGTCACACTGCATACCGCTATGCTCTGAACCTATAATCAGACCACTGGCCCTAGACCTGCAATGTTAGTGTAACACAAAAGCACCACAGGCATCCAATTGCATTTCACCTTGATAGCTATCACTACAGCCTGTGTTTCTCTGGATAAGTGGGGAGGTAGGAGAGGTTGGTACTTCTTGTTTGCCAGCCCATGTGCTGGAAGGGGCTGGAGTCTATTCCCTGTCTGGCAGCAGCCTGCACATGGCGCTGTTTCCCAGATGGGGTTTGCTTGCTGATACAGCTTTTCTCTCTCTACCTGCAGTCTGCAAATGGTGCTGACTCCTGAACCATGCTTTCTAAATGGGCTTTTTCAGTCCAAATGATTTTATATTTGGTCAAACTGGTTTTGCACTTGTAGAAAAATGCAAATATATATGTTAACTGGTGCTTTTTTTTGGATTAAATGCTTTATTCATTAAAGAGAAGTAGAATTGTAAACAACATGATTCATTTTTGTCTACCTTTTATTTCAGCAGAAAATACTATTCATTTTCAGAAGCCTAAATGCTTGAGTAAATAGTAAAATTATGCTAAAGATGATATACATATTTCCCAGATAAAATACTTTATCTGTATAAACTTTTACGTTTATGTGAATGCATTTTTATGGGGCAGTAAGTTCTATAATTGCATATTGTAAAGACAAATATCATGACTTCTTATTTCAAAAATAATTAATAGATCTGAAATTATGTAAACTAGCAAATATCTTTTTAGTCAAATCTCTGAAAGCAGAGACTGAGCCATGATTTATCACTCATGTTACAATTGCTTTTATGGGGCCAATTGTTTTATTTGGAATAACATTTATTTGCATTATATTTGGTTTGGGTAACTGAGTGCTTGGACTGATAAATTATATTCATGTGACTATATTAGAATTTTAGTACACAAATGTGCAGTATTAATGAAGGAAAAAATATTAGGTGTATTTATCAAAAACTATCTTTTATTTAAAACTTTTCCAGGGCCCAATGTTAGTGTTTAGCTTATAGACATATTTTATATTTGCTGTAAGACATTTTACATTTTAAATATTAAGAAAGTTAACTAGGAATCATATGAAAAGTGGGCTTTCTTTTACTTACAGCAAATCCTTTGGAAGGACTTTCCTATGGAAGAACTATGTCACTTGGTCCATTTAGGTGTATTAACAGAATGAGCTGTCCAGTTTTTTCCAAGGGTCTAGATCTTTCTGAAGACTCCATATAATGTAAGAATAAAGTGTAATTCTATTTGCAACATGGACAAATATATAGATACAATTTCAGATATACTGAAATCTTTGACAATGCTGTTTAATCACTAATTTTAAAAGGTGTTTTATATGTTTTAGAATACTTTTTTGAACACGGTGATTTTCTTCATTAAAACAGCAAATATTACTCAATAGCTTTAAAAATGAACTCATTGCTTGATTAATAATGATGAACATGAACATATTTTCAGAGACAATAAAAGCATCCTGGGTTTAAACTTAGGCAACCATGTTAAATAAGCATCTCTGTTTTCCTGCAATGATAGCTCTCCGTTTCTGATAAGCTTTTTATATATAACATAATGAGATAATTGTTGATACTAATAGAGGTAAAAAGCTAGTTTGATTGGTCAGTTTATCAACTAATTTACGAGTGTATATTGGGCAGAAGTTTGAAGTCTGGTATGTCTACCTTGATTATGGTTTTCCCTAGGATGTCTTAGGCTCTTTCTTCTGGACTAAAATATCAGGTAAAAAAAAAATTCAAAAATATATAGGAGAAATTAAGTGAAATATGTTAACTTATTTTGTGAGCAAAATGCTTGTGTAATAATCTAGAGTTGTGTATGGTAGGTTTAAGTTGGGCTGTAGAATGCAAAGTTAACACCTCTGGATCAAGAGTAGAACAGGGATATATTTTTTAAAGTTTATACTCCATGAAGTGGATTCTACATATACAGTACTTTAAAAAAAAAGAAACCATCACTTAGTATAATATAGTACTTTTAGGAATTTCATAAATAATTGTTTCTGTGTAAAACAAAAAGCAAGGAGGAAATTGGAAAACAAAGGGAAAAAGTATACAAAAAATTTATACAGTAGTCTGCTGAGGCTGCAAACCTATCCTTCAAGTCTCTTTGTTCTGCTTTATCTAGGTTTTTAAATTGTTTTAAATCTCAGATTCTGCAGTAATAAGTGGGGAAGATAATCTACTTCAGAGGACAGTCATCTGGGTTAAGATAATGGAAAAACACTTGTAAAGCAAAGATAATTGCTGTTACCTAATTAATGGCAAATGAGAAAATCTTGACAATAATTCCTTTCTTAATGTGCCTGAAAAAGAGCTATTTTTGATAATTATTTTAAAAGTACTATTTATTTAATTATTTTTTGGTACCAAGAATTAAACTCATGACCTCACACTTGCCAGGCAGACTCTGTGCTACTGAGCTATATCCTTGCCTTCAAAGTATTATTTAATATGCATCATACCATATTAATCCCAAATCTGGTTGTTCTAAAAAGAGATGCACTTTGTATATATCTCATCTATTTACATAATCTAGTTAGACTAACAAACTGCTGGTGTGTACTGCAACCAGTTATTTGGTTTGGTTCCTATACTTTAAATTCACTGTATTAGATTCATTTTGGCCTGTGCCAACAACAAAACAATTCTTTCTTTTCCTACTCCCTTATCTAGCTTATTTAGATGATAGGTTAACTTTAGATAATTATGTGCATTTGTAAATTGAACAAAGCATCAAGGAAATCCAAAGAGAACAAAACTATAAACCAAGACCAGTGAACGTTTTAGAGCTTTCATTGATAATAAATAATTGACTGCAGCATGCATCCCATAGGTTCACCACTGCCACCATGGACAATTTGAGTTCATGGAGAATTGGTAAGTAGCCTAACATACTATAGTGAGCTATACTGTACACCTGAGATAAGTAGCTGCTGAGAGGTCAAGTTGTGTATACAAATTTATAGTTACTTGGTAGACCTTGAAAGAAAATCCAGGTATACAGACTTTTGATTCACATTCTCATCCAATTAAATAAATTTCTTAAAATATAAAAACCTTGAAATCACACTTGAGAAAATTTACATAATTAATAGATACAGTAGTACCTCCGTTCACCAGTACTTCTGTTTAAAATTAGTTTCACAAACAAAAACATTCAGAAAAATTTGCTTCTGTTCATAAACTCCCCATTGGGTGACAAACATGACTGTGGCTATCTTCTCCCACAAACACAAATGCAGGCATCTTCCCCCAAACCATAAAACAAATTAAGTTCATAAACTGAGGTATTTAGAATAATATAATAGTATTGCATTTTCCTTCTCTTGTTTCTAGATGAATGATGAAGCTACAGAATAAAATGACTGGTCAAATGTGCTTTCCTGTAGGGAGTATAATGTACTAATACCTCAATTTTAATTTGTATTATGTATACAATTTTACTCCTGCTATTTCTGGTTGTTGGGTTAAGTCCAGACATGAAAGATGAGCCCTGTGATTTGAGTATAAATACTTATGTAATTAGGTATTCAGTTGATACTGACGTAACATGCTCTCAGATGGCATTTTATTCTAAACTTTTCAACCAGAAGAATGAGTGTTTGTTCAGTTTGGGGGACTTAAGTCATCTTTTATCCCAAATATTAAAATATAGGGCTATTTCCAAATCATAGATCAGATAACATTCTATTATAAATCATTGGCAAACAGGTTAGACACTGGAAACAGAAAAGAAGAGTTGGCGTTTGATGGACAGAGTATATATAAAGATATTGCATCTTATCCCTGATGCCTGCTGCTGGCACAATAGCCCATCTTAATGCACATTCTGTAGGATTAAACTAGTGTCAGAGCCTACTCTCCTTTACCTTGAAAGCTACTCTTGTCTGGAAAACACTATAAAAATAAGATAGCCCTGTGGAAAGAAGTGAAAAACAGAATAATTTGAAGTTAGCTGTGTATCTGAGACCTGATCTTTATAAGCATGTTACAAAAAAATCACAGCTAAAACTGAATAAATGAAAAAAATGTGGTATTTATTGGTTATAGAAGACAAATTCTATGATAAAAATTGTCATATACATGTAATGACTTTCAAAAATAATTCCTTTGTTTTTTGCAGCATTTGGTAAGTGATGGCAAAACAAAAGATTTTTAGCAGTAGGCAAAATTAAGAAATAGATCCTGAATGAGTTACAGGAAAAAGTAATTTGCATATGGTTTTAACTAATGCTTGAGATCATGTTCCCTAATGTTTTAAGGTTCTTGGTTTGTAACCAGAAGAAACCAGTTGTTCCTTGGAATATAATTTTAATGAGAACAGAGAAGTTTCAGTTTCCTGATCAGGAGATTTAAGGCAAAATTTCTGTGGTTTTTTTTTTTTTTTAGCAAAGATCAAATCAAATGGAACCAAACCAAACCAATCCGAACTGAACCGAACCAAACCAAACCAAATGAAACCAAACCAAACCAAACCAAACCAAACCAAACCAAACCAAACCAAGTGAAACCAAACCACCTAGCAATTTAGTTACTTATCTACATATTTTGGATGTTGGCCCCTTTTCAGATGCATAGTTTACAAATATCTTCTCCCATTCTGTAGGTTGTCTCTTCACTCTTAATTATTTCCTTTACTAGGCAAAATATTTTTAGTTTGATGCAGTCTCAGTTGCCTATTTTTGGTTTTGTGCCAATGCATTTGAAATCTTATCCAAAGATCAGTGCCCAGTCTCAAGTCAGAAAGTGTTTCTGTATGTTTCCTTGTAGTAATTTTAGGTCATGCATGTAAGTCTTTGATCCATTTTGAGCTGATTTTTGTATATGGTGAGAAATAGGGGTCTAGTTTTCCCAATATTATTTATTAAAGAAACTGTGTTTAAACCAGGCATGGTGACACATTCCTGTAATCCCACCACTTGGGAGGCTGAGGCAGGAGGATCATTGCAAATTCAAGTGCAGCCTGGGCTACAAAGATAGCCCAGAGCTAGTCTGAAGTGCATAGCAAGACCCTCTCTCTCTCTCTCTCTCTCAAAAAAAGACAAAACAAAACAACAACAACAAAAGAAGCTCTTCTTTCTTCAGTGTATGCTCCCTGAGTCTTTGTTGAAAATCAGTTTGCTGTAAATGTGTGTATTTATTTCTGAGTTTTCTATTTATTCTGTTGGTCTATATGTCTATTTCAATGCCAGTATCATGCTGTTTCATTACTATAGCTTGATAATATACTATGAATTTAGATAGAGTGATAGCTACACCTCAGTTCTATTTGCTAAAGATTGTTTTTGATGTTTGTGGTGCTTTGTGGCTTCAAAAAGATTTTTATGAATTTCTTTTTTCTATTTGTATCAAGAATGTCATTGGTATTTAAAAAGAGTAGAATTTGTAAGTATCTTTAGGTAGTATGGACATTTTAATATTGATTAATTTTTTATTATAAAAAGAAAAAATAAAGCTTTGAAACAAGATAATAAGAATAACAATAATTAATACATTGCATGTTGTTATATTCAGCATACTCAGGGTACAAGATATAAATATGAAATATTGTCCAAACAATATTAGCATAAACCTTTCTTTTCAATGAAATAAGAGAATCTAGGAGCATATCTATTTTAGCTATCTTGTATATGTATATATGTGTATATATAGGTATATATGTGTCTATATGTATATATGTGTGTGTGTTTTATTTTTTCCTTTCCTTTCCTTCCTTTTTCATTTCCCCCATCACAGTTACTCTTTTCTTTTGAAGAGTTTCTGCTGAATCCATAATATCTATTGTACATTTTGGATCCTATTTATTTGGATCCTATTATTTGGATCTTATTTGGATCCTCTTCTCACACTAGTGAGACTACACAATGTTTACACATGGGGGTCTGATTTGTTTAACTTATATGTATGATTTCAAGTTGCATCCATTTTCCTATAAAAGTCTCAAGTTTATCCTTCATTATGGCTGCATAGTTCTCCATTTCATTAAAAAACACATTTAAAAAAATCCATTCCTCAGTTGATCAGCATTTTGGTTATTTCAGAGATGTATCTATTACAAATTGTGCCTCTATAAAAGTGAGTATGTATATATTACTGTGGTATGATACTTTGAATTCTTTTGGGAAGATTCCAAGAAGTAGAATAGTTGGGTCAAATGGAACCTGTAGTTTTAGTGTTTTGAGGAATTTCCATAGTGGCTGTACCAGTCTACACTCTCATCAACAGTGGAGAAGGGTTATTTTTTCCCCACAACTCCTCTAGCATTTGTTATTGGTTGATTCCTTGGTGACAGCCATTCTTTATGGAGTGAAGTGGAATCTCAGTGTTGCTTTTAATTGCATCTCTTAGATAATCAATTAAGTTGAACATTTTTTCATATATTTATTTGCCATTTGTGTTTCTTCATTTGAGAAGTGCATATTATATCAGATGCCCATTTTTGGATTGGGTCTTTGGATTTGGGGTTTCTGATTTTTTTCCAGTTCTTTTTTTCCAGTTTTTTTTATTTTAAAGAGGATAAAACAGAATAAAACCAATCAAAACAAACCAGTGTAAGAGATACAGGACTTCAAAACATTACAAAATCAACAATACTTACCATAATGCCTTTTAATGTTTTCAAAATAGTTGCAAATAACTTTGGACACAGTGAAAATCAAACAGAACAGAATAGAATAGAAACAATGAATTCAATAAAGGATTTCAAAGCAAACCCATAATAAACCCAAAATTGCTACCATAATGTATCTTGCTATCTTTGAAATAGCTGCTTCTGCTATTGGATTTAACATAATTAAACAAAACAAAAGACAATAAAACCCAACCCAATTAAACAATAGAAATGATACAGGACCTCAAAACAAGACCATAGGGAAGCAACAATGGCTACAATCCTCAGAAAGAGATCCCATCTAGGTGTCACACTGCATACCACTATCTTCTGAACCTATGATCAGACCATTGGCCTTAGACCTGCAACGTCAGTGAAACACCAAAGCACCACAGGTGTCCAATTGCATTTCACCCTGATAGCTATCATCACAGCCTTGTTTCTCTGGTTAAGCCGGTTGCTTACAGGGTGAAGGTGGGTGGGGAGGATTGGTACTTCTTGTATTGCCAGCTCACATGCTAGAAGAGGCTTTTCCCAGTTTGATAGTGGTCCATGCATGGCACTGGTTCCCAGCCTGGACTTGTTTGCTGGTGTGCCTTTGTTCTCTCTTCCCCCAGTCCACAAATGACTCTGACTCACAGACAGAGGCTTGGGTCTAGCTGTTCCTGGTCTCATGGCAGACCATGCATGACACTGGTTCTCAGACTGTCAATTCTTTATATGTTCTAAATTTAAATATATAGCCTTTCTCTGAGGAACAGCTGGTTATAATTTTTTCCATTCCATCAGTTGTCTTTTCACACTGCTGGTGGTTTACATTTGAAGCTGCATCTACATCTATTCTGTTCCACTGATCCTCAGGTCTGTTTTTTTTTTCCCCAGTACTATGCTGATTTTATCACAGTAATTTTTAGTATAATTTCAAGTCAGGAATTGTGATGCCCCTGACTTGCCTTTATTACTCAGAATTGCCTTTGCTATTCTAGATCTCTTCTAGTTCCAAATGAATTTTAGGAGTGTTTTTCCTAGTTCTGTGAGGTACACCATTGATATTTTGATTGGGATTGCATTAAATATGTATAACAATTTTGGGAGTATGGCCATTTTCACTATGTGTTTTCTTCCTATCCATGAGCAAAGAATATCTTTCCACTTTGAGGTATCTTCTTTGATCTCCTTTTTTAGAGTATAGCTCTTTTATTTCCTTTGTTAGTTGATTCTTACTTCTTTTTTGGGTGTTATTTTAAAGGGTTTATTTTTCCTAACTTCTCTCTTTGTCAGTTTATTGTTTGTGTACAGAGATGCTATTGATTTTTGAGTGCTGACTTTGTATCCAGCTACACTGTTGAATTTGGTTATTAGATCTAAAAGTTTTTTGGTGGAGTTTTTGAGGCTTTCTGTGTAAAGTATCATGCCATCTGTAAATAATGATAATTTAACTTCTTTCTGATCTTTATTTGTTTTATTTTTTTCTTTTGTCTAAATGCTCTGGCTAATGTTTTCAGAGGTATATTGAATAGGAGTGGTGATAGTGGACATCCTTGTCTTATTCCTGATTTTAAAGTGAAAGCTTTCAATTTTTGACCATTTAGTATGATATTAGCTGTTGGTTTGTTATAAGAGTCTTATGTAAGAGCGAGGTAAAAACTATTTCACTGTAAGATTTTTATAATAAATTGGTGTTGAATTTGTCAAATGCTTTTTTTACTTTTATTGAGATGATCATGTGGTTTTTGTCCTTGGTTTTGTTAATAAGGTGTACTACATTTATTGATTTGCATCTGTTGAACCATCCCTGCATCCCAGGTATGAATTCTACTTGGTCATGATTTAAAATCTTCTTGATGATTTGTTATTTTTGTTTATCTTGTTAAGGAATTTTGTGTCTATGTTTGCTAGGGAGATTGGCCTATAGTTTTTTGGCTGGGTTCATCTCCAGTTTTGGAATCAGGATAATACATGCTTCTAGAAATACTTTTGGAAGTATTGCTTCCTTTTCAATTTCCTTAAAGAGTTCAGCATTAGTTCTCTAAATTTCTTGTAGAGTTCAACAGAGAACCTTTCAGGACCTGAAATTTTCTTAGTAAGTTTCTTAAAATTTTTATTTTGAGAAGAATAAAACCAAATGAGAGGGAAAAAAAACCAAAAATGGGGACATTCAAAACAAAAAGATGGGCATAGTACAGTATTTAAAATCACACACAACACAAGGTAATCTACAATGGTTACCATAACGTCTCTTGTTATCTTCAATAGAATTGCCCATATCATCATGTACAATAAAATTGAACATAGCAGTACAGAACAAAACCAATAAAGACAAAATTTTGGAGACATTATAGGACTTCAAAAGAGGGTAATAGTCAAACCAGAATGGGTATCATAGTGAATCTTATTGTCTTCAGAGTAATTGCCTATATTCTCAGACTTGATGCTAACAAATATAACAGATTCAAATAAAATCAGTCAAGACAAGACAGTGAAAGCAATACAAGGTTTCAGAGTAAGTTAATAGGAAATTAAAAATGGTTACCATAGTATATCCTGTTATCTTTGAAACAGCTGGCTATGCCCTCAAATCTAGTACAAGTAGACAAACTACAGAATACAGCCAAACTAAACAGAACAATGAAAGCAATATGGATTTCAAATCATAACACAAGATTAACAATATCCTCTGCCTTCCCTATTTAAACAATTCCTCCTCTTTCACTTTCCCAGGGTGCACTGTACATTTTGTATCGCACTAACTCTTTTAGTTTTTAGATTAGGGAGACAACTCGCTATTTACCTAAGCGGTTCTGAACTTTTTTACTCCTGGACTTGGTCTCAAGTTGTATCCATTTACCTACAAGAGCCTCAAGGTTTTTTTTTTTCCTTATAGCTGTGTAGTTCTCCATTGTATGAAAATGTTGGAAATATCTTTCCAACCAGTCTTCAGCTGATGAGTGAGCTATCCCCACTTTTTTTTCTGGTTTCCTGTCATATGGAGCATTATTTTCTCTTCTTTGACTTTCAGTCCATAAACCTTCTTTCAGATTAAATACATTTCTTATATAGAGCATCTTGATGGACCCTATTTCCTGACCCACTCTACCTGTGTTTCTTTTTATTACAGTATTGAGGCCATCCATGTTAGTGATTATGGCCAATCTTCTCTGCCTCATCTCTGCTATGCTATTTTTCTGCCATTGGTTGTCTACTTTTCCCCTTCATTCCACTGTCTACTCATTCAGTGAGCCTCCTCTGTGGCTATTCCTGAAACCTTGGTCTTTTCTCTCTCTCTCTCTCTCTCTCTCTCTCTCTCTCTCTAGAATGTCCTTCAGTATTTTTTGTAGGGTTAGAACTCCCTCAATTCCTCTTTGCCATGAAAACATCTTGTTTCTCCATTAGTTTTGAGAGACAGTTTTTCAGGGTACATCAATCTGGGTTGGAGGTTATTTCTTTCAGGGCTCAGAACACTTCACTCCAAGCTCTTCTTGATTTGATGGTTTGTGTCTAGAAGTCTGTTGTGATTCTGATGGGTTTTCCTTTATAGATGATCTGTTTGTTTTCTCTGGCAGCTTTTAATATTCTGTTCTTGTGTTGAATTTCTGTGATCTTGATTATTATATGTCTGGGTGTAGATCTATTATGGTTATAGCTGGCTGGGGTTTTGTATGCCTCATATATCTGGATATCATTTCCTTTTCCTATACTTGGGAAGTTTCCTTAATTATTTCTGTAAATAGTGCTTGTATTTCATTTGTGTTTACCCTGCTTCTTCACTCACATTTTTTATTCTTGAGTTATAGATCTTCTTGTCACCTTCTAGCCTTTGTATTGTTACTTCCTGGTTCCTTGTTATTTTTAAGAGAACTTTCGTTTCATGATTACATGTTGCAAACCTGTCTTCAAGGTTTGATAGTCTATCTTTAGTTCCTTTCAAGCAGTTTTGCCAGCTTTCAATGGAGTTTTTAATTTCCTGGTAGTCTCTTTGAATCTGCTTCATGTATTCTAGTTTTTTTTTTATATTCTTCATTGAAGAATTCTCTTCTTTTTCTATGCCCCTCTATTCTTCCATCTGTGTCTTCTTGAGAGGTAATTAGCATTTATTTTATTATTTTTCTTATATCTTCCTTTACTTATATTAGAATTTCTGGTTTTAGTTCTTTTATAATGTCATGAAGATAATTCTTTAAGTCAGATGCTACTTTTTCAGACACAGTAGGTGTGCAATTCCCTATCTCTTCTGTATTTACCTTTCCTGGGCCAGTAGTGTTTGTGTTGGGGGATGGAGAGTTCCTTTTGTTCCTTCCTTTTGTCATGTTTCTGGTTTCTGCCAGATGAATGGATAATGGGGGGGGGGTCCCTGGCATTTTTTGTATTGGCTATGATTGGCATACCGGCTGGAGATTGTTGTCCTCCCCAGTCTGCTGATGACTACTGAAGTACAAGCAGGGACATGGCAGGCTTGCCCCTCCCTTCTTAGCTGGTCAAGCTCTGGGAGTCTTCACCACATTAGTGTGTGCTGCGCAGATGGGGCTGGTTAGATATAGCTTTGGGGAGACCTCATCCTTTGCTATTGGATTGCTCACAGAGGCAGGACTGAGTCTAAGCAATTCTCACCAACCTACTCTGCACTAAAAATGACTGACTGAAGGACCAGGGGTTTAGCTCAGCAGTGTAAGTGCCTACTTGGCAAAGTGCAAGGTTGTGAGTTTGATCCCTGGTGCACACACACACACACACACACACAATCCTGGAGGTGCTGGGATTGCAGGAATGCACCACCATGCCCAGCATTAGTCTTAAATTTTGGGGATTTAGCTCAGTGGCATAAGAGCCTGCCTGGAAAGCATGAGGTTATGAGTTCAATCCCTGGTACAAAAAAAAAAAAAGAAGTGGCTGACTGAAGCTGCTATAGTTCTGATCTGCATTTATCCTGCCCAACTCCAAAATGTCACCCAGCCAATCACCCACTTCTGCAGGAGGACTGATTTCCATGCACTCACTGTGAGCAAGTACAGATCTCTGAGCTGAGTGCTGCTCTCTGCTGCTCCTCTCTGTGACTGTTTCCTCCCACCAAGGCCCTCAAGCTCACTGACCCCCCACATCACCACAACCATGCATCTTTGGATTCCAGCTTGTTTTGTACACAATGAGACTGGCTCTGGTGAGAGCATATCTGGCTACAGCCTTCTGTCCATGATTTACTTTTCTTTTTTTTTCTTTCTTTTTTTCCCTTTAGTTTCTTCCTGGGTCAAGAGGATCTATCTCTTTTCATCTGGTCTTCTTCAGGATGTTTCATACCAGCATCTGAGTTGTTTCTCTCAGAGAAGCTCTTTATATTGCCGCTTATTGCTCTGTCATCTTCCTAGCTTCCTGCTCTTCTCAGTAAATTGTTAATTAAATTTTCAATTTTATCAGCTGATATCTGGTTATGTAGAATTTTTATATTGTCTTGATTTATTTTTGACAATTGAATTGTTTCTAGGACTCTGTCCTGTTATGATTTCCATCTCATTAGAATAAAGATTCTCAAGGTTAGTATTGATGATTTTTTGGATTTCTGTAAGATCTGTTGTGATTTACATCCTTTTATTCTTAATTGTTCAAATTTGTGGTTTTTTTTTTTTTTTACTCTTTCTGGTAAGATTGGTTTATCACTTATCAATTTTATTTAGTCTTTCAAAGAACCAACTTTTTGATTGATTGATTCTTTGTATTTTTTCTTCATCTGAATTGCATTAATTTCTCCTCTTATCTTTGGAATTTTTGCTCTCACATGCACTTTGAATTTGATTTGTTCTTCTTTTTCTAGAAGTTTGAGGTTCAACATTAGGTTTTTTATTTGAGCTTGTTCTGTTTTCTTTTTTTTAAATTTTTATTTATTTATTTTTTTATTTAAAGAGAAAAAAGAAAAAAGTAGAAATATTACAGAATTTCAAAAAAAAGGATAAACAGTAAGAGATCACTGGTTGATAAATTACATATTGTCCTTTTAGAAATAGTTGTTCAAGTTACAAAATTAGAGAATACAAAGTAGACATTCATGCAGTGAGAATGAAAACAGATCTGTTCAACAATCCAACAAGAACGTAGAAGTATGGTTATCAATCCTATATGCTTAAATATCTTTTATAGTACTTCATATTTCCTCTCTTTTTTACAATAGCAATTATGCATTTTTAAAAAAAATTATTTAAAGAGAAAAAAGCAAAAGAAAAAGGGTAGCAACAATACAGAATTGTAAAAGAAAAAAGAAAAAACACTAAAAAATCACTAATTGATAAATTACATATTGTCATCTTGGACATAGTTGTTCAAGTTACAAAATTAAATGATACATAGTAGACATTCAAATAATGAGGCTGCAAACAGTTCTGCTCAAAGATCCAGCAAAGATTCAGCAATATGGTCATCTATTTTACACACTCAAACATACATGTAGTTATATCCCTTAGACCCCTTTCTTTTTCTCTCCTTTTTACAATAGCAATTACACATTTTGGGTTTTATTACTCTTATAGTTCTTATCACTTTTTACACTAGAGACACAATGTGATATTTATAAATATGATTCTTATTTATTTCACTAATGAGGATAGTCTCAAGTTGTCTCCATTTACTTATGAAGGCCTCAAGATCATCATTTTTTATAGCTGAGTAATATTCCATTGTGTAAAAATGCCACATCTTTTTCATCCACTCTGCAGTTGATGGGCATCTTGGTTGTTTCCAAGGTTTAGCTATTACAAATTGTGCTGCTATGAACACAGGGGCACATATATCACTGTGGTATGAACTTTTCAGATTTTCTGGGATATTACCCAGGAGGGGGATAGCTGGATTGAATGGGGCTTCCAATCCTAGTCTTCTGAGCATTCTCCATATGGATTTCCATAGTGGCTGCACCAGTCTACACTCCCACCAACAGTGGAGCAGTGTTCCTTTTCCCCCCTCAATGTCACCAACATTTTTTTTTGGTTGATTTCTTGATGGCAACTATTCTTTCCAGAGTGAGGTGAAATCTCAATGTTGTTTTAATTTGCATTTCTCAAATGACCAGTGATGGTGAACATTTCTTCGTGTATTTAGTTGCCATTTGTATATCTTTCTCTGAGAACTGTGTGTTCATCCCAGATGCCCATTTTTGGAGAGGGTCTTTGAATTTGGGGGGCTTGATGTTTTTCAATTCTTTATATGTTCTGGACATAAGTCCTTTGTCTGAGGGTTTTCTGGCTAAAATTCTTTCCCACTCTGTGGGTTTTCTTTTCACTCTGTTGGTCATTTCCTTTGAAGTGCAGAAACTTTTCAATAATATGAGATCCCAGTTGTTGATTCTTTGAAGTGTTTCCCATGCAATTTGTGTTTTGTTCATAAATTCTCTGCCTACCCCTATGTCTCCAAGACTTCTACCTATCTTGCCTTCCAGTAGATTTAGTGTTTCTGTTTTAATATTGATGTCTTTTATCCATTTAGACTTTAGTTTTGTGCATGGTGATAGACATGGATCTAGTTTAAGTCTTAGGCATGTGGAGAGCCAATTTTTCCAACACCATTTATTAAAGAGACTGTCCTTCCAGTGGACATATTTAGTCCCTGTGTCAAATATCACATGGCTGAGTGTCTTTGTAGTTGTGCTTGTATCTTCTAATCTGTTCCAGTGATCCTCAGGTCTATTTCTTTGCCAGTACCATGCTTATTTTATCACTGTGGCTTTATAGTACTGTTTCAAGTCAAGAATTGAGATGCCTCCTGCCTTGCCTTTGTTGTCCAGAATTGCCTTTGCTATTCTAGGTTTCTTCTGTTTCCAAATGAATTTTAGGAGTGTTTTCTCTATATCTGTGAGGTATGTCAATGGTATTTTGATTGGAATTGTGTTAAATCTGTATAACAATTTGGGGAATATGGCCATTTTCACAATGTTGGTTCTTCCTAGCCAAGAGAAAGGAATATCCTTCCATTTTCTATCTTCAGTCTCCTTTTTCAGTGAAGTATAATTTTCAGCATATAGGTCTTTTACATTTTTAGTTAGGTTGATTTCTAACTATTTCATTTTTTTAAATGTTATTGTAAGGGCAATATTTCCATAATTTCTCTCGGTGAGTTTTTGCTTTGTGTACAGGAATGCTATTGATTTTTGAGCATTGACTTCGTATCCAGCTACACTGCTGAACTTGTTTATTACCACTAGTAGTCTTTTAATGGAGTTTTTTGGGTCTTCTATATAGAGGATCATGTCATCTGCAAATAGTGATAATTTAACTTCTTCCTTTCCTATCTTTATTCCTTTTATTTCTCTCTTTTGTCTGATTGCCCTGGCTAGTGTTTCCAGAACTATGTTGAAAAGGAGTGGTGAGAGTGGACATCCTTGTCTTATTCCTGATTTTAAAGTGAAAGCTTTCAGTTTTTGTCCACTTAGTATAATGTTGGCTGTTGATTTGTCATAGATAGCCTTTTTAAGGTTGAGGTAGACACCATGTATTCTGAGTTTCTGAAGGGTTTTTATCATGAACATGTGTTGGACTTTGTCAAAAGCTTTTTCTGCATCTATTGAGATGACCATGTGGTTTTTCTTTTTGGCTCTGTTGATGTGGTGTATTACATTTATTTATTTGCGTATGTTAAACCATCCTTTCATTCCTGGAATGAACCCCACTTGGGCATGATGTAAAATCTTCTTAATGATTTGCTGTATTCTATTTGCCAGTATTTTATTTAGAATCTTTGCATCAATGTTCATTAGTGAGATTGGCCTTTAGTTCTCCTTTTTGGTTGGATCTTTCTCTGGGTTTGGTATCAGAGTAATACTTGCCTCCAGGAATGATTTAGGGAGGATTGCTTTCTTCTCAATTTCATTGAAGAGTTTAAGGAGTATTGGCATCAAATCTCTAAATTTCTTGCAGAATTCAGCCATGAATCCATAGGAACCTGGGTTTTTCTTTGCTGGTAAGTTTTTAATTATGTTTTCTATTTCAATAGCTAATATTGGGTTATTCAAAATTGTTATATCTTCTTGGCTGAGCTTTGATAGTTCATATGTTTCTAGAAATGTGTCCATTTCCTCTGTTTTCCACTTTATGTGAATAGAGATTTTCAAATAAGTATTTATGATCTTTTGAATTTCCATGGGATCTGTAGTAATGTCCCCCTTTTCAGTTCTTATTGCATGAATTTGGGTTTTTTCTTTCTTTCTCTTGATAAGGTTAGCTAGGGGTTTGTCAATTTGTTTATTCTCTCAAAAAACCAGCTTTTTGACTTATTAATTCTTTGTATTTTTTTTAGCTTCAATTGCATTGATTTCTGCTCTAATCTTTACAATTTCCTTTCTTCTATGAGCTTTGGGTTTAGCTTCTTCTTTTTCTAGAAGCTTGAGATGGAGCATTAGGTTGTTTATTTGTGCTCGTTCTGTATTCTTGATATGACAATTTATAGCTATATATTTCCCTCTTAAGACCGCTTTCATTGCATCCCATAGATTACAGTATGTTGTTTCTGTGTTTTCATTGAATTTTAGGTATTGCTTTATTTCTTCTTTAATTTCATCTGT